>JADLZN010005562.1:0-37167 GCA_018155175.1 Sinocyclocheilus anophthalmus | reverse complement strand
TGCTTTTGTTTTTTTTTTTGTTTTTTTTGTTTGAAATGAAGATCAAATTTAGAACCAACTAAATTCTTAGTGCAATAATTGAAAAATTATTTTATTTTATTATTTTTTACATATTTGTAAATGAGTTGTTAATTTAACTACATTAACCATCACAAAAATGGATATTATAAAAATTATATTAAATGACATAGCTATAAAACATCCTGTTGAAAAACAACTAAAGAAAATTGTGATAAAATCCCAAACAAGACCATATGTAATACATTTATTTGGTGTTTTAGGACTTGTTTTTTGGTTGGTTGGTTGTTTAGGCTAAGTTATAATTGATACTACATATATATATAGATTATATTATATATCTATATAGATATATATATATTAATATTATTAATATATATTATACTATATAGATATAGATGATTTATTATTGCAATAAAAATGCAGCCATTCATGTGTAAGGTCTGTCTAAAATGAGTTTATCATTAAAAATAATACTGATGGATGTAACGCATTTCTGAGCCTTTTTGCACAATTAAGAACACTTGAGTATGCAATTGTTAGCAAATGAGACCCATTACAATGATAAAATAAGTCCTAAATAGACTCAACCAAATAAAAACTCTACTAGCAGTATTTACCAAAAAAAAAGTAATAAAGATCATCCCAGTCACAGTAGGCCTATGAGATAAAACCAGTCTGAATATAATAAATGTGGAAGCACTGCTTGTACATACCAAACCTATATTTAGGGATTTCATCACTTTTTCCAGTTACGGCAGTGATTTTTGTTGACAGAGCTGTTCTTTGAGAAGTTTGAGACTTAAGCGCAGACGTGGAAGCACATAGCTGTGGTGCGGCAGACTTACTTCAGAGGCTACACACTCACGTCTACCGTCAATTCGATGGCGCATGTGGTCAAACTGCATCCAGGATACAAAAAATCTGACAGAAACCACCAGGAACCCGAGCAGGGGGAGAGAGAAAAAGAGAGACGGGGCTCTAGCAGCCTGGGTACAGAAATCCTGACCACCGAAAACCACCAAACCCCAAGTGGAGAGACATAAGGGGGGGAGGGGTGGTCTAAGTCTAACTCTGAGGCTGTAGTGACTCACATAGTTATGGGAATACATGAAGTAGGTGCTTAAAATACTGAAAATACAGCTGATTCATTAAGATCAGGGTGCAAATTATAATGGTCTATTTGGTTTGTGAAAAAGTAGAACTTTATTTGAAATACTTTGATACAACCCAAAAATTACTGTCAAAGTACTTTCAACAACTCTGCTGAAGGTCATAAAATAACTTGCACATTGACTGAGATCCTCTGCGGAGGACATCAGTGGTGACAGAGCATGAAGGGAGGTGCCGTCCGCTAAAAGAAGAACCAGCGCTCTCTAATCTGATGGTTTACAGAATGGGACAAGCTTGTTTGGGGCTCTTCCGAAACACTCCCCTTTTACTAGCCTGCCAGAACTGTGTACAGCGGAGACTGGACGCCTCCACACGATGCTGTTGCACATGATGTCAGTGCAGTACAAGGACCTTCAGCTAAACAAAAGGCAGCCTGTGCACTAGGCCGGAAACAGCAATGAATTAAAAAAAAATAAAACACGAGGGTGAGAGGACCTTGTTTTTTCAGACGGGAGTCGCACTGAGCCACGTATTCACAATCATTAGCACCTCATTATTTTGAATTCAAGTACCCAGCAGCCACAGATGTACACCGAAATGTTGAGTTCACCTTTAACAGCGATTTTAGTAAATAAAGCGGTCGTGGAGACTGTGGTTCGCCTACCTCAAGAGTCACGTCCAACCACACTGATTTTTTTTTTTCAGATAAAACCACGACTCCTGTCTTTAGGAATTCTGTTATCCATTAGTGAGCATCTGCAACCAACTCGTGCGCTCAATACCCATGATTCAGCTACGAAAGCAAATGAGGTTCGCGACTCACCTGTGCCTGTTAAGCAGAATGGATGGACACCATGACACTGTGGTCTTGTGAAATATCAGAAGTACTTCAGAAACGCTTCCTGAACTTTGACATGGCAGTATAACGAGCAGTATATTATATAAGGGTTTAAATCACAGTGTGTCTACACTGTGATTTAAATACAAGGAAGTTTTCTTACATCAACAAAAACAAAAACAAAAACAATGAGAGAGTGAATATATACCACCATGGCACATCATAGAGAGGATGTTGCAGGATGTTGACTAAAAATGGTTAAAAATAAGACATTCTGTGAAAATCTCCCAAATGAATGGTAGCTATTGTATTAAAGTGTATATATACATTACTGTTAAACATTTTAGGGTCAGTAGATTTCTATTTCAAATTAAATGCTGTTCTTTTGAACTTGTATTCATCATAGAAATCCTGAAAAAAATATACAAATATTAAGCAGCACAACTTTTTCAGCACTGACAATGAGAAATTTTTCTTGAGCACCAAATCAGCATATTATAATGATTTCTGAAGGATCATGTGACACTGAAGACACTGAAGAGTAATGATGCTGAAAATTCAGCTGTGTCATTGCAAGAATAAAGTACATTTTAAAATATCTATAACATAGAAAACAGTTATTTTAAATTGTAAGAATATTTCAAAATATACTGTGTTTTTGATCAAATAAACGCAGCCTTTGTGAGCATAAGAGACTTACTTCAAAGAAAAAAAATTTAATGACCCCAAACGTTTGTGCTATAATGTATATTACTAGAAGACTTATACTGCAATCTAACTAATCATTTCCTGCATTTGATATTCTTGTTTACACTGATTTTCAACCAGCTTTGTATTGTTATAATGTCATAATACATATAAATGAATAATATGTACCCGCACCCAAATATCCCTTTTAAAAGTATGCAGGACTTTTTGACAAAATGTCATTATCAAAAACACCATTATTAAAAGCCCACATTACCAGTGGTAAATTACCCCTTTTAGGCTTAAGGAGATTCTGTGATCATTTACTTACCCTCATGTCATTCAAAACCGATATAACTTTCTCTGTGGATCATAAAGAAGATATTTTGAAAAATGTCTCAATATTTATTTGTCCATACAATGAAATTCATTGCAGTCCAATGCTGTTTTGGACCCCACTGGTTTTCATATTATGGAAAAAAGCAGTTGATACATTATTCCTCAGAAGAAAGAAAGTTGTAAAGGTTTGGAACTTCATAACGGTTAATAAATGATGACAGACTTCATTTTTGGGTGAACTATTTCTTTGAGAACCCCTACTGCCTCTGAGAGACTCTGAACGTATACCTGGACCACTGGATGCCCTCCCGCTAGTGCTTTTACGGCCCCTCTGCTGCCTTCAGTCTCGTAGTGAGCACGGTGATGGGACTTGGGTTGGACCTCAATCTGCAGGCTGTACGGCCCTGAACTGGAAGGCAACTGCCAATCAAGAGCAGGCAACGATGGACTTCGAAAATAAGAGTGAGAGAGTAATGAGGCAAAGAGAAAGAAAGAACTTTGGTTAGCACAGATAAGTGGCTGAAATATTTGGAATTAAAAACAAAAAAAATTAATTATATATATATATATATATATTATGTGCTACCAACCTGATGTAAGGCTTGGGCTTGGACCAATATGGGTGTTGGGGCACATCCAAGAAGCCGCTGCAGTAGGTCTCTTTTTTGAAGGGCAGGCGTGCTGAGGAGAAGTCCTCCTGGCAAAGCTCCAGGGATCCTGTCTCCTCTCCACCTGGTTCTACTTTTAGGTTCATCGAGGCGCTGTGCTCCAGACTGGTCTTGCGGGACTTCAAAGGGATACCCTCCCCAAGATCTGTTAATCCATCTGTGGTGAGGGCATTAATGGCGGCAACAATGGCAGAGTTGGTGTACTGATTGGTGTTGGGCAGCCAGGTGTCCTCCGTCACGCTGAGACGGGGCGAAGTGTGTGGCGACAGCCCCGGGGATTGATTTGGCGAGTGCGGATGGTACTTGTGAGATGGGCCACCGTTGAAGCTGTACTTCCGTTTACCACCACAAGGAGAATTCGGTCGTGAGCCTCGGGTGCCCATCCAGCTGTCGTCGGTTATACTGGTACGGGGAGAACCGGAGGGAGAGTGGCGTGGAGAAGCACCAAGTGTGCAAGACTGCAGAGATGAGGAACCTTTCGGGGAGACACAGGGAGACTGCCAGGGCGAGTTCTGCGGCGAGTTGTCGTAGTTGTACGAGAAGCCTGATTCGTACGAAGATGCATCTGAATGGCAGCTACGGGAAGACACGCTGCTCGCCGGGCTGAGGCAAGTGGGGTCACGATAACCGTCAATGCTTGGCAAAGTTAATGTCACTATGGAATTGACTCGCTTGGCCACGGGAACGCTGTTCTCCTCCACTTCGTCCTCTGGGAACTGCCCGTAAGCTGTTATCTCAATGCGTGGACTTTCCAATGTGGGAGCTCCATTGGACCTGGTGCCGGATGTTTGGAAATAACCCACTGATCTCATGTCATCTTGAGGGGAGAATGAGGATGGCTGACTGATGGATATCGACATGGAAGGGCTGGTCTGGAGATTGTGGTACTGGGAGGTTGGGCAGGGGTTGCTCAGAGCTAGTGAGATGCTGTTGTTTTGGCTGTAACCATATGCATCTGTAAGGTGCAATCACATTTTCATGAGATATTGCAACTAAAAATAAGTTATTGAGATAAAAGAGCATAGGTGCAAAAGATATTTCTTGAAGAGTGTGCATGTAGCTGTACACAGAGTATTGTAAGAAGACTGATGTTTTTACAATTATCCACATAATAAACTTTTTTTTTAAAGAACTGCCATTTGGTATAAAAAAGGGTGTTAAAAATGACACACTATTTATAAGTAATAACTGTCAGTCAGAAACGTTGACATTGTGGTTAAAAGCCACAACCTCTGCAGAGGAAGCAAGGTGAGTGATACACAAATAGCAGACCAAAAATAACAAAGCGTTAAAAATAACATCCCGAGGACAAAACCAGATGGAAAACCAATACTCATAAGCAATCTCTGTCGAAAAACAGGGGCAAACATTTGCTTCTATGCAATGTACATACAGCAGGTACAACGCAAAATGTCTTGTGCAGAAAATGTAAAAATATATACAAAAGATAATGGTTCCTGGAGATGAATCATTGACCACTTTAGCATTTTAGAGTTCTTGTAGCTTATCCAAAAAAATTTAGAAAATTACAACAACAACAAAAAAAAAACATTAATACATCATCTGGCCTATCAAAGTTTTTCTAAACAGTACTATCTCATTAAGCATAGAATGGATTATTTCAGGAGTAATCACTGCAAAAGGGGGGGGGGGGCACAGTTAGTTGAGTGAGTCACTGTAGTCAGTCAGTCCAACCTGGAGGAAATATATGTAATGTAAGTTAGCCCAAACTGGCGCACAGTCACTACTGGCTCTGCTTGGAATAAAATTTGCAACGATTTCTCGCTACTTTAGAGGACGATTAAAAACACGGATACTTGAAAATGTGACCACAGCGCAACAAAGCACCCTGGATACTGATAGCATGCTAATGTATCCCTAATGTATGTATCGTTTTGAATCAAGTTAACAACTACATATTAGATTTTTGTAAGCAAGCCATAAGTATACACTATGTGATTCTGATAGCTTTAAAAAAATAAAAAATAAAAGTACTAAATTACTGATTACTAAAAGTATATTAGCAACCCCACTGAAATAAAACACCTTAAATCAGCCTAAGCAGGTTTGCTGGCATCTCAGCATAATTATGCTGTCTGCTGGTTGGATTTAAAAGAGTTTTGGGCACATTTCAGCAGGTCAAGTTAGGAGACCAGCTTGTAGACCAGCTAAATGATGGACTGGAAGTCTATCTTAAACCAGCAAAGACCAGGAAACCACCTTAAGGCTGGTTTAAGTTACTTTTCTCAGCAGAAAATATGAGAACTTGATTTGTTTTAGTGCAGCCGCCATTATGAATTATAATCTAAGTTATCTTGTGAAATGCACAGTTGCTGCAAAGAGAGGGATGCAAAAACCCACAATCTAAATAACGTCCCTGCTTATTCATCTTCATCACGCCCACCACTCCCTTCTGCAGTCTGTTAAACGGAGAAAAACTCATCCGACCATGAGTAAATAATAAATAACTGTATTCCACTAAAACAAAAAAAAAAAAAAAAGCAACAACCACAACAGAGCAGTAGCAGGACAAGCTATAACACCACCAATAACTAATCAGAAATTAGCTTCTGGGGTGGAATCATTAACAAACATGGGGAGGGTTGTAACATAACTTTCTAGAATATGGGTGTGTGTGTGTGGTGTGTGTGTGGGTGGGGTGTGTGGTGTGTGGTGTGTGTGTGTGGTGTGCACTCTAAAAAATGCTGGGTTGTTTCAACCAACTTTGGGTCAAATATGGACTAACCCAACTTTTTGGGTTAAAATTTTTATTAAAAAATTTAACCAAACAGCTGGGTTAGTCCATATTTGACTAAAGGGGGTTTTTGAAACAACCCAGCCATTTTTAGAGTGTGGCTGTGGGGTGTGTATTTTAATTGATTAATTTAATTAGCTATAATTTATATAGCTATATATTATTTAGCTTTATTTAGCAAATGCAATGTATTATTGCATTGGGGCAGTGAGTTATTAAAAAGAAATAAATGAGAAATTAAAATGCCCATGTTTTCTATAAAGTGTTAACCACCCCTCCTACTGTCACAACTCACTCGTTAGTCGGATGAATTACAAAAGCAGTCTTTGTACCTGACATTTATTTACACAGTTTAGGAACATGCCGCAGATTTTTTTTAATTACTTTAATTTATAGCAGACAAATATGGGAACGTTATGTCAAAGTTTGAGACACACGATCCACATGGAGTTAGAGAAGTTGAAAACAAATGTGTTCCAACACTCCCAGGTCTCCCCTAGTAACAAACAGCAGATTTGGATTTATTTTATTATCACGAAAGGTAAATTCATAAGCAAGCATGCGTGAATCAGTATTAATAGGTTCAGTGATACTAATATTAAAATAATAATACAGAAACACATTAGGGTGAAATATGACTCGGTATGAGTGGATGCATTTAATCTTACCTTCCTCTGCGGATTTCATGCTTGCGAAGTGTAAACTCACACCAAGTTCAACGCACTTTCCCAATACGCACGGCAGTGTCCGATGAGGCTTTTATTTCCCAATATAACGAGTCCAGATATCTGTGAAAAAAATGTTTACTTCTACCGCAATAAAGGTGTATTCCAGCCACGAGAAAACTGTATAATTGATTTGAAAGCTCACTTTCGAAACACTTAAAAGCGCATGCAATAACAACGCAAAACTGTATGAATATTCTTTTAATACAGTTTGTCTAACTCGTTATATTTTCTATTCTGGACTTGCATGTTCGTTTCCAGGGGTTCTGGTGACGCACTGCTTTGCGATGGAAAGGTCTCTGTATCTATATAAAGCCGGGAAACACCTCCGTGTAGCCCCGCCTCTCTATGGAGTGACGCAGGCACCACGTCTCAAGCTCGACGGCAGACTAAGAGAGGGATTCTCTCCTCTCAATATTTCCAGATGTGGAGCCGTTGAAACCTAAGGCAAATGAGCCGGCGTGTGCGCATGCTCATCTGCTAGAGAAGGGAAGTCCAACTCATTTCTGCGAATCGGTTCTTTCGAACAGTTCGTTTTAAAGAACCGGTTCAAGTAATGATTCAGCGGTTGACTAACGTTACCCTGACATCCCGGTATAGAATAGGCCAATAGAGCCATGTAGGCAAATATCGTTGTTTATAATATTTCTGTCTATTAGATTATAGGAAGGTGTTTTTCTTAAGTTCATATGTCCTAGTTGCAGCCACGATTCGGCTCATAGAACAAATTTAGAATAAAACATTATTTTGCATTAACAATAACACTAAAATATTTTAGCTGAAGAGGGGTTTGCAAGTTTTAGGCTAATTAAACACTCATTAAAATCCCATTGTGTTTTATTATAAAGTTGTCATACATTTAAGTTATGTAAACATTTCTGTTATTAAACTTACTTTTCACCTCATCAGTTTTTCATTGGTTCTCTTTACATGTCAAGCATCGAAAGAGACGGCTCTCAGTTGAAGGAGTCAGTACTAACCGAATACTAACCCGAATCACTGCGAGTCAGACATGTAAGCTCCCTTAATTTCGACCGATTCGGTCAACTTTAGAGCAGGGGTGTCAAACTCAATTCCTGGAGGGCCGGAGCCCTGCAGAGTTTTGTTCCAACCCTGCTCCAACACACATACCATGTAGTTTTCAAATAAGCCTGAAGGACTTGATTAGCTGGATCAGGTGTTTAATTAGGGTTGGATCTAAACTCTGCAGGGCTCTGGCCCTCCAGGAATTGAGCTTGACACCCCTGCTTTAGAGCTATACTCTTACCGATTCAGTCTGATATTTAATCATTTATTCAGTCCAATTTTGATCAAACCTTTCGGAGCGGTTAGGTTTAACTGGTAGAAGAGCCGATTAAAAATAAAGATTCACTTACGAATAGGCAATTAAACGCTGAAGAAAAAAGAACAAAAAAAAGTCGAAAGAGCCAACATGTCCAGCAGCTACTGGAAACAGATAAAAAAATCAAATGTGGCTGTTTTGAAAAACAAAGGCAGTTTAAGAAGCCATTATCATGTTAATAATTTCTATTGTCCCATTAATAGACACAAATAGCCTACCATCTCTGTGAGACTCTTCACGTAGTAGTGCGTTTATAGCAATTGAACAGCTCCAGTTGTTTTTTTTAGGACATCACAGTGCAGGGAAATGGGATCTGAAAATCACAAGATGCTGTTGGCAGCCGGGCAACTATGATTTTGGTTTTGACAACTTTCCAGTGGGGTGCGATTCGCTGCGTCATCAGGAATCATCTAGGACTTTCTTGAAGCCAAGAAATGTTGGCAAATGTTAGCATTTAGTGCAGAATTCTCATACGGCAATACACAACATTATTTGTACTTGCTATTGAAAACATGGATCTTAATTAGCACCTCATTGTAAATAGTGACATGTACTGTCATAATAATAATGCATATTTGCATTTTTTAGTATTACTGTGTGAAAGGTTTCAAAATATTCACATGCAATTCACCCTTCCCATGTCACTAACCCTAAACTTTGCATAATCTTAATGCAAGTACGTTTTTCAGACCCAAAAAAAGTCCCAAATAAGACCCAAAATATAGAACGATAGAACTATAGATAGATAGATAGAATGAATGATAGATAGATGATAGCTAAAGTACACTGAACAAAATTATAAATGCCACACTTTTGTTTTTGCCCAAATTTTTCATGAGCTGAACTCAAAGATCTAAGACTTTTTCTATGTACACAAAAGGCCTATTTCTCTCAAATATTGTTCACAAATCTGTCTAAATCTGTGTTAGTGAGCACTTCTCCTTTGCCGAGATAATCCATCCACCTCACAGGTGTGGCATATCAAGATGCTGATTAGACAGCATGATTATTGCACAGGTGTGCCTTAGGCTGGCCACAGTAAAAGGCCACTCTAAAATGTGCAGTTTTATCACAAAGCACAATGCCACAGATGTTGCAAGTTTTGAGGGAGCGTGAAATTGGCATGCTGACTGCAGGAATGTCCACCTGAGCTGTTGCCCGTGAATTGAATGTTTATTTTTCTACCATAAGCTGTCTCCAAAGGCGTTTCAGAAAATTTGGCACTACACCCAACCGCTCACAACCGCAGACCACGTGTAACCACACCAGCCCAGGACCTCCACATCCAGCATCTTCACCTCCAAGATCGTCTGAGACCAGCCACCCGGAGAGCTGCTGCAACAATCGGTTTGCATAACCAAAGATTTTCTGCACAAACTTTCAGAAACCGTTTCAGGGAAGCTCATTTGCATGCTCGTCGTCCTCATTGGGGTCTAGACCTGACTGCAGTTCGTCGTCGTAAACGACTTGAGTGGGCAAAGCTCACATTCGATGGCGTCTGGCACTTTGGAGAGGTGTTTTCTTCACGGATGAATCCCGGTTTTCACGGTACAGGGCAGATGGCAGACAGCGTGTATAGCGTCGTGTGGGTGAGCGGTGCGTGTATACCGTCGTGTGGGTGAGCGGTTTGCTGATGTCAACTTTGTGGATAGAGTGGCCCATGGTGGCGGTGGGGTTATGGTATGGGCAGGCGTATGTTATGGACAACTAACACAGGTGCATTTTATTGATGGCATTTTGATACCGTGACGAGATCCTGAGGCCCATTGTTGTGCCATTCATCCACGACCATCACCTCATGTTGCAGCATGATAATGCACGGGCCCCATGTTGCAAGGATCTGTACACAATGCCTGGAAGCTGAAAACATCCCAGTTCTTGCATGGCCAGCATACTCACCGGACATGTCACCCATTGAGCATGTTTGGGATGCTCTGGATCGGCATATACGACAGCGTGTTCCAGTTCCTGCCAATATCAAGCAACTTCGCACAGCCATTGAGGAGTGGACCAACATTCCACAGGCTACAATTAACAACCTGATCAACTCTATGCAAAGGAGATGTGTTTCACTGCGTGAGGAAAATAGTGGTCACACCAGATACTGACCGGTTTTCGGACCCCCCCCCCGGACCAATTACCTCTACAGTAAAACTGCACATTTTAGAGTGGACTTTTATTGTGGCCAGCCTAAGGCACGCCTGTGCAATAATCATGCTGTCTAATCAGCATCTTGATATGCCACACCTGTGAGGTGGATGGATTATCTCGGCAAAGGAGAAGTGCTCACTAACACAGATTTAGACAGATTTGTGAACAATATTTGAGAGAAATAGACCTTTTGTGTACATAGAAAAAGGTCTTAGATCTTTGAGTTCAGCTCAAGAAAAATGGGGGCAAAACAAAAGTGTTGCGTTTATACTTTTGTAATGTTTTTCAATCTCTGCACAAAGAATTACATCTGCACATACAGTATCATGGTTTCTCAGTGCACAAAGGTTTACACATTGCATACGGTTTCCCTCTTATTAGGAAAATGAATGGATTTTTTGATGTGGCTGAGCCTTTTGCAAGCTCTCTGACATGGGCATGTTTTGAAGTAGCTGTGCAGTGTTTGCCCCCACTAAGAATTCATCCAGGTCGAGTAACAAAAGAGAGCCAAATAGCCTTCACCCCACACGCACAGGATGATATATAATTGCATCAGGAATTAGTGCATTTATGAAACACTAGCTGTTTCTTTCATCATGGGAACATGGTAATTGTACCATTACCCTCTCTTACAGACCTCTCTCTCCTGCTGTTCTGTGGGTCAAATGTGTTTGTTTGACCTCATGGAAAGCTCTCACCCACTGGTTAGGGGCCCTAAGTGGGCTTGAGGGGATGTGGGCAGGGCCTCCCTGTCCTCCCAAGCTATGTGAAAGCGAGCTGCGTGCCGCAGTAAACACAGCTTCCAGGCTGAAGGTAATAAATAGCGCTAACTGTGCTGATTGACGTGCGCCTAGTTCTACGTCAGTTGGCCTGTAGTTTTTCCACTCTGTCTGCCCGTTGTTGAGGGCAGGGGTTTTTAAGCACCAGCCGGACAGTTCCGGATCTTTTGTTCGTCTCAGCTTTATAGCACAGTATATGCCAAAAAGCTGGTGTATTTCGTAGTCCCTACAAAGACCTTTTGTTGTCTATATTACTAGATTTAGCTCTAAACTGACACCAGCGATGGCTGTACATAATTCCTCTTATTACATAGTTATGGACCAAAAAACATAGACACGTAATAATGATTTAAAATGTTAAATTAATTTAAAATGTTACACTCGAAAAAAGGTGTGGGATTTACTTTAAAACAACTTTCACTCAGAAATTGCTAGTAATTTTCACAAATAATTACAAAGAAATGGCAAGTAACCCTTGTAACACTTTGAATTACTCTGCCCCCCCCCTTTTGAAGTAGAAAAGTATTTATAGGAAAACACATCGTCTGCTAGAAGCAAATAAATATATTATAAAAAAATGGCCAATCAATAAGACAAAACACTGCAACTACACAGCATATAATTAATTTGAATTCCTACAATCATGGGCTGCACTCGTTATTGCTGTGCATTGTGGGATTGAATGAGTGCACTCAGTAATGTCCACTTTGGTTTCGGACACCACTACAAATGGCTGTGCCACCAAATAGTGCATTACATAAGGATATAGAGGGTGATTTTGGACACAGCCATAACTCAAGATGCCTCCAGTTGTGTATGAAATGAGAACACGAGGTGCAAAGCCCGCCCCACAACTGATTTCATTGGTCAGTTCATGCAGCCTCCCATCAAGAATAGTTCAGACTTCATGGGTTAAGTTCAAAGTTCAGAAAAAGAGTCCATAGATGGATCAAATCGCATTAAACTATAATGCTTTCTATAAGGATTTCCTATGCTGAGGTTTAGAGAAGGGATTGACATGATCAGTGTAATCTTTAGAATCGTCTGGAAGCGGCGGGGTTTGCGCCTCTGGACAAAAATCACCAATGGTCAATATCAGACCACTGGATGGCGAGATTGACCAATCAGAAAGGAGTATTCCAGAACCTTGTGTAATAATTCATTAGACGCCCCCGAAGGCAGGTCAGCCAGTTTACTCTCACTGCAACACTGGGACATGAAATTTAGTCATAATTTTCTCATTTATATTCCAAAGACACCTTAATAACTGCTATGAACAGGAGTAGCAGTGGCTTTTCGACTTCAAGAACTACTAA
Source organism: Sinocyclocheilus anophthalmus (assembly GCA_018155175.1). Lineage (NCBI taxonomy): Eukaryota > Metazoa > Chordata > Actinopteri > Cypriniformes > Cyprinidae > Sinocyclocheilus > Sinocyclocheilus anophthalmus. Next base: position 24,436 of record JADLZN010005562.1, on the reverse strand, counting down.
CACTAATGATAATGATAATACAATGAGTGCTAATGCAGTTAGCATGGCTCGTGTGTCAGCATGATGCACTGCTGTGTTTACTTTATAAGGTTTTCGAGAATACACAAATGACAAATTATGTTTCCAAACAGGATACATGGGCGGCAATGTGCTATTATATGTATCAACGCATGGCATGCCACAGACAGCAAAGACATGTGAGACTATGTAACGTGAGTCCATGACTGATGCCACGGATGTTGAATCGTCTGTCTCAGAGATGTTTAAAAAAAGGCTGCACACTCATAACAATGGCATGAATCATAATATGCATGTGCATCACTAATGATGTGTCAGCATTTAAAAGTTGTTAAAATAAACCAAAACCACATTCAACCCTCATGTGCATCCAACTGTTCCTCTGTCTGTGCCGTGATTGGTCCAGAAAGGGGGAGTCATTGATGTCCACTCACTTCTTACAAGTCAATGTCCTGTCTGGCTGGCAGGTCTCATCATCATATTTGTGGGTGACTATACTGGGAATGACTGATTTGATGGTGGTCTTCTGGAAAAGACCTCAAGGTTCCAGTTTTTTTTTTCTTCCTTTCCAAAATAGATAAAACAGATAAAACCCAGTTTGGATGCAGAAGTTGAACTTCAGATGACTAGGGCTCCATGAGCAACTGAAAATATGTATCATGGGTTAAATCTGACCATGCTAGGCAGGTTGAAAATACATGGAGAAGATAATGTAGTACTCGAAAAGCATGTTTTTTTGAGTCACAACGGGATTGCAATCAAATGTGTTATTTTAGTCTTTTTACGATGTGCCTTATGAGTCCATGTCATAAAATCCAGACCACATTTAAAAGTAAGCTGATGAACATATAAAGTGCTTAAAGTAGAAACAGCAACAGCAATTTGAGGTGGTATTTACATGACATGGCCTTGGTTATAGACCTGCCCCCCGCTGTACCTTGGGGCTTCCTGTCTCCACTGAATGCTCCTTTTGACTGGGCACAGTGACGGAATCCCCAAGTCTGTTTCCTGTTGTGTAAGGTTGTTGCCGGGCAACTGTGGCTGTATTCCAGAGGGGAGGGATTTCATGTGCGCCCACAGGCTGAGTGAGCAAACACAGACCCTCTGTCCAGAGCTCCACTGTGGGGCCCAGACACAACAGTGACTAACCTGTCCACGATACCGCGAGTTGAGCAACAAACGGCAGGAAAGTCATTCCAATCGATTTTTAAGACAGTGGTATTGAGCAAATGCTGCCCCTGAGAATAAATTGCCCAATTTTCACGTGGCTCAATAAATGTGGGCAAAAATATTTAACCAGTCAATCCAATTCTTTTAAACACAGCACCTTTCTTACCTGAGAAGAATTAAGAAACATTTTAACAGAACAAAACACAAGATTTAATAAAAAGATTTAAGAATTTTTTTTTTGCATTATTTCATTCATGTATATCAAATAATTGTATAATAATTCATTTTCAGGGGAATCTTTAGCTCAATAACAAACAGGCAGAAAGACAGAAAGAATGACAAATAGTCTGGATGGAAGGACAGACAGATAGATAACCACAGAATGGTAAAACAACATAGACAGAAAGAACAACAACCTGATAGATAGATAGAATGGTAGAATGAAAGACAGAACACAATAGAACGATAGATATAGATGACTGATAGAAACTAATAATATCCATATAAAATTTCTATATATATATATATTATATTAATAATATAAATAATATATAGGGGCAATAGATGAGAATGACAGATCGACAGAACGGAGATAGATAGACAGATAAATGAAAGAACGATAATCGCAGAGACAGGACAGACAGATATAGAAGACAGACAGATAGACAAATAATATAAATAAACAAATAATAATAGAGCGATAAATGAATGATAGAACAGGCAATAGAATGGATAGAACGATAGATAGACAGACAGACAGGATAGACTGATAGGAATGAAAGACAATAGATCGAACGAGACAGAATGACAGAACAACAGACAGAACGATGGATAGACAGAACGAAAATAATAATATAAATTCTACTATAATAATATTAGCTAACTAATGATAGATATAGATAGATAGATGATAGATAGACAGACGATAGATAGACGATAGATAGACGATAGATAGACGATAGATAGACGATAGAATGACAGAACGATAGATCGACAGACAGACAGATAAATAGATATACACTGAACAAAATTGTGTTAGTTTATTTGTTTGGTATTTATTTATTTACATCCTTACAAAGGGTGTTTGTGTTTAGCGTCTATCTCTCATACACTGAACAAAATTAAAAGCAACACTTTTGTTTTTGCCCCAATTTTTCATGAGCTGAACTCAAAGATCTAAGACGTTTTCTATGTACACAAAGGCCCATTTCTCTCAAATATTGTTCACAAATCTGCCTAAATCAGTGTTAGTGAGCACTTCTCCTTTACCAAGGTAATCCATCCACCTCACAGGTATGGCATATCAAGATACTGATTAGACAACATGATTATTGCACAAGTGCGCCTTAGGCTGGCCACAATAAAAGGCAACTATAAAATGTGCAGTTTTACTGTATTGTGGGGTCTGAAAACCAGGTCAGTATCTGTGTGACCACCATTGCCTAACGCAGTGCAACACATCTCATCACATAGAGGTGATCAAGGTTGTGGATTGTGGGCCTGTGGAAATGTTGGTCACTCTCTTCAAATGGCTGTGAGAAGTTGAGGATATTGGCAGGAATGGAACCGCTGTGTTGACGCAGGTCAGAGCATCCCAAACATGCTCATTTGGTGACATGTCCGGTGAGTATGCTGGTAATGCAAGAACTGGGATGTTTTCAGCTACCAGGAATTGTGTACAGATCCTTGCAACATAGGGGGGGGGGGGGGGGGGACGTGATTATCATGCTGCAAAACATGAGGTGATGGGCGTGGATGAATGGCAAAACAAGGGGCCTCAGGATCTCGTCACGGTATCTTCAAAATGCCATCAATAAAATGCACACGTGTTCGTTGTCCATAACATATGCCTACCCATACCATAACCCCACCGTCACCATGGGCCACTCGATCCACAACGTTGACATCAGCAAACCGCTCATACACACGACGCCATACATGCTGTCTGCAATCTGCCCTGTACAGTTAAAACCGGGATTCATCCATGAAGAGAAAACACCTCTCCAAAGTGCCAGACGCCATCGAATGTGAGCATTTGCTCACTCAAGTCGGTTACGACGACGAACTGCAGTCAGGTCGAGACCCTGATGAGGATGACGAGCATGCAGATGAGCTTCCCTGAGACAGTTTCTGACAGTTTGTACAGAAATTCTTTGGTAATGCAAACCGATTGTTGCAGCAGCTGTCCGGGTGGCTGGTCTCAGATGATCTTGGAGGTGAAGATTCTGGATGTGGAGGTCCTGGGCTGGTGTGGTTACACGTGGTCTGCAGTTGTGAGGGCGGTTGGATGTACTGCCAAATTCTCTGACATGCTTTTGGAGACAGCTTATGGTAGAGAAATTAACATTCAATTCACGGGTAACAGCTGTGGTGGACATTCTTGCAGTCAGCATGCCAATTGCACGCTCTCTCAAAATTGCGACATCTGTGGCATTGTGCTGTGATATAAAACTGCACATTTTAGAGTGGCCTTTTATTGTGGCCAGCCTAAGGCACACCTGTGCAATAATCATGCTGTCTAATCAGCATCTTGATATGCAGACCTGTGAGGTGGATGGATTATCTCGGCAAAGGAGAAGTGCTCACTAACACAGATTTAGACAGATTTGTGAACAATATTTGAGAGAAATCGCCTTTTGTGTACATAGAAAAAGTCTTAGATATTTGAGTAGATCATGAAAAAATGGGGGCAAAAACAAAAGTGTTGCGTTTATAATTTTTTTCAGTGTAGATAGATAGATAGCTAGAACACAAACACCCTTTTAAGGATGTAAATAAATAAATAACCAAACAAATAAAACTAAACGTGAAGGTTATATTGATGGACAGACTGTGGACATTTACACTGTTGAAATAATCGTCGACAAACACAGCTGAAGGTTTTCATTGATGGTAAAGAAAGTGCTTAGGCTAAAGATGCATCCCGAATCTGTGTCCACCTACAGGAAACACAATGCTTTGGAAAAACAGATACACTTGAGACAGTAGCAAAACAGTATGACGCGTGTTGTGCCCCACATGTGGCTGATAAAACAACACAACTGCCCCACCACCTCTGCGGAAATGTCCAGTGCACAAACACATCAAAGGGTGGAGACTCCATACAGGCACGTGCAACGGATTTGAGTCATATTAAGCAAAAGCTGGCACAGCAAAATTGAGTTTTGATGTTGTGAAGTGATGAAAAGCTAGATAGAGATATAGAGAGAAGGGAAAGGGAGGAAGAGAGAAAGATAGATAAGATGAAAGCGAAAGCTTCCTGGCATGTTAGAGGCAGTGGACCATCATCTAGCACGGGGTCGCTGTAAACCACACGTTTCCTGCTCTGTAGATTGTGTGTGGGTGAGTTTGGGCGGAGGGCTTGATAACACATTGTCTCAGTAAGTACAATACACACTACCAGTCAAAGGTTTGGACACATTTTAAAAAATGGTAAAATCATCCAACAATAAAATAATGTGCATATTACACACACTACAGTTCAAAAGTTTGGAGTCAGTAAATTTACATTGTTAAAAAAAGTAAATTAAATTTTTTTTGCAGATGCCATTAAATTGATCAAAAGTTTTTATACGTATTTGAAGTTATCTAATAGATTTTCTATTGTGAAAATAAAAATTGTGTTCTTGTGAACTTTTCTATATCGTCTTTAAAAAAGTGTTGCCCCAAAACATTAAACAGCACAACTGTTTTCAACATTTATAATAATAAGAAATATTTCTTGAGCAGAACATCAGCATATTACAATGATTTCTGAAAGATCATGTGACACTGAAGACTGGAGTAATGATGCTGAAAATCAGATGGTAAAAATAATAAAAGTTAGTTCTCCTAAATTGTACTAATATTTTACACTTTACTGTATTTTTGACCAAATACTGCAGCCTTGGTGAGCATAAGAGAGGGGGGGGGGGCGGGGGGGGGGGGGGGGGGGGGGGGGGGGGGGGGGGGGGGGTGGGGGGGGGGGGGGGGGGGGGGGGGGGGGGGGGGGGGGGGGGGGGGGGGGGGGGGGGGGGGGGGTGGGGGGGGGGGGGGGGGGGGGGGGGGGGGGGGGGGGGGGGGGGGGGGGTGGGGGGGGGGGGGGGGGGGGGGGGGGGGGGGGGGGGGGGGGCGGGGGGGGGGGGGGGGGGGGGGGGGGGGGGGGGGGGGGGGGGGGGGGGGGGGGGGGGGGGGGGGGGGGGGGGGGGGGGGGGGGGGGGGGGGGGGGGGGGGGTGGGGGGGGGGGGGGGGGGGGGGGGGGGGGGGGGGGGGGGGGGTGGGGGGGGGGGGGGGGGGGGGGGGGGGGGGGGGGGGGGGGGGGCTTATTTTAAAAATATTACGAAACTTAGTAGTATCATATACAATTTGACAACATAACAGCATTGCATCTGTCTGAGAAGTTCATATAAGCTGGACACTTGCCGGATGCTTTTCCTTCACTATCTAGTCCAACTCTATTTCCAAAAAAATAGATGATAGAAAATCATATATAGAGGGGATTTTAAAAAGGTGTAAAATCAATACAAATGTGTATTGGTTTAACCAGGGTCACAACTCTGAAAGCCTATTGAACAGCAATCTTACCAGCACATGTAGTTTCCATGTGGGCCCAACGTTGGTCTTCTGTGATAGTAAACACTGTGTAAATGCCGCCCTCTAGTGGTTATAAGCAATGCATACAACTAACTGTCAGGTAAGTTAAAAAGTCCTGTACTATAAAGATTTAAGAGACACAAGCTTGTACTCACTCAAACTATGGTAAACAAGGGGCCTGAAACTTCAAAATATTAAGTAATGTTTGTTATTCGCAACAGGGTCAGTGTTTAAGAACATATTTTGTACTCACCTTTTACTCAAATTCTATATGAAGCATTTTACAACCATATGTATTCAACATTCATCAACTAGCAATTAAATTATGAATTCAATTATAACAAAGGCACAAATAAATGCATACCTAAACAAAATACATACATACATTGGTTGGTTTAGTTAGCGATAAACTCAAATTTCCCATAAATTAGAGAAAAAAACAAAAACTGTTTAACAGTTCTTACAGTAACTTTAGAAAAAAGGGTTGGTGTATTTTGCATATCAAATTGTTTCTTTAATAATAAAAAAAGCGATTTGTACCTTTACTGCTTTAACGCCAATATGTAGGCTACTTAATATATATAAAACATTTTAAGCAAACCACTAAAAACATTAAGACCTCTTAAATGGAATCACCCACCAAGACCATTTGGAAACATACTGCTCTTTAATCAGACATCAGAAAATGTTCAATTCTACTGCTGAAACCATCGTGCTGATGACATTGAGCGTACACTCACAGAAGCAGCGGCCGCAGTCGCAGTAACAACACCAAAGAAACATCACATTTTTAAATCATGTATCAGTCAATAAAAAAAAATGTCAGAAAAACAAAAGCACAATACACGCACAAATATGAAATAAGCTATTGTTGTTAGGCCTGTCACAGGGTTAATTGAAGGTTTATATACAGTAAAAGAAATCAGTTAGTGGTTTTCCTGAGTACAGTACAACTCAACATCTTCAAAGCAGAACGGAAATCCACCATTATGCACAGCAAGAAAGGAACAGCGCATGACACACATGTGCTTGGCATCGTCTCATTCAGTATTGTAAACACACACTCAGTATAGAAAATAAAGTGAATGATAAAACTCATTCCTCATACCAGCTGACTTGGTCTTTAAAGATAAGGCAAGATGATCTTACACATTATTGAGCCAACTTCACACCGTCAGCACAGTCATCAAGGGACAAAACTAGAGCAGTATTTCCTGTGAATTGTCCTCAAAAACTTGTAAAACTCCAACAAAATAATTTGCCGATTGTTAGGCATCAGTCTATAAAAACTGAACTGCTGATGAGCGTGTGCCATAGGTTGATTTAAGCAAAGCAAAAATGAGAGCGCATCTGTAAGCAACTAGAACAGTTTTTCACGATCTTAAAGTCTTTCATTTATAACACCGATCCAACAAAAATACTACATTCATGTCTTGTTTCGATGTCATGGCGTTATAATACGTAATAAAAGTCAATCAAGACATGCATCAATCAAGTTTGATTTGTCAAATGTCAAAAAGTCGAATGTCAAGTGTATACAATGTCTTTTAGGATGTCAGGTTGAGAGGACCCTTGTTCCCAGAACAAATAGTTCCCGCTGAAAGAATACAAGCTGTGCTGTGGTTTACATTTACACAGTTTTCAAGCAGGATCATATGGCAGCGGCAGCCACAGCAGAACAACAGAAAACCAGAGCTGACCGAATTCAACTTCAGTATGCAGTCATGCAATCAGAACACTCCAATCACAACCACAGGTATGTATCAAGCCCCGCCCACCCAGATCTCATTAATAAAGTTAATAATACAGAATGTGCCAAAATCAGAAGGAAAAGTGCTAATAGGTGTGATAATACTAATGATGAAAGGTTCATTATAGCTGATACTTCATCATGAAACTATAAACATCATTACATACCACAAAAAAAACCCCTATAAAAATCCATAATCCATTCAATAAAAATATGTAATGCTGATCTTTCCTTCGTATACATTTACGGGAAGTAAAAAGTGACAGGTGTGGGTGCCTAAAACCCTTTGGCTACTCTTTTATTTCTATCTTGACCGCTTTTTTGTGCTTTATCCTCTTCAAGTACTCAATACTACTCACCGTTTTATCCTAGAACTGTCCCACCATCTTTAAGTGCAGAAACATTATGAGCACAGAAACACTCATATTAGTTTATAATGGCAAAGTCAATATATATCGTATTATATATATATATATATATAGGTATACACACAACAAACACGAACAAATCACATTTAGGTCACTGAAAAAGCATTTATGAAGCATACATAAACAGCATCATAAAAGCACTTTCAGGCATTTGTAGCTAATGCTTAAAGTGATGGTTTTACTCAAGAATGAATGTTTGGTCATTATTTACTCACCCTCATGTCATTTCAAACATGTAGGAATTTCCTTCAAGATAAAACACAAAAGCAGACGTTAAGATGGTGCAATTTTGAAACGTGACAGCCCTATGGTCACCGTTGTATGGAAAGGAGCAGAAACTTCTCTTTTTGTGTTTCCATAAAGGTTTAGAACAACATGAGGGTGAGTAAACGATACTTTTCAGTTTTGGTGAACTAGCATCCAGCATTTAAAAAAAAGGAACAGATGAGTTTCAAAGTGTTTGATGTAGCAGTCACGTGTGCTTATTAATGTGTCAGCATGCCTTTTGACACCATGTGACCATATGGAAAGTTTAGGAGGAGAGTTTGGAATAACTTGGTGGGGAGAATTTCCGCTTCAGATATTTAATGATGTAGAGTGGCAAACAGCTGACCAGTGTGATGACACACACCTTCCACAAGAACACCCGTGTCGTGATAAACGAAAGATCTGAAGACAAACAAAACAGATGAATAAAACGTCAGGGTCAAACTGTTTATATTATCATCAAGGCGCCTTTTTCACACGTTATGAAAAAGAAGTCTGTTAGGCTGTGGATGAAGTGGATGGGATGCACTTCACCGATGGAATGTTCTGAAAAATGAGTGATCACAGGGTTAGGGCACATTTGAATGGCTCCTTCTCATCCAGGGGCCCACACCACACGAGACTGAAACCCGAGGGAGGAGAACGGACATGTTTGTGGAGACAGGAAATGATAGCTGGTGAAAACAGAGTGAACACGGGGAAAGACAAACCTACCCAGGAAAGCTCCTAAGGTCACGCGACCTATGCCTGAGGCACAGTCACAAAACAGAGATGGAGAGAAAGAAGAAGAAAGAGCTTGAAGTTATTGTACATCAGTCTGAACTAAATATGTGTGTTCGGTTTGAACACTGAAACCAGAGTCTATAGGACATCTGTTACAGAGGACATTTTCATTTATTTGGCCTTTTATTTAAGCTTAAGGGGAAACAGAGTAGGGAGGGAGGGAGAGAGAGAGAGAATAAAAATGTACTATATAGACAGAAAGACAGGCAGATAAACAAGTGAAAGATAGATATTTATTTTTTTTATTTTTGGATAGATAGATAGATAGATAGATAAAAATGGCAGTGATAGAACATAACCATAGAACGATAGACAGATAGAACGATGGATAAAATGCTAGATAGAACAATAGACAGAATGATAGAACGAACGATAGACAGACAGAACAAATCGATATATAGATGGAATAAAAATTTTTATATTTTTGATTTGTTTAAATTTAAAAATGTTTGTTATTCCCTTTTTATTTATTTATTTTATAATATAAACAACAAATGAAATAATGAATAAATAAATAAATAAATGGGTAGGGAGGAAGGTAGACAGGTAAATAATATTCAAAAAGTATTTAAAACTACAAAAAAGGTACTGATATATGAACAAGTAAATAAATAAATGAAATAAATCAGAATTCAACTACATTAAAATAAAGTAAAAATATTAAATGAAATAAGAATCTTCAAAAAATTGTGTCAGTTCTTACCGAAGTATTCGTTCAGGAAGGCGAGGGAAGCGAGGTAGCAGCAAACGTCTGTGAAGACCAGAGATTAAGAGGTCTCTCATAGGGAATTTCAGTCTGTTCGGTCTCTTGGGTGGGGGATGTCAATTCTCAAGCGCTCGTGACTGTAGTTACTGTCATGTGATGGTCATGCGGTCATCTCTTTGACCATTTAATCTTGATTACTTGCACTAAAATTGACAATCTCCTTCCTGAGTTGTCATGATCAGTGTGTTCCTTTTGTGTTAATGTTGAAAACTGTTATGTGACAGGGGCTTAGGTTTAGGCTTGATTCAGATGGGCTAGGGTCTGATTTATGAAATCCTGTTGTCTTGGGCCTCTGTGGAATTTTGGGAATCCTCGTGCTCAACTCGGTTTTGACCAAATCTGAGATTGTCTGATTCGGTCTGATACCCAACACTTCCTTCGTAGGATAATTGAACTACTTTACAAAACCAATGGCATTTCATCACCCACATTCAATACAAACAACAGATCCACACCGATACTCAATTCCACTGCATCTTACCCATGCAGTATGAAGTACTTTATCAGAGCTGTCAAGCTGAAAATGTGCACAAACCAATTCATCATGTTCTAATTCACACAACATTTGAGTTTTCACTGGCCCCGACTCAATACCTCTGATGTTAAGTGACTCCCAATGATAAGCTATAGCTAACTGATGCTTTAGTGCTAAAGACTTGGTCAAGTTCTTAAAGTTCTTTATGCTGGACTTAAAAAAATTGTGTTTTGCTTCCTATCTCATAGTCCAAATATGAAGCAAAGGACCAATTTTTTTAATCACACTGGGATAATGGATCATCAGGTGATGTTTTGGGATCAAATTATGAGTAGGGTACAGTTCTTTGAATAATTTATGATGTTCAGCTATCAGGCACCTTAAATAAACAATCATGCCCTCAGTGATACAAGGAGAGAAAATTATATTTACAATATCAAGCAGAAGTAAGAGCAGATTCCAATAGTTGTCTTTTTCTGTTACAACATCACCCAATATCAGTGGTGTGTTTTTCAGGAGAGACATAGTTTGGCTGGCATTAATTCCAAGTCCACTGCCCTGCAAATAAATTTTAGTTGGTCTGTTCTTGCGGTCTAAATAGCAAGGCAAGGCAAGGCAAGTTTATTTGTATAGCACATTTCATACACAATGGTAATTCAAAGTGCTTTACATGAAAGAAAGTAAAATAATCATAAAAAATAAAACAAGGAATTAAAAAACTTTGAAAATTATTAATAAAATGATTTAAGAGGTTTAAAATGAATTAAGAAAACGATTATACATACAATATAGTGCAATCAGTTCGGACATTGCACAGTGCTCATTCAATAAATGCACAGCTAAACAGATGAGTTTTGAGTCTGCATTTAAATGTGACTAATGTTTTAGCACATCTGATCTCTTCTGGAAGCTGATTCCAACTGCGGGTGGCATAATAACTAAAAGCACATTCCCCTTGTTTTGTGTGAACCCTTGGTATTTCTAACTGACTCGATCCTAATGATCTGAGTGGTCTGTTAGGTTTATATTCAGTGAGCATATCTGCTATATATTTAGGTCCTAGGCCATTGAGTGATTTATAAACGAGTAAAAGTACTTTAAAATCAATCCTAAATATAACTGGAAGCCAGTGTAAGGACCTGAAGACTGGTGTGATATGCTCAGATTTTCTGGTTCTAGTCAGAATTCCTGCAGCAGCGTTATGGATGAGCTGCAGCTGTCTAATGGTCTTCTTGGGAAGGCCGGTGAGGAGACCATTACAATAGTCCACCCTGCTGCTGATAAAAGCATGAACAAGTTTCTCCAAGTCTTGACTGGAAACAAAACATCTAATTCTTGCAATGTTTTTGAGATGATAGTATGCTGATTTAGTTACAGCTTTGACATGACTACTGAAACTAAGGTCTGTCTCCAGAATCACACCAAGATTCCTGACTTGATTTTTAGTTGTAAAACCCCTAGAGTCAAGGTATGCATTCAACTTCATCTTTGTTTCCAAATGCAAATTCAGTTTTTTCCTTGTTTAACTGAAGAAAGTTCTGGCACATCCAACTGTTAATTTCATCAATGCATTGGCAGAGGGAGTCAATGGGGCTGTAGTCATTTGGAGATAAGGCTAGGTAAATCTGGGTATCATCTGCATAGCTGTGATAGGCGATTTGGTTCTTTCTCATTATTTGACTTAGTCAAATAGCCATAGCCATAGCTGTATGAATAAATTCTCAGGAGGATGTTTTCAATGGAAATAAAATTCTTGGCCATGTAATCAAACAGTAGTTTTAGCTCATATTGCGCTACACCCTCCAAGATGTCATGCATTACATCTACAGCCACATTATCAGCAACATGGAAATATTTTAACTCATTGAGAATGCTATTGCGTTTGATAGCTATTGGTGTTTAGATCAGAAAAAGGATTCTTTAAATTTGCAAAAACATTTTCTACTGGCACTCTACTTGGGTTACACTCTGGAACGACATTCAAGATCTGATTTTTGAAAGATGTATGAACCTCATTTAAACATTCTTCCATACTTTCTATAACAGACAAAATAACAGTGTTTGAAACACCACTTCCCTGCAACTTTCCAATAACAGAAGCACACATTTTTTTTGACACAGAACAGTCAGTGTTACTCAAATCTTCATGTGTGCTCAGCACTCCAAAAGATGATGAACTGTTTGGTCCACTCATAGACAGAGCCGGCATACCTACAGATGTGATGACAGTTGAATCTGATATTTCATCAGAGCAACTCGGAAGTTCAGTGTCACTGTGAAAAAGTTTAAGATGTCGTCTGAAACCACAGTAACTTTTAAACTCCAAAGAACAACCATCCTGTGCACACAACAAACTAAACTTTTTGCCAGGATTAGAACCATGTGAAAGTTTGAGATGTCGAATCAAGTATGCACTTGAATGATGAAGTGTCCGACAAACGTAACACCTATACATCATTCAGCAACTTGGCTCGCAAATCCTTAACTTTTGGTGTTGCTTTGGTGATTCCCACATCAATACCAAAGACAGCGGTTTGGATGAAGGTATACATGCTGCAAAGTGCTTCATCATAATTTAAACTGAAAACGAAGTGGACCTTGAAAAGCTCATCAAACGCTGCAAGTGATGTGGTTCCCTGGCACAAGATGAGCTTTTTATCCATGACGATGTAGTAGTTGCTGATAGCTCGTCTGCTGGTTCCTGATGCAAGAAGATACGGCTGCCGACGTTCATCTGCATCCAAGTGCTCTTCAAGACTCCGGCATGACTGAAAGAAATGTATGGAAAAAGAATTGCAATCGCATTAGGAATGTAAATTTCCACAAATTCCCATGATCGATTGTCATTAAAATTAACGATCAATTAATTAATCATTAACCATAATAATGCTAGATGTGTCACATCAGTGGTACATCGTCACCGGCATGACAGGATGTGCAAATGACATTTAAAACACAAATATCTTCACCCAAAGAAAATGTTTTTACTGTAAATAAAAGGCTAGGATTATAAAAATAATCAGTGAAGGATAACTTAATAGAACCATTTAATGATTAAATGTAATAGCTAATATACAACGAATCAGTAGCGCACTGGCAAATGGTGCATCCATGTGAGCAAATAGTTGAAGGTCCAAATTGCAGTTTCAAAGGGCTTTACACTATAAAAAATAAACATACTTTTTAAACACATATACTGAACTTGCACTCTTTGCCAGATCTGCATCAAGGCGTTTCAACTAGGAAATGACGCCAACAATTCAGCTTTGAAATCACAGGACTAAATTACATTTTAAAATATATTCAAATAGAAAGCAATTATTTAAATAGTAAAAATACTTCAAAATGGTACAGTTTTTGCTGTACTTTGCATCAAATAAATTCAGGCTTGGTGAGTAGAAGAGACTTATAAAAAAAAAAAAAAACATATAAAAAACAAACTAAAAATCTTACTATCCTAAAACTGTTGAATAGTAGTGCATGTTATAGTTTGAAGTTAAAGATATTATTGGTTTTTAAGATTTTATTTGACATTTCTTGTTTGTATCATAGTCCCCTAAAGTCTGGTTCATTGTAATAGTGAAACTACTTTGTTTGGTCTTCCAAAAGAGAACACAACCAGAAATCAGCGGATAAGTTGTATTTACAACACTGTTCCAGAACAGTTCAACCCAAACATTCAGATGTTTGCAGCGCATTTTATGGAGGACTGTTTCTTGCTCCTGGGAAGGCTGCGAACATAGGCGGTTTCTAATTGCAATTCCCCCCTTGTCCATTACATTCTGGCGCTTCTTTGCTTCCCAGACTGTAAGTACTGTAACGGGGTGAAGAATCACGACGACAATGGAAGATCGCAATCATACCCCGGAGTGTTTTTGGTTGTGGATGCTCGTGCGGTGCTGAAGGTCCCAAGGTATGGATTCTTCCGGTGCCGTGAGTGCTCTCTTCTGCTTCCCAATGCAGTGTGTGTGTGTCCGCGTGCAAGTGTCTCCTGTGGGGCTGTCGATCTTTGTCACACGCTTTGCCTGTTCTGGGGGCAGAAAATGAGAGGTTATATTCTCAATCTCAGTGGAGGTGCTGATCCCTAGATGGCATGGCTTGCATGGCTTATGTATCCCGGCCCGCCTGATGAGGTGCATCAGTCCCCGTGATTATTATGCGCCATGGGTTCTCCTCGCTTGTTTCCAGGGCCGAACGTCGTGATGAAGTCCCTGTGTACTCTCTCACAGTATGTTTTCATCTTAACAGTAGATTAGCGAACTGATGATTCAAACGCGAGTTTTGAGCAGTGAGTAGCGCTTGTTGTTTGTCATTTCCCTATCATAATGCAGACATGGTTTTATGTTTACCCGGCGCGATACGCAACGCAACGCGTAAAAGACAGTATAAATCGCGCTGGGCCTGCATACATCCTGATACATTTTAAGTGGCAAGACATTTCCGTCACACGCACTTGTAGGAATTCTGTCGGCCAGATCACAACCGCACGGGATACTGGCCAATCAGCGATACCTATCTTTTCCAGACCGATGACTTGGAAAATCGACGCGTTCAGAAAGGCAGGGCATAGAGGAGTAACAATAATGTACAGTATGTGGAAAATATGTTTTTTTTTTGACCTTAAACCACAAACACATTGCATTGCACAAAATAATGTTCTTTTTAGCAACGTAATATGACCCCTTTAAAATTATCACATTATCATTGTACTAATTAATTGTTGGCATCCCTAAATCAAATACTAGAATATAATCAAAAGAGCATTCAGGTTAGTGATTTATGGAGTTTAGAGTATGTACTAGGGCTGGGCGGTATATCGAGTTTGTACAATATATCGATATTTTCTTTATAAGCGATACGATATGAGGCAATGCTGTTTATATCGATATACAGTAGTTTGAAATGAGCGTATCTGAAAATATAGCGGAGGACAGACTGCGCTTCTGTGGAGAAAGTGCATAGTACAATTTGTTCTAAACATGTGACAAACTTTATATGAAGGGCTTTAAAAAAAACTCGTAAGATATAGAAAACTATAGTTTAGTTCCAGTTTAAAACGGCTCTGACAGAAAGGCTGCGTGTGCCACTGACGGAGACGCTACTCGCGCTGTTTCTTGTGTTTGAGATGTGCTGTTTTCCTCAAATGCATAACTTACATTTCACAGGTTCACAGGTATATTCTCCATAACTGTAAAATTTATGACGAAGCCATATAAATTTTGCATTTTGTTGTCAGAAACTGCAGACACTTTCCTGCTGTTTGAGATTCTCCGCTAAACTTCACAGACTTCAGTGAACTAGCGCGCCAAACAGACGCGCAATGAAATAGGAGCGCAATAATTCTGACTAAAATATACATTTTGCTGAAATATTTGTAGTTAACAATTAATGTGACATATGTAGAATTTTAAACCTTCAAGTAATGTACTTTGTTATGTGCACTAACTGTGAAGACTGCGTAATGGTAATCAAAAAACATAGCCTTTTTACGTCTTGTAGATCTTGGCTTTTTTATTCTTTTCATTTTTAGTTTAGTAAATTTAACTTCTGCTTTAAATGCGTTATTTATTTTTTTTTTAGATTGCAATGTTATGTTAGAATGTAATGTGATTTTAACCCTTTTTTAACATAATATATGTCTATGGTTACATTCACTTTATTTGTTTAATCCAAATACAAAAGTGTATAAATACCGAGATATATACCGTATACCGCAAATCAGCCAAAAAATACGGAGATATGAATTTTTGCTAATATCGCCCAGTCCTAATATGTACAAATTCTTGAAATCATAACACACCTTATGAAAATCTACGAGGTGATCCACGGCTTGACGTGCACTGATTTTAGTAGTCCTCTTTCTCCCAGCTGGTTGAGGTGACAGGATATGCAACAGCAGAAGTAAAGTAGACATATCACTGTCCCAACCTGCAAAAACAATTGATTCAACTACTAAAAACTAGCATGTCATACAAATTTAATCAATCGACAACAACAAAAAATAATGAAAATAAATTATGCAAATATATAAATACTTTTCAAGATGTCTTCACAGGATTCCCCTTGCTCCTCTCTGGCTGATTGTAAAAGCTGTTCTAGATACGGTGTCGATGCAAGCATTGATGCCTCCTTTATCAACTTTGGTTTGTATGATGGCCACCTAGACCATTTAAATTTGAAATCGGTTTAATCAGGTGGACTTGGGATATTCAGATCAGAGTCCTCTCAAAACCTGAATGAATTAATAATAATTACTTCCCTACAATTACAATTATTAAATCAAAGTTATTACACAACAAACAGTGAGTATGTTATTGTTAATAAAGATTTTATTCAAGATTCACATTCAAGTATTTTGATATATCATTGGAACACAAATTATCTATTTTCTCTCGTCTCAGAACAGTATATGTCTGCTGTGCATCTGCTATAGTATCACGGTAACTTTAAAACAGTTATATGAACACATAAATCAATTAGTTGTTACCTCTATCCATTTACATTCACCAGGATCTTAATATTCACATTTAAACATCATATGGTACCCCTAAACCACACAAATATGATGACTTCATGCTGAATGTCAACTCTGTCATTGGCCAATCTTGAAACCTTACCAAACACATGTCCTTGAAAAACAAAAAACAACTTGCTTTGATATGAGATATTATTAAGTCTTGCTTTTAATAAAAACAAGCTCTTTTTATCATTAAAAACATTTTCATCCATTTTATAGCATATGAATGATTGAATTGTATCTGTGTTGTTTCAAGGGGAAAAGCATGAACTGTTTATGAATTCTATTTTACAGATTAGACAATGAAGACTTCACAATATTGTTATTTCAGCAGCATGAGAAACACAACGGTTATTCAAACTGGGAATAAATAAAGAAATACAGCGCTTCATGACTTCAGTCTAAAACCTGAGTTCTGCATTTTCACAAAAACTCTCGTTATAATTACTGAAGCGGTCTACACTGCACAATCAATCTATTTTCTGCAGTTTGTTGTTTATGCTGACGAGTGAGTTTGTGAATTCAGTCAGTGAGAGCACAATGAACAACTCCAGAGTTCTCCGCAGTGACGAATCAAAACACCTCTGATTGGATATTGCATTCATAAGCTCAAGAGAATCATGTGTGATTGGTTATAATGCTCAACACTGCAGACCACAGAATCATCTCACAACACTCAAAAATAAATCTGATGTAATGTAATAAAGCAAATCTACACTTTAAAAATCGACTTGTATTACCTTACTTAGATTTATTTATAATTCTTCGTTGTTATACTTTACTATGTTTTATTAATTACAGCTAACATTCAAAGCAAATAAAACAATTCCTTACTGTTGGAGTGACACTTCACGAAAATATTAGTAGCACAAAAGAACCAATGACATTATAAAGCAGTGGAGTGGCAGCAGTGTGCAATCAGGGTTCCTTCCAGTCATCATTTTTGTTTTCATAGTGTAAATCTGAAAATGAAAACGGCAAACATATTTTCGTTTTTCAATTATGCAAACAAAACGAATAAATCAAGAATCCGCTTAATTTTTCGTGTTTCAGTTCAGGGATAGAAACCATAAACAACTTGAATATTCGACCTCTCGACATGTGGGCGGGAATGAAACGCCCCTCTCTGCTAATTGGTCATCCAAACATTACAACATAATAATAGTCCTAAAAAACCTTAATAATAGTCCTCCGCTTCTATTGATTTTTAACATGTTTATTTCTACTACATTTGATTTCTTTCTCTTCATCAAACAGCCAGATTAATGTATGGCTTGACACAAACCATACTGAAGCAGAGTCTTTTGGCCCTAGGCATGCCTGTTTTATTATAGTTATCCACCCATTAAAATCTGTGTGGCAAAGCTGCGCGACGCACTGCAGCACGGGGAGAATGTATTGACCACTATCAATTTATGTGAACACAGGTAGTTTTAGAAAATAAACTGAGTTTATTTAATTAATATTGAGTATTGGCTAGCTAACTGATGGAATACAAAATTGTTATTTTCTCTGCCAACTAAACCCAAGTCACAGAACCGTTGTGTACCTGACTGACTCGCAGTAGGCGCATAGAGTGGTGTATCATTCCTAAATTAATCAGTTTTTGAAAAACCCATTATTATAGACAATTCAATTACCAATTATTATAGACAGCCACTTGATTTTATTCCTAAATGAATGAATTAAGCATTTTGAACCAATTGATTGAATAAAAGGATCCTTTATTAACACAATGACTTACAGCCACCTAGTGGCGATATTACTTTCATAATTCAAGTATTATTTAATTTTATTCATATTTCTATAAAAAATGTTGTATAAAACATTAATCTAATTTCATTATACATCTGTAAATGCACATACAGCCATCTTATCAACATTAAACTGTAAATACATTTAAAAGCATCTTCAAACCCAGGTTCTATATCATTGAATACTGATTTTATTGGTATTGGATACGGCATTGGGTACCAGCCTATTCCTTTTATTATTCTAATTTTTTAATGTAAGTATGTCAACATTAAAAATGACATAAAAAAGGGTCAAAGGGCAACAACATAAAATAAAATAAATAAATTAAAAAAAACTGAAAATCAGTTGCCCCTTATGAGAAAGTTAATCTCTGACACTGCTGACACTGGCTTATTGTTCGAAGTGTTATTCCAGGGTTTGGATATGTTCTTATAACTCAAACAAGTTCACCTTCAAATAATGACGTCAAATTCACATTTCACTAAATACAATCACTGAAACAATCACGGTGAGGAACACAAATCCCATGCCATGCTCGATATAACAGAATGATGCTCCTTACAGTTGTATAAACTGCTCCTAGGAAACACTCAAAATAGAAAATAATAGATGTGCTGTGAGGTAAATTACACATAGTCATGTATTTCAATTCTGTACTATTTTTTAAGTTCCTCCTTGTCTCAAATGTCAGCGTATTTCTAAACAAAGTTATGACTGTAGGGGCACATAAATTGATAGTGGTCAATTACATGCGCTCCCGTGCCTGCAGTGGGGCGTCTCGCGAAGCTTTGCCACACAGATGTGAATGGGTGGATATAATATAAACGGCATGCCTGGGGCCCAAAAGGCGCTGCTTGCAGTCTATGGTTTGTGCAAGCCATTCATTAATCTGCTGTTGATGAAGAGATCAAAATGGTGTAACGAATTAAACATGTTAAGTATCAATAGAAGCGAGGAAGCTATTATTAAGGTTTTTTTAGGACATTATATGTTTGTTAGGTATTGTAGTTGACCAATTGAGTCCGAGATGGGCGTTTGCATCCCCGCTCCCTACCCTCATAGGAGATCGAATATTCAAGTTGTTTATTCGTTTTCTATCCCTGAATGTAAAAACGAAAAATTAAAGCCGGATTCTTGATTCACCCTACCATATCCCAGAATCACTTGCGCGCAGATGACGGCGGTGTTTATATTCAAAGAACACCGTGGGTGAGAGTTCTGTGGGGGAAGTCACATTGAAATCTTAGTATTGTGCTTTCATTTACTCAAATACCATCCAAGTCTGAGAGTCCTTTATAGTGCAGTGCCAAGCCTCACATTGTTCTGTCAGCTCCTCATGTGAGAGTCTTTTGAAAGGCTGAGGTCCACAAAGCAGCACTTTTCATACAAATCATTTGATGAATCTTTAAGTGATGCCCTGAAGAAGCTGGAGGTGACATCAGTGTTGTTGTTGATGTTGACCTCAGCCCTTCAGGAAAGATTGTCCACAATGGAAAAAGTGGGAAAGAAATTTGGAGTCCTGTCAATATCCAAATTTGTGGACTGCTCTCAGTTACTCTCCCAGTGACTGTAGCTGAAGCAGAGAGGAGCTTCTCAAAGCTGAAGCTCATCGAAGCTTCAGGTCCATCACGTCACAAGAACACCTCAGAGGCCTTCATGTCATCTGTATTAACCATGCAGTTGCTGGTCAGATTTGTTATTTGGTGCTCTTGCCCAGGGCGCCATAAAAGCTAGAACCTCCACTGATTACGTGAAACAAATCACATTGTGTTGTACATGGTTTCTGAAAGGCTCTCCCCCAAAATTCTATGTGCCGTTTTTCATTTTTCAGATTTCAATATTAAAACAAAAATTGATTGGACGGAAGATACCCTGATTTGTATCATTCGATCATTCGTTTTTTTTTTTTTATTTAATATTGAAAGTAGAAAAATTAAAAAACGGCTCCTTTTTCGTTTTTTTGTTTTTTTCCAAAAAACGAAAAACGAAAATTCATCTTAAATTTTCGTTTTTCGTTCATGGATGGAAAAATGAATAAACAGCTTGAATATTAGATTTCTACAAGTGGGCGGGAATTAAACACCCCTTTCAGCTGTTGGTCAGCCGAAGATCAAACCGTGCAATCATCAGCTCTTCTGCAGTATCACGCAGCAGAATAAAAGTCCACTGCTGCTGCAGTTGTATTGATTCTTAACACATTTATCGCAACTACATTTAATCTTTTTTCATCAAAAAAACAGGCTAATGAATAGCTCGACACAACACATACAGGGGCAGAGTCTAGACAGGGCTTTCCTCTGTGTAGACCAGCGGTTCTCAAAGTGATAGGGGGTCCGCAAAATAATTAGCTATAGCCTAAAGTATTTCCAAACTGTAAAGTCGCTTTTTTTTATCATGATACATAGGCCTATTGTGATTTATTCCAAAGTGACTTATGATGCATTTAACGTCAAATAATCTGAATGAAGCCTTTTAAAAGACAAGTATTCCCTGTGGTTCATGTTTATGGCATGCACCAGAAAGATGCTCAAGGAGACCGAGACGCGCTAAAGCAGCACATTCTGTTGTTCTCTTTATCTTTCAAAGGCATGACATTTTGTAGTTATTTTGAACGTAACGTAACAAATTAAAATATAAATATTCACGCCTGCGACTATAAACTGCAAGTGAATGTATTAAGTTATTCTCCCCCTCGATGGGGAAAAAATCCCAGTGAACTCGTGAATTTAAACTGCTTTACATATACTGCTGCTTTATTTCCTGTGGCCTTCATACTGATCTGCGCGTTACCTGTAGTCGTTCTGCTATTAGAGTTTCATTTAACCCATCGCACTTTATTGGACTCATGTGTGAACTGAGTGGACTACTCACCTTAATGTAGCCGCCACGGTCTTGGCCCGCCACAGTGCATACCTTATTGAGATATAAATTTTAATAAAACACAAGGCTACATTATATAACTCTAACAGTAGGGTATTTAATATCTGTTGTTCTCCGTTTTGTCAGTCAGAATGACAGTTCTTGCTGAACATAGGCCTATATATACCCAAGCCAATTTATTATTCCTTCCTTTTTGTCTTAGTGTTTAAATATTTATTTTGAAACAAATTAATAAATTTCTTAATTAAACAAACATACTTACTGGTTGAGCCGGGGAGCATGTCTGTGGTGATGCCCTTTACTGAAATACTGTCATCTCAGTGTTGGCTTACTGCAGACTTCATTAGCAAATTCATTAGTTTTCAAAGAGAGGTGGTGATTTGAGGTGACACGAGTGAAAAGTGGAAATGAGGACAGCGGAGCTCATGTGGTCTGCCTGAGACCGACAGACCATCATAACAGAGTATGAATTCACCTTCAGGCCACAGCAGCACTAATGACTCGCAAGCAATTACAGATGGTGCCTTTAATGATGACAAGAGCTGGGGATAAACAGTGAGATAAACCAGTGCTCACAGTAATGTGGAGGAGGATGAAATGAGAAATCACCTGGACACAGACTAACCAAAGGGGAAGCAGGTAAGACCTATTCTCAGGTCACTGAACAATACTGACTCGGAGTATCGCTCTTCTGTTAGCAGACACTATTCTGGGGAAACTCGTGAGCGTTCGGCTGGATGTTTCTCATTTAGAAAGGAGCTCAAATGCATGAAAGTTATGTTACTGGGAAAAGGAAAAGGACAGGAGCAGAGGAGAAATGCAAATAACCGTTAAAAAGCTAGTAATGAAGCTTTAGTTATTTAAGTGGACCTGACTCAAAGAAATGACAGCTATTAAAAGATGATTATTCTGAGTTGCAGATCTGATGAACTTGTTAAAAGACTTGGCTGTATTTAAACAGGCTCAGAAACAAAGCGAAACGAAAAGAACACGAATACATCAGTATTCAAGACAGATGGATTATGAACGATAACTGATGTTATGTACATACTTCACCATACAAAATTTGGGGTCAGTAAGATTTACATGTTTGTAATTATTCGCAAGAGCCCATTCATTTATCAAAAATTACAATTAAAAGACATTTTCTAATGTTACAAAGTTTTTATTCCACTCAACTAAATGCTGTTTTTTGAACTCTAGTCATCCATAACCTGTAAAATGCATCACGATTTCCACACAAATATTAAGCAGCACAACTGTTTTCAGCGTTGATAATAATCAGAGCAGCAAATCAGCATATTAGATTCAGCTTTGATCACAGGACTACATACTTTACACTTGACTATATATTTCAATATACGAACACATATTTTAATTCTTTATATTCACATAATAAGACGTTTTTTACTGTATATTTTGGATTAATAATTGACAATACCTTCTTCAAAAACATTTATAAAATCTACTGAGAAAAAAACCCCAACAACAACCCTAGGGAACCACGAACACCTTAAGAACCTGAACTTCACAGGTAACATGCTCATAGCAAACCACCCTATTAAAAACCCCACATAGCAGGCCCTAAAATAAACCAGCCTTTAGATTACTTAGCACACCCATTACCGGATGGTCCTTTAACCCAAACTCTTGAATGGTAGTGTATATGAAGGCAGGTTCTTGGGACAAACTGACCTTGAGTGTCTGCCTAAGTGTGTTGTTTGGAGTTTGACAATACTAGAAACATGGGGGAATTCACTAAGAATCAGTTGCACCTGCTGATAGCAACATGGTTTCAAAATTTGACTCAGAAATGAAATCATGCAAATTAGATAATGCCACAAAAACGCCTACAAAAAAATCAGTTCTGGACACAATGTGCATCCAGCTCTGAGTGGTAGGTTGTAGCGGACACAGCAGCAGAGTCCTGCACGCGGGCGGGTAAATTTATGTAATGTGTTCACGCTGTCTGAAGACCGTTTCATACGGGACGCGGTGGAATGGCCTCGCGGCTGCTGCTTTCTCTCGTAGTGGAAGCGTTTTGTGCAGGACGATAGTTGCAAACAACAAGATCACATTTTATTCTACTAATGGAACTTTATTATCTCTGCTATTTATCATTTCATGGGACTATGACTAGTGTAGTTTTCATGTCAGACACAGCTAAAAGTGACATTTTACATACCTGGTACACGCATGCTCTGGATTTTTTCTTTAAATCTCTGTAAAAGATTTTTGATGGATCATACAACTCTGAGAATTCCATTACAATTTAAACGATCTTCATCAGGTTTTCTCCACGCCGCCAGCAAAACCGCCTGCTTTCTGCACGTCTCCCATTGAAATGATGTAGACACTCACTGAGTATTGTAGCCAATCTTGCTGCCACTGATTGACAGCTGTAGTGGTTAGCCTATATTAAAGGGAGCGCTCTTTGCTTGCTTTCTGCATTTAATCTATTCACAATTTGACAAAGTTTTAATAAGTGAGTTTTGTCTACCTCATGTATGAGATTTAATGCGGGTGCAATTCGGGTCACAGTTTTTAAGCCAAACGGGTCGGAATTAAATTAGTGTTGCTATCGGATAACAGGTCGGGGGTTCTGTTAATTACTGCAGACCCCTTCAATCTGGCCTCGTTTACTGCGACCGTACAGCGTCGTTCCACCGCTGTGACATCCAGGCACTTCATCAGCTCAAGATGAAGCAGGTGCGTGTGACACGACCCAGTTATTGGCCCAAACACTTGTACACAAACAGATGTTTGCTGCCAGCTTTCCATCTGCAGTCACAGCAACACATTCATTGCATGACGCCAATGTTTCTGAAATGCCTTATTTGCATAGAAGGAAATGTTTGTGTGTTTTCTCAGGAAAGAATGACATTCTTATGTAAACTGTGACATTAAATGCAACATATTAAAGGAAGAATGCATTAATGAACAGTGCTATACGAACACAGGAAAGCCGAGCTCGACGTCAGAAGCAACTGTTTAGTGAATTCACCCCAGTGAGTGCACCAGCTCAAATTTGAATTGTATTCCTCCTGCCTGTCAT
>JADLZN010005560.1:0-25904 GCA_018155175.1 Sinocyclocheilus anophthalmus | reverse complement strand
TAAAGTTTATTTATTTCAGTTAACGATTTATTTTATTTCAAGTAAATGAAATGTTCTATGCATATATGCTGTACCTGTGATAGACGATGACTGCTCTGGACTCAGTGGACGTCAGATGTGCGTGAGTTCTGCCTGATGTTTTGATGGGAAAGTGTTTATGGCCGTCATTAAGAAGCTCTTATATGGTTGTGGCCCGTGACAATGAGGCCGATCTGTCTTTCAGAGTATCTCTATTCTCCTGCTCACACCACATTCAGCACAAAAGAGCACGAGCTGAAACATAATCCAGCTCAAAGTCTTTTCTTCATCACTGGAGACAATGCGGCCGATCTCTACGTCTCACTAAAGTTGCTGTAGACTGTAGACTGAATCTTATTGCTGCTCAACTCTTTCTCCACATCACATGAGAAACAGCAGCGTTTTCTGCTGTTGCTCTCAGAGATCTCAGTGTGAACTCACACATTCTTCAGCTCATGATCTCTGCTGCTGCACACTGATATTTCATGTTCATTTGAGAAACATCTGAGACAAAGCTGATGCTTCAAAGGAAAGTTTTGAACTTTATGATCTCTGAAAAAAGAGCACAGCTGATTCCAGTGTCAGCGTGTAACCGCAATACAAGCGTGTATCTAGGTGTGTGTGTGTGTGTGTGTGTGTGTGTGTCTGTCCTGTGCGTATCTTGGTGTGTTTTGTGTGTGTGGCACATATTTCCCAGCATGAAGAATCTGCTCCTGATTGCTGTCTGATTCTGTCTTCTCTCTTAGGTTGTCTCAAGTGCCCTGTGGAGGCCCATCAATCGCCCACAATCTAGCATAAAGCAGGGCCCTGGTTCACAAACCACAAACACCACTACTATCCAGAAAACACCATCATCGTGTAAGACGTCCGCTGATGACAAGCCATCACCCGCCGCAACATCAACCATTTCATCTCACACCTGCACACCACACACACTCTCACGCACCACACAACCATACACACTTTAGTTTTTTATTAATAGTCCAATCAGTTAGATTTTTTTATATTTTCCATTTTCATTTTAGTTAAAATTGTACTTGAAATTTTTATTAGTATGTCTCTATAGCTTTTATATATATTTTTTTTTTATTAATATTTTGAATTAGTTTATATTTTTATATTTTCTGTTTTCATTAAAATTTTAGCTAAAGTTTTAGTAATTTTGCTGTGTTTTTGTCATTTTATTTTATTTTTTAAAATCACTGGTTTTCTAAAGAATCTCTGTGTCTTTTTGTTACACTCGTTTTTTAGTATTTTTGTACCAGTGTTATGTAGTATCAGTGATCTACTATTATAGTTTTTTTTAATATTTTGAATTTTTTTTATTTTTATATTTGCTGTTTATATTTTAATTTCAGTTAAAGTTTAATTTTAAGTTTTAGTAATTTTGTTATATGCTTTATATGGTTTTGTAGGTTTCAGGTCATTTTTATTCCAGTTGTAGTTATTTAGTACATCGGTTAAACAATTAAAATGAGAAATTTTCCTTGCAACTAGCTGAAATACAAGAAATAAATCATAACGATTATTTTAATCAGTTTTGTTTTATTTCAAGTAATAAAATGTCTTTATGGTTTTTGTTTTATTAAACTATAATAACCCTGATTCAGACTGAGTCTGTTCATCTGCATCGTCTCAGTGAGAAAGTGGGTTAATTTAACAGGGAATTAGAGACTCTGAATCGATATGAAATTATTTTAAGGGAGTGTCCTACGATACATGTGAGTATTGAGGTGGGAATGAACACTATTAAAACACACACTGATCCTGTAGCAGCCCGGGACAAAGAAGCAGGACAATGGAGCCCATCTGAAGGGATATTTACAAGATTTACCACCCAATCTCATGGAAGCATGCTGAGGTCAGCCTGGCCCTTCCCAAACACACACAGGACGTCTCCGGGGCTCTGGAGACTTTAGAGAGAGACATACAGAGCATGTCAGATGTGTCCGCCCAAGCTTCACTGCAGCGGACACATTCAGGGCTCCTCTCACAAATAAAACAACTACCAGCAAAACGCTAGCTTCTGTTCTTCACATAAAATAAACAGGAACTAAATAACAAAATATCTCATATATTTTCATCTCACTAAAAAAACAAAACAGATTACTAAACTTCAACTAAAATTAATTAATATGAAAAGGAAAATTAAAACGCAACTATTTCAAATATTCATATAAAATATACAATATATTAATACTACTAAACAACAACAAAATTACTAAACTTTGACTAAAATTAAAATGAAAGGAAAGATACAAAAAAACCTTCCCCTACTTTAAAATATTATAAAAAATCTATCGTAAATTAGGGATGGGCTCCGGATCCGCCTTTTTCACCTCCGAACCGATTCCGATACTAGGGTTCATGTAGTGGCCGTACCGATCCGTACAAGTGAATTTTGTTTTAAATTTTTTTAATCTATATTCATAATCTAAGACATATTATAAACTAGGGTGGTGGATAATTCCGCAGCAAAAGTTATTCTAGAAAAATCAGTGCACAATAAATTTAGAAATCCAAACATTTAGTGAAAAAAAAATATTTTGTGGGGAACAAATAAAAGTTCTAAATATGGTAAAATGTTACACATGCTTTTGTATTATAAAATCCTTATGCAAAACATTCAGCAATGTATTTACATAAAAGTATCTACTTAAATTAAATACATTCTTAAATGTCAGCATATTTTTTTAATAGGCAACAACATATTATAGATTCGATGGACAAACAAATACAGTGTGGCACGACGCTACGTATGAAGCAATAGCGTGATTTTACAAGGCCTGTTTGACCTCTCTGATTGGCGTGTTTTGAGCTGCAAGCCACCGATCTGGACAGCTCACAGAGTACTGTCACTTTCCCTATACCGTTTCTGTGAGATATGTGTATTCCCTCCAGGACATTCTTATCATTTAATACTGTAAACCGTTTACTGGGAAACCAAACGCTTCGTCACGCCCAAGAGGATGCTTACAGAAGTGGGGATACAATCTTGTATAACCAGGCCAGGAACAGACTAACCAAGGAGATCAGAGTGGCTAAAAAAACTACTCAGAAAGCTGAGAAAAGAGCTTTCAGCAAACGATCCGGCGTCAGTATGGACTGGTTTGAGGAACATCATCATGTACAAGACACCACCCCCACAGTTTGCGGAGAAATGATCTGGCTGACAATCTGAATGCGTTTTACTGCAGATTTGAAAAGGATAGTCTACCACCGGTGTAGACTATCCTTTTCAAATCTGCAGTAAAACGCATTCAGATTGTCAGCCAGATCATTTCTCCGCAAACTGTGGGGGTGGTGTCTTGTACATGGTGATGTTCCTCAGACCAGTCCATACTGACACTGGATCATTTGCTGAAAGCTCTTTTCTCAGCTTTTCAGAGTAGTGTTTTTTTAGCCACTCTGATCTCCTTTGTCAGTGTGTTCCTGGCCTGATTGTACAAGACTCTGTCCCCATTTCTGTAAGCATCCTCTTTGGCGTGATGAATCTGTTTGAGTTTTCCAGTAAACCACGGTTTGTCATTATTAAATGATAAGAATGTCCTCGTAGGAATTTACATATCTTCACAGAAACTGATATATGAAGTAACAGTCTCTGTGAGCTCATCCAGATCATTGGCAGCAGCTTCAAAAACACTCCAATAAGTGCAGTCGAAGCAGGCTTGTAAATCACGCTCTGCTTCATACTTAAGCGCTTCGTGCCACCCTGTAGTTTGTTTTGTCCTATCGAGATCTATCATATGTTGTTGCCTTATTAAAAAATATGCTATACATTTAAAGTAAGTGTATTTTAATTTTATAGTATATACTTTTATATAAATACATTCATGAATGTTTTCAAATGGGTTTTATAATACAAATAGCAATGTGTAAAATTTTACCATATTTAGTGCAACACTTATATTTGTTCCGCGCAAAATATTTTTCCACTAAATGTTTGGATTTCTAAAATTATTGTGCACTTATTTTTCTAGAATAACTTTTGCTGCCAAATTATCCACTAACCTAGTTTATAATTTTTGTCTAGCTTCTGAATCATAGATTACAAAAATTTAAAAAAAAAACTTCAATGTATCGGATCGGTATCGGCCAATACTGAAACCTAGGTATCGGAATCGGTATCAGAGGCAAAAAAGGCGAATCGGAGCATCCCTAATTTACTATTCTATTTTTTATTATATTTTAAAGTAGTTTTTTATAATTTTCCCTTTTTCATTTTAATTTTAGTAAACGTTTAGTAATTTTGTTGTTTGTGTTGAGTATTATTAATATTTGTATATTTTATATGATATTTTGAAATCGTTTTTCTGTTTCATTTCCTTTTCTTATCTGAATTTTAGTTGAATTTTTAGTAATTCTGTTTTTTGTTTTGTTTAGGCTGAGATGAAAGTATAGAATATTTTTTATTTTAGTTCATGTTTATTTTATGTGAAGCACAGAAGCTGTTTTTGCTGTTAGTTGTTTTATTTGTGATAGGAGCCCTGAATGTGATCCGGCTGCAGTGAAGCTGTGGGCGGCACATCTGACATGCTCTGTCTGTCTCTCTCTAAAGTCTCAGAGCCACGGAGACCGTCCTGTGTGTGGTTTGGGTTTAAAGGGACAGGCTGACCCAGCTGCTTCCATGAGATTGGGTGGTACATCCTTGTAACATGTCCCTTCAGATGGGCTCCATTGTCCTGCTTCTTTGTCCCGGGCTGCTACAGGATCAGTGTGTGTTTTAATAGTGTTCATTCCCACCTCAATACTCACATGTATCGTAGGACACTCCCTTAAAATAATTTCATATCGATTCAGAGTCTCTAATTCCCTGTTAAATTAACCCACTTTCTCACTGAGACGATGCAGATGAACAGACTCAGTCTGAATCAGGGTTATTATAGTTTAATAAAACAAAAACCATAAAGACATTTTATTACTTGAAATAAAACAAAACTGATTAAATAATCAGTTTATGATTGATTTTTTTATTTCAGCTATTTGTCAGGGCAACATTTCTCATTTTAATTAAGTTTAACTTGATGTACTAAAATAAAAAAAGATAAAACTTCCAAAACCAAAAATGACTAAAAATGACAACAAAATTACTAAAACTTAAAATAAAAACTGAAAATATATAACGCAAATATAAATAAAAATCATTCACAATATAATAAAAACTATAATAGTATCTCAATGATACTAAAATAACCTGGTACAAAATAACTACAACTATTTAACAAAAACTACACAGAGATCTGTAGAACCACAGTGTATTTAAAAAACTATAAATGACAAAACATACAACACAATTACTTCACTTGAACTAAATGACAATGAAACCGAAAATATAAAACTATAAATTAATTCAATTAAATACAACTAAAAAACTCTATAAAGCTATAGAGACATACACAAAGAATAAAAATTACTGAAACTTTAACTAAAATGAAAATGGAAAAATAAAATTCCACTGTTTGATCTTATAAAAACTACAGTGTGTGTAGGTGTGGTGTGAGTGCGTGATAGTGTGTGTGTGTGTGTGTGTGTGAGTGAAATTGGTTGATGTTGACGGCGGTGAGGATTGTTAATCAGCGGCGTCTTACACTGAATGATGTTGTTTTAATGGATATTATGGTGGTTTGTGTGTGTGTGAACCAGGGACCCTGCTGGTATCTAGATGGGCCGATTGGGGCGCAAGGGCACTTGAGACACACTAAGAGAGATCAAATCACCCCATCAAGACAGATTCATTCAATGCTGGGAAATATGTGCCACTCACACAGACACACAAAGACTCACACACACAGACAGACACACACCCACACACACACACAACACACACACACACACACGCTTTGTATGTGCTGTTACACCTGACCTGATCCCTGTTCTCTTTCAGAGATCAGAAAGTTCAAAACTTTCCTTTGAAGCATCAGCTTTGTCTCAGATGTTTCTCAAATGAACATGAAATATCAGTGTGCAGCAGCAGAGATCATGAGCTGAAGAATGTGTGAGTTCACACTGAGATCTCTGAGAGCAACAGCAGAAAACGCTGCTGTTTCTCATGTGATGTGGAGAAAGAGTTGAGCAGCAATAAGATTCAGTCTACAGTCTACAGCAACTTTAGTGAGACGTAGAGATCGGCCGCATTGTCTCCAGTGATGAAGAAAAGACTTTGAGCTGGATTATGTTTCAGCTCGTGCTCTTTTGTGCTGAGTTGTGTGAGCAGGAGATAGAGACGCTGAAAGACAAAAAAAAAAAAAAAAAACAAACAGATCGCCTCATTGTCACGGGCCACAACCATATAAGAGCTTCTTAATGACGGCCATAAACACTTTCCCATCAACACATCAGCAGAACTCACGCAACATCTGCCGTCCACTGAGTCCAGAGCAGTTCATCTGTATATCCACAGATACAGCATATATAGCCATAGAAAACATTTTCATTTCTTGAAATAAAATAATCGTTAACTGAAATAAAATGAAATTAAAAAACTTAAATTAAAATAATTTCAAAATAATTTTTAAATATTTCGGCTAGTTTGTCATTTCTTATCTTCATTCAGTTGAAATTGTACTAAAAGTAACTAAAACTAAAACAGGAAAAAAATGAATAAAACATATTTAACAAAAAAGATAAAAATAAAAATGAAATGAAAATCACTAAAACCTTAACTAAAATTAAACCGAAAACAGAAAACAAAAAAACTAATTCAAAATAATAATACAATCTATAATCGTATCTTGATGATACTAAAATGACACTGATATGAGTTATGTTTATTTTTTTTACATTATTTGGCACTCTATCCAAAGCTTGATTTAAAAAGAGGCTTGATTTTTTTGTTTTAAAGTTTTCCTGTTTTCTGTTTGTGAAACTCTGTTTAAAGGTACTAGGCCTATATTAAATAAAGTTAATTATTATTTTTTATCATTTGGAGTTTATATACCATAACATTTTGTCTGCATTAAAGAATGAGTGTGAAACCCATTTTTCTAAGTTTTTGCAGTTATTCTTTTAATTGATAAGATATTCTATCTAAATGGTATTTTACATTTTTACGCAATCGGCACTTTTATCTAAAGCTTGATTTAAATACCTGATTTTATTCTCTTATTTTGCTTGTTTACTTTAATTCTTCAGTTTTTTTCTGTTTGAAAAGCTGTTAAGATGCCATATAGAATAAAGTTTAAGGTTATTGTATTATTATTTATTAGTAATTATAAAGCAACTTGCATGGAATGTTGTGCATTCCCTGGGAATCAAACCCATAATGTTTAAACTACAGGAATACCATTTTTTTTGTTACTTTTAAGTAATGAATAAAAATAACACACACACACACGCGCGGGCTGCTGTAGCGTGTGCTGAACTGTGAGGATTGTGCTGCTGCTCATGAGAGCAGGAAATGTTTAACCTCCACTGAGTCAAAGACAAAAGCTTGATCTAATCCTGCTGTGAAGGGCGGGACGCTCGGCCGGGACGCTCGGCCGGGACGCTGGAGCTGGAGCTCAGTCGCTCCTGACACTGTTGAGGAACAAACCGGTGCGTCTGACTGCTGGAGTATTACTGTGTGTGCACAGCATCCATCAAAGTCTGTCTTCATCACTCTTGTTATCTTTGGATGAAAGCACCTGCTAAATACATGAATGTGAGTCTGTTAGAGATGTTGGGTTTATGGCTTGCACTGGACTCTGGATGATTTCATGCTTGTTGTCCTCCTACAGTTGAGTGCAGAAGTTTGCAAGATGTTTATCATTTCAAAAAGAGAGAAATCATAAATATTGCTCTGAGTTGTTTATCTCTAAGTCGATACAATTTAGTTTCAAGACGTTAAAATTAAATATTGAAATCCTAATATTGAATTCAGGCATCACAACATGTAAAATTAATATTCATTTCGAGATTTGCTAAAAATAAGAGTGTCCTATTATTAGTGTTTTTCATAATAAAAAAAATATAAAATTAAAAAAATTACCGCATATGTAATCTAAATTAAAAAAAGGAAAATGCACAATTAATTATAAAATATCAATCAAATATAAATAGAATAAAGTTCTGTAACAAATATGGCATAAATAAATCTCTACGAAAAACTTATAATATATACAAAAATATAAAGTGCATCCAAAAAGTATCGGATACTTTAGTCTGCTAACAAATAATGTACCTGTACTGTAGTTGTCTTGCTGTAACATTTTACTGGCTGAACAAATCAACACTCTGACATGCTTTTCTTCCTCTCACCGCCTTGTTTTCATTTGTGTCATATTAAGTATAGTTTCTACTCTAACCAAGGTCTACAAACTGACTGAATGCGAGATTCTCCTGGTGTTCGCCCTGAATGATGAGGCATGAAACTGGCAGGGCACGGAGAGCTCTTCTACATGTTCTAATGCACCTGTGATGAAGGCCATAGCAGCTTCATGAATCAACTGTCAGGGTGGAACATTACCTCCTGCAGGGTCCTGCGTAGCCGCAGCAGAAGAGTCTTTACCGCTGTGCAGTCCTGCTGCATCAGCCTGAACGGCAGCGCTTCCAGCCCGGGCAAAGATTCGTCATCACGAGACAGACAGAGGGACATCGGCCGCTGCTCCCTGGAAGGATCAAAAGAAAAAGTCTGAGATTTGGGGTCACGATATCAGAAATTTCACAGAAAGTGGATTTCCAACATATATTGTGCATTCAATGCAATTCAACAGTATTTTATGCAATAACCATATCAATTTCAATTCTGTTCTCCACTGATTGGGATTTAAACTAGAATGAAATGTAAATAACCTCATTTTTGTCTATTGTTTGCATTGTGCAGATTTCTGCGCAAATGAACAGATCAATCATTCATGCAGAGAATGGGATCAAATTAAACTCGATTAGAAGCGCTTCTTGAAAACGACAGAAAGACAAAGGGTCAGAGTGGAGAAAAGACCCTCGAGAGACACTCGAGAGGAACAGTCATACCCTCTTCATCAGGCCTTTCATTGGGTCCAAGTGGATACTAATCTATATATAAACTCAGACAATTAGACCGTTAAGAGGTTACAAAACATTACTTTTTTTCAGTCTACTGAGATCTTGACTGAATGACACAGCATCAATATCAGGGGAATTATATGAAGTGGGAAAAACGTCTATTCCAAAGATGACGTACACAATATCAAAAGACTTAACACCCGAAGGTAAGGCAAGATCTTTTTCGAGACAAAATCTATTTCGTTCTTCATTTTTGAAAGAACAAAAGCTCGACGTATATCAATGGTGTATATCAAAGATATCTTCAAAGGAAGCACAGGGTATTTGGACCGATAGAAATCTCTTCTTGAGAGTTCCACAAAAAACACGAAGAGAGAGACCTCTTGCTAATTACGAATCTGATTCTGCTCAACAGAAGGATCACATTGCAGCTCCAGACTTGTCTTTATACGTTTCTGGGTTTCAGATCGAATTTAATTCAAGGTGCTTCAGATATAATTAAGTATTTATGTTTTTTTTTTTAAAGTACACCGATAACAGAAGATCAAAAGGAACCTCAGAGTTTTTGATTAGAATTAAGCATCGATTCCTGGGAACCCATCCAACGCGAGAGTAGCAGAGTCCGTAAACACAGTCAGTCTTCCAAACAAACGTCTGACACTTTTGTTGTCGTTTTTCATTACCATGCTGTTTATTTCAGGGCTTTTGTGGTGAGTGTCCTTGAAGCTGCAAGAAGAAAGCGAAATTTCACTTTGCTACTCCATGGCAGGTTACAAGCTTTCCATCTCACACTTGTCAATTAATATCACCTTCTGAAACATCCTCTCTGAAAAATGGGAATATGTTTTCTTGTTTCTCAATCCATAGCATCGACCGGTAAAAACATACTACCCATCCTGAAGGATATATCAATTGTTTCTGTTTTGCGGATTTACAAAATATTTCATAAACGGCTTGGGTTGCTAAATGCCTGAGAA
The DNA here is from genome assembly GCA_018155175.1 of Sinocyclocheilus anophthalmus. Taxonomy (NCBI): domain Eukaryota; kingdom Metazoa; phylum Chordata; class Actinopteri; order Cypriniformes; family Cyprinidae; genus Sinocyclocheilus; species Sinocyclocheilus anophthalmus. The sequence continues at coordinate 15,948 of JADLZN010005560.1, read as the reverse complement.
AGCATAGACAGAATCCTGACTTATTCATGATCCTCGCACTGAGACACGGCATAGGAGAAGGCATTCTTATTCAACATACTCATTAAAATATTAGAGCCTGTATAACTCAGTGTCTGCTGTAGCGTCTGGAACACTCCAACACACAATATATATTTTGTTAGCTAGATTTCACAAATACTTTGTAACACCCCAGGACGCCGAACAAGACCCTGGTTTCATGGTAACCCGATACATTTACAACCTTGTGGAATGCGAGCCGGCTCTCATTCTGTTTCTCAGCAACAAGGGGTACAAATGACCGGAGAAATGGACGGGTTACTAATTATTTCATAGGAAAACCTTTTCTTTGAATGAAAACACATTTTCTTCAGGCCATTGTGTATATTATTGCGGTGTTGTATTTTAATCGGTTGTATTATAGACTATTTTTATTCATGCTTACGATAAACCACTCATTCATGTAAGTAACTCTACCATGTCTAGTATCTATGAATTCGTCTTCGGATGATCTAACTGAGAGTGCATATTCCATGCTGATACCTATGCAACATATTGACGTTCTAATAATCTGTACTAATTCGTGCATCAACACTAAAGTGAAGAACCTTAATCCTGCAGTATACAGAGACCATGTTCTTAGCGCCGCTCCAAGTCGGCCCTGTAAGAAAAAGCAGACAATGGACTCCACTTATCGTTCAGTTGCCTTCTCCTAACTCGTTTAGTTTTTTTATCGAGATTGACAACCCACGGGACTGCCCATGCTCTGGGTAGCATATACTGGCAGAGGCTTGCCTGAGATATCTCTGCGGCCTTTTGTAATGGCTTCAAGACTTTCAGTTTCGAGACACCCATGCCCCCGTCCAGTCGGTGGTTCGGTCAGATGTTAAGATGAAGATGTGAGAAAAACGCTTCAGGATACCAAAGCATCTGTGCCAGGCCTTTTCTTCGGCCTAGTCCTTTCCATTCATCAAGTGACACTGACTCAAACTGGTTCTTCTCATCGACCCGAATTCAGCAAAGATCTACGGGAAGCTTTAAGATTTGCATCAGCAATCTCTTTCAGACCGCCGAGACTCGCGAAGTATCAAACTTAGTCTTATTAATTAAAACATTAAGTATCAGTTACACCTTTTTAAAAAGGTGTGTTTGAACTCAGAATCTGAAGTATCCCTCAGGTTTAGATCTGCTGAACATGCAAAGTGTTCCATAAAATTCATTATTTATGCCTCTTTCTATGCTGAGTTAAAATTTAACCCTTAATGCTACACTCCATATTGTAGTATGTCGTCCTCCGCGTGTCTGTGTGTTGTATGTGTCTGTTTTTAGATCGTGTTCTTAATAGGGCCCTCTATGTTAGTGTTTTTTATGGTCTGGTCTAAGAGTCTTATGCCGTCGGGTGCATTCAAATACTCTCTTTAATTGCGACTCGATGTGACTCTTGTTGTTTCATGCTCCCGTTAGTCACCGCCCGCCATGTCAGATAATCATGCTTTAGTAGTTTTTTTCCCCTGTTGCACAATTACTCTTTTTTTGCATAGACCCTTGTGGCTACTTTTTTGTCCAGATAAGTTACTTTTTCCCCCTTAACCCAGGAATTACGTTTTCTTTTTTTGTGGAATTGATGAATGTTTCCAGGTACTCGGCCACCTCGATTGTCTCCGCCTCATGTCAGGTACAACCCTTTTTTATTTCACGACAGTCTGCGACTATGACAAACTCAGGAAGTAACTTCAACCCCTTCTTAACTGTTATTGTGTTCACTAACCCTATTCATATTTTCTGCACCACCCCTACCCTGCATCACGACCCGCCAGTAGTATGTGTGTTTGCGTGGCCCCCACCCGATTTGTGATTTTTTATTTTTTTTTGTCCTTTGTCGCGGTTCCCCCCTCCTTTTTTTTTTTCTTGCCCGATCCTTTCTATTATTGTCCTCTATTCTCCTCATTTGTCCTCTGACACATTTGCCCTCCTACCTGTGAGTTGCTTTATTTAGATACTTATTGGTGTTCTGTGCTTTTTTAGATCGTTACATATCAGTGCTGGCAGTGCTGATTCTGTCCTCCCTACTTTGACGTCCTCAACCCCCACCCCCCTCTTTTTCCCCTCGTGACCTCGTTATTTTCAGAACATGCTTTCCCTTTCCGCGAGTTGGCGGTTTTTATCATGACCCCTTTTTGATCTCCGTTTGGCTCTCTGTTCTTTCAGATGCAGTCTTATGAGTGGTGTGGTGTTGAATTGCTCCGTTACCCGTTATTTTTTTATAACATGTGAGAGTCTGTACGTTACTGTTGCACTGTACTTTATTATTGCTCCATCGTGTGTTATCAGGCTGAATTTCCCCATGTATTTATTCTTGTATGCTTTAAAAGATTAATAACTCTCTAATTCTTCCTCGGTATTAATAGCTTCTTATCTTCTGACAAGCCGTCTAATTGTTCTGAATCTCGCCTCAGATGGCATGTTCCAACACTGTTACATAAGTGTATAGGCTTTAGTTGAATGAAATCACAAAATTGTGCAGTCGTGTAAGGGTTTTCTTTTGATAGGAAGACAATCTCAGTACAGCTTATATCAACGGTAGCTGTGAGCGTCTGCCTCCCTTTCTATTCATGAATAAAGGCCTTTTGTTTATAATTATGATTGAAGCAATGAATCTTTACCACTTTGTATCTTTGTACCTACTATTAGATACGTCCCGACTGCAACCGTGTTTGTCATTACTTGTTTACTCGCTGATCGTGAAATTTTACAAGGTGTTTAATACCTGTACTTTTATAATACATAGTGAGCGCAAAAATTAACTACAATAGGTGTTACACCGGTTTTAATTACAGTAAATCCCGGTTTTTTAAATTCGCTTTATAACACGTGCAGAAGTTTTTATTGTTGCATTAGAGCAAGCACTCCCGAATGCCTTCCGTAAGCAACAAGTCTTGATCAGGATGAATTAGATACACGTGATAAAACTTGAGGTCTAACATAGCAGAATATTTAAACTGCATTCATTACATCAAGGGAATAATTGGTTACCGTGAAACAACTTGTCACAGGAAGTGCTACAAGCAATAGCACAAACACGCCATGTGTGTAAACAAAACCCATTTGAAGCAGCTAAGTAACCGACATTAGATAGTTCAGTTTGGCTAAGCTAATTAAAAGAGCTTTCACAATTTAGGGGGGCTACACAATCTTTACATAAGTTGAAGCTTTTAAATACAGATGTGTGTGTGCAGTGTGAAGCAATTTGAATTTAACCTAATCCCTCGTTTCTGATTTTTCCATTTCTCTTCCTTCTTTTTCTTCTTTTTCTATGTTTCTCAATCTTCAATTCGTCTCAGCGAATTTAACTATCTTATATTTATCCTTCCTGAATGCTATTGCTTAGTGACTAGTTAATTAAATCTAAATTTAATAAAATCTTAACTGTCTATCGAGGAAAGAATCATTAAGGTATTGGGTGCTTTCAGTAACACACTAATCACTAGTGCTGCTAATTGTTCCTAATACCAGAATGATTACCTTGTTTTGTTAATAGCAGTCAGCTAATTTTAAATCCATTTACATGTTATGCCCCCTTGATGTTCTCTCTGAACCTCAAAAGGAACCAGAGACATTTCTATTTTTGATTTGTTTATTTTCAAGGAAAAAAAATAATAAGCATAATCTGAATAGAAATGCTCTCCTTTTCCTTCTGCTTTTCCCTTTTCTCCTTCATACCTCAGAGATTAAGCCCCACCCCTCTCCCCCCTTCTTGGGGAACCGTCAGCGAATTCTGAGTGATAATTTGACAATAATGTGACAGTAGTCTTAAGTCATCAATCAAAATCATGTTTACGCCCCTTTTCAGCAAAACATATGCTGACCCAAAACTATTTTAGCATTCACACTCTGTTTTGATCTTGTAGTAGTCTCTAGCCCTTACTCTCAACACCAGTGTGTCAAAACGGTGCAGATGCTCAGACTAACTGCCCAGAATGCAGAACAGAGAGGGCTGGCCAGGCGTCGTGAGGAACACCCTTCTACCCAGGGCTGACGACCACCTACTGAGCCGAAAGCAACTGGACGCGGAGAGGGGTGCGCCTCAGACTCAGGACTCGGGCGAGAGTTGTGGCTACAAAAAGCTCGCCAAGGTCATCACCCTCCGTGGCCCACAACCTCATGGGTCTGAAACAGGAGGTAAATGATTTCAAGCAACAGATCACAGCGGTAGCCCACAAGGACCCCAGCAAAATGGAGTTACAGGAGGAAATCAATAGATTTAAAAAGGCTCTGACAGCTGCTGAACAGCAAGAGCACCTGGAAAAGGTAGCCAGAAAGGACCTGGAAAGGAAACACCCACACAAAATTACTATTAAAGCAGCAAATTCTGAGCTCTTAGACAAAGTTGCCAGAATTGAGACTCTGATCCAGCAGCTGAACAACACTCAAGACAAGCTTGACATGCTCCGAAGAGAACTCAGGGACTCCTACAGGCGGCGAAAAGAGACGCAGTGGGAGAGACACCCAACTCCTGCATCCTCACTCAGCAGTGCAAACTCCCTCATATGCAACAAGCTACGAAGGGGGGAGCCAACACTTTCTGCTGAACAACTGACAGAACAGAACTGTAATACCTCCAAGCATCCCCGCAGCAGCGCATGATATGACCCCCAGAAACTTTGACAAGCTAGCCAGAAAATCCCGGCATTCACATTGCTGGGGAAACAATCGTTTCCTACTTTAGGCAGTACGAGCAGAAATTTAGAACGGTGGAGTCGTTTTAAAAATTGCTTGCAAGCAGACCCAATAATCAAACTTATGTGTCAGTCTCATAAGTTTTAGTACCTTCTTATACATGCGCGCACCAGTTTCAGATCAAAATCAGATATCCAAATGATAGTCATGAATGCGCCTTCCTACCAGCAGTAAGGAGTTTTCAGTGCTATAATGTGTTTAAATTGTACGATAAGAAACTAACCTGATTTTTGCGAAGAAATCCTAATTTCTGTGTTATTAGAGCACAAGTCTATTTTCTGACGACTAAATCTCAGGATTAGCAGCTCATATAGATGGTACCAGAATAAATCGGTTTGATTTTGGGCGAAGAAATCCCCTTCTTCAGTACTGTGTAGGTGATCTGAGCGATGCTCCTCATTTCATTAATTTAAGGCCTCATTATGTGTTACGTATCACTGTATTCATATTGATCCGCTCATGTGAAAAATGTACGTACTCTTATAAATGGCAGCACAAGGTATGAATATTAATCAGATAAAACTATAGCTTGAGGTGCCTTCCCTATCTACGGTATTAGATGGTTTTCTGCGTGACTAGTAATGTTTTTAAATGTGTCTCTTCCCCTCTTAACACAGATACGCATAACTATTACCGCCGATTTAGCGTAAGTAAGTCATCAATCATCGGTTGCTTCAGTCGGACGCTTCCTTTCTGACAGTCCTCAGGTTCTGAAGAAGACCTGAATGTCTCACGTATGTTATGTTATCTGAATCGTGCCCTCAAGTATGGCAGAGTCGAGTGCGCACGCTACGAGAAGTGATACACTGACTGTTCGATGTGGATCTTGGCTGCTGTCTAGATAGAATACCTTTTTCATTGCACGGTGTGGTCGTGGATGTCTGACTCGCCGCATACTCCTAAGTGTAATTTAATTTATATGGCCACCCTCCCCCCTCTCATCAAGTTGTTTATCGTATAATTGCTTATGTACAGTTTGACCCCTCAGTCTCCCATGTGAAACATTTACGTAAAATTAATGGTTTATTCTAGCATAGCTAACTATGAATTCACCATTGGCTGTGAAGTGAATGTGCTGTTTTGAGAAATGAATGAATTTGTACGGGACATGCACGAGTTTCCCATGCATGCTCACATCAGTGCAAGTCTGCTCCACCTGCACCAGTTGTGAGCTTGCATTGGTCTCCTAGAAACACGTGACCCCGGAAGTGTGAGCAAACCCTTCCGGTTAATCTGACAACAGCACCCACTTCACAGACCCGTGCGTAAACAAAGCATTGAGTGTAACTAACGCTAACTCTTAAGCTGAGCCCTTTACCTCAACTGCTAGCTTTTAGCATCTGACTAACACTTAGATGTAAAAGTGTGAAGTGTAACTTTCTAACCACACCTCTTTCTCCCTCTCTCTCTCCGTCACTCCTTGTGTCACTTCCTGTTGATGCCATCACTGGTCCCTGTGGGACCCACCCACATACGGGGTTTTACTTGTGTTATTGTTTATTTTAGTTTATTTGACTTTATTATACCTCTCTTTAATTTTATTGCATTTATTTACATTTGTTAGCACAAATGTACCAATTCAGCGAAACTGATTTGTATTAAATTTGAGATTTAATTAAATCAAATTTTTATTTATTTTTTTTTATTTTTTTATTTATTTTAGTTTATTTTTTTTTGTGTTTATTTACTTTCCCCTTTTAATTTCCTACAGCTCTTAGGACCCCTTTTTATTTTATTTATTTTTTTTGTTTGTTGTGTTTTACTTTTACCTTATTTTAGTATTTTCACCATCACCATCGTCGCTTTTGGATAGGATTACAGTAGTTCTAGCAACTGTCGTTTCCTTAACGAGTTATACAGGTTATTAGTAGCATAATCCCTGTTTCCTCTCTACTTCTCCTCACACCTCAGTACCAGGCCTAATACATTGAAGGGCAGCAACCATTCAACACAATGTAGGCTAAGATAAAACTAGAAACAAATCCCACTGTTTCTTTTTCTTTTGACGAGGTATTTGGTGGGTCCCTGCTAGTTTAGCTAACAGCCTAACCCTAGGGTTATGAAGTCTATTGCAGCATCACACACAAGTGAAACCTGCTTAGCCATATCTCTTAGGAAAAAACTAAAATAGGTAAAAATGTTCCTTTTTTTTTTTTTTTTTTTTTGAGTTCATCTTATTTTATTTCAGTTTCGTCATAGTGACCAAACCCGTGAACCATCAGTAGTATAGCCCGGTCATCAGCTGACCCCTGCTTACGGCCCTCAACAAAGTTACTCAAACTCTCCCTTTGTGTTCACGAACACAAAACATAGCACCCTACCTCACTAGCTGCCTCCCACCAGCTAGTCATACCTTACACGGCCTACACAGCCGTTCCCCTTAGAGATAGTTTAACACCTCTGTACGTACCTGCATTTGCCTTGTGTCTCTCTCTCTCTGGTGTTCCCACAAGTGTGCCAGTATGTCGCAGACATTCCACAGACATCCAGCCCTGGCAGCTCACCAGGACCACCTGGACACCCAGTAGAGCACCTGTAATGTACATCCTTCAGCTCAAAGAAGCCAACGACCTGCCATGGCAAAGAAAGGAACAGCGATACTGCGACATAAGCGAACACTTGACCAACATCATCCTCTCCTCGGCCCACACCCACAAGGGCCTCAGACAGGAGGTAAATGAACTCAAGCTACAAGTCACCGAGTTACAAAGGGAACTGACACCCGCTCAGCGAGAGAAGGCACAGAACGGATGCAAAGAACCTCAAAGAATGGTGCAACAGAAGGAAATCACCAATCTTCAGGAGGCTCTAACAACTGCTAGACACCAAGCGCCGCTGGAAAAAGCCATCACACAGGACTTGAAAAGAGAACTGTTTCACACAAAGTCACTCTTAAAACAACATATGTGGAACTAAATGAGAGAGACACCACATCTTAGGCCTTACAAGGCCAGCTGCATACAGACAGAGCTGAGGTCCAAAACCTGACTCAGCAATTAAAGAGGAGCTCGACATGGTTCAGAAAGAATTTAAACAATCCTACCGACTGCGCATACACTTAAGCAAAAGACAGCCGGCTGAATATCGGTCGCCAGCAGTGCAAGCCCTCCACGCCTGTGCACAGCTACGAAAGGGGGGAAAGGGAGCCAAAGCCTTCTGCTTGACACTTCACAAGTCAGCTCCCTGAAAACCTCTGCAGCTGCAACAAAAAAAAAAATTTTTTCAGGCGGACCGAAGCAACGCAACGAGGTGAATTCAGTGTCACAAATGAACTGAAATATGCTTGCAGACCACAAGGCGAACAGATAGGGAAAACACGAAACAGAACTTCCCCTAGCCAGCAGGCCCACCCCCTCAGCCAAGAGTTTGAACCTGCGAGGGGGGGGCGAGAGCCACTGTTCACACGTCACCAATCAGCAGCCACAAGGGGGTGGGCAAGGACCTTTCCAGAGGATCACAGCAGACACACACACCGTGTGACCCCAAAGACCCCAACGAGCTGGCCAGAGACAAAACATCTGGCAACCTAAATACTCTCAGAACCAGAGTCTGAACACGGACTGATCGCAGCCCCAGACACCAAGCAGGGCCGGCGAGAAACTCCCCATGCTTACTACCACAGACCTTGACAAACTTACTCCAAGCTCACGATTACCCTGGGATGGCGGAGGACACCAGCTGCAAGAAGTCATCTAGGCATTAGGGCCTGCCGCACAATGCCTAATCAACAGCTGCGTAACCTGACACAGAAGGCGTTTAACAAGCACAAGGAATCCACTAAGGTGTTTGTCAAACCCCACTGAGTTTGAACTTCACAACTCAGAATCCAAAGCGGGCAACAGAAGGCACACAGCATTGCCACAATGCAAAACCCTCTTTTGTTTTTTTTGTTGTTTTTTTTTTTTTTTTTTTTTTTTTTTTGTTTCCAGAAAGCACCTAGCCAGAGAGGACGGAGCCTCACCTGGCAACAGACCCAGGTTCCAGACCAACCACTGGGAAAAGGCGTCCTCATCCTGCAAACACCGCGGTATGTCCAACAGCAGTCCACCACAACATCCTCCTCCACACGGATGCTGAACGGAGGCTACACAAGGACAACTGAGCACGCCTACTTCTGGGTTACAGGAGCTGCTGACACTCGCAAAGAGCTCCTTGAACAAAACTCAACAAAGGAGTACTGAGAAGGACAAACTTCAGACTCCTTGCCTGACGCAACACAGCATCAAACCCCTCCCAGGGAGGAGCATCCCTTAAAACCGGTCTACACACCAGAAGCAGCCAGACAACGTTGGATTGAGCAGCGGGCCCACATGCCCAACAGCGAAAGCTCTACCAACACAACTCAGGCAAGCTCAAGTCGGTGCCGCCACAAGAGCCAAGCGACACCGCAAACATCGTATTTCTAGTGACGTTGAGCAAAGCAGAGTGCTAACAACCACCTGCTGCTCTCCTGGCATCATCACTAGGTCAGTCTGAAACTATCTGCACACTACAAAATCTCCATAACAAATACCTGCAATCCCTGGAACCACCTGCAATCTCACCAGTGAGAGTCTAACCCGGCAGTCCCACATCACGGGTACCACAGATAACAACTGGTACTGGCTAACAACATCAACAAAAACATCCTACCCGGACTAACTCACTTCAGGATGACAGGTGACACAGCCTCGACACCTGCTGCATAAGCTCGAGGACCCACACCTTGCTACAGCCTACATCACCACAGCACACCACCAGACAGCATCAAACACGGCACCAACAGCCAAAAACCACCAATGGCTCCCAGCCGTGAGTGCCAGGTGTGTTTTCGATTGTTCTGCACCTTGACATCGCTCGTTGTTGTCAACTCTATGGACAACAACGTTCGAAAGGGTGGAATTTGTAGCGTCTGGACCACTCAAACACAAAATATATATTTTGTTAGCTAGATTTCACAAATACTTTGTAACACACCAGGACGCCGAACAAGACCCTGGTTCCATGGTAACCCGATACATTTACAACCATGTGGAATGCGAGCCGGCTCTCATTCTGTTTTCTCCAGAAACAAGGGGTACACATGCACAGGAGAAATGGACTGTTCTACTAATTAATTAATAGGAAAACCTTACTTTGAATGAACACACATATACTTCAGGCCATTGTGTATATTATTGCTGTCTTGTATTGAATCTGTTGTATTATAGACTATTTTATTCATGTTTACGATAAACCACTCATTCATATAAGGAACTCTACCATGTCTAGTATCTATGAATTAGTATTCGGATAATCTAATTGAGAGTGTATATTGTATGCTTATACCTATGCAACATATTAGTGTTCTAAGAACATTTAGTAATTTCGCTCCAACACTCAAGTGAATTACATATGCAAAATACCATGCTTACAGACAAAGGGCCATAAAAACGAAGAACTCCCACTTGAGATTCCGGACTTCCCAATTGGGCAAGCCCATCTTGAGAGGCGCGAATCTCTGCAGGCTTTAAAGGCCACACTTCAAGAGACACGCCCCAGTCGGTGGTTCGGTCGAAAGCAAAGAGAAGATGTGAGGAAAAAAAAAAAAAAAAAAAAAAAAAAAAAAATTGCCTTCAGGATACCCAAGCATCTGTGCCAGGCCTTTTCTTCGGACTAGTCCTTTCCATTCATCAAGTGACAATGACTCAAACTGGTTCTTCTCATCGACCCGAATTAAGCAAAGATCTACGGGAAGCTTTAAGATTTGCATCCGGAATCTCTTTCAGACCGCCGAGACTAGCAATTATCAAACTTAGTCTTATTAATTGATAAATTAAGTATCATTTACACCTTTTTACAAAGGTGTGTTTGAAATAGGAACGCACAGGATATGGTGTGTGCTCAGAGAAGAAATGAAGGCTTTGATCTGTTTAATATACATGCAAAGTGTTCCATAAATTCCATTCTTTATGCCTCTTTCTATGCTAAGTTAAACTTTAACCCTTTCCTATACAACCTGTATTGTGTGTGTGTGTGTGTGTGTATGTGTATGTTAGACCGGCATAATGTGTTTATGTAGTATGTTAGACAATTTAAGTGTTTATGTAGTTAATAAAAACCTTACTTTTATCACACTTGACGTGTTCATTGTTTACTCATAACAGGAGTCAATAATCATGCAGATTTACGTTACAACTTATAGAATTTCAGTAAGAAAGTTATTTCCCTTAACCGGGAAATTAACGTTCTTAGAATTGACAAGACGGTAGACCCTGAGTGGTCAGCTAAATATCTAAAGCGGATCTAAAATATGAATAGTTAATCATAACTAGTTATGGTTAATTATTCATATTTCCCCACAATTGATCCGCTACACTGCACAGAAAGCCAGCAGCAAAAGCACGGTTCATTCTTTGTTTTTGCCTGTGAGAACCGACTACGGCACCTAACAGATTCCTCTAATATTGTACTTTACTGTGACATGGAGTCAACTGATGTATTTGTCAAAGCATGGCATGGAAAATCGATCATTGCACACATGAATTATAAAAGCAGAAGTATGGAACCACAATGTTTATTACTTAAAAAGGAAACCAGAGTGAGCACTGCAGAAGTGATTGTATATTGTGCCTTAACAATTCTAGATTTCCTTTAGCTCTGACGCCTGAGGCGTTCAACATGATTCTCAATTTTGCCACTTTCAAGCAATTTCCAAACACATTAAAAACATAGACCAGGTGTTAAATGGCACCTCCTACAAACACAACTGTCAGTGTTATTATTCTGTCTGGAAGAGGGCGTTATTTACTTGAAAGAAGCTCTGTGCATCAGGTAATTATCTAGATTCAATCATTAATTACAATTTTAGATGTCAGGGCCTCTATGATTCGGCTTAACAAGCAATGTGATTGCTACAATAACTAGAGAAATTTAAAGTTGTGAGGTGAATCTCACGGTGACAACACTTTGCCTATAAACATGCTAACAAAAATTAAACCTTCCAATCTTATATGAATATGCAAGGCAGGAGAATAGCTGCCATACTTAGTGTTATGATTTCTTCCATTAATCTATTTATGAGTGGACCATCATGTTAATTTATAACAATAAAGCCTATGCAGCCTCTAAAATGCTGCCTACGTAAGCAGCTCACTAAGTTTTGGAACAAATTATTTATGATATCATATGATCCATTTACATTTAGTTGAGGCAATGCCGTTATTAATCAGGTCTTAGGACACACTTTGCTCCGAGACGCACCTAAAAGCTGCTGACCTCAGGGTGTTTTCATTATGCTTCAGTTGCAGCTTTGTCTCTACATTTACACTAACAGTAACACCTACATATTTCACTTTAATCATTCAGTCACCTGCATCACCCCACTACATAATATCCATTATCACCTCACTTCTGGCCATAATCTGATTATGCCAATGCAAACACTGTCACCAAGTCTGATCTTTTATGCATATGACCTCTGCTTAGCAGGTTGACACCCCCCCTCTGCGTGAGCTCTCATTTAGAGGCTGTATGTTATTTAAAGTTGTTGAGGGGCAGAGCACTGGAGTTCTGAACTGGCATCTGTCAGAAGAAAAAGACTCCCTAAGGTGAGTCGGTGCTCTGTGTTACACCTATTTGCGCCGTTTTCTCATCAGGCCATTAGCATCCTCATTAGCATTAGGCAAGCCTGGCTCTTTGTTCTTTTAATCACATTTTAACTTTGCACTAGAGGAGCAAAGTCCCGCCTATGTTCATAGTTGCAAAGACATGTGTTTGGAAACCAGTAATCTGAATGCTTGGCTTCCAGAAGCAGTGTTCAGATCAGAGAAATGCTCACAGTCCTTGCTAGTATAGTAATTATTGTAAGGGGAGAGATCCAAAAACTTGTGCCCTTTTTCTGCTGGCAAACAAGATACAGAGATGGACTGCTGTAAACATTGAGAGAGTCCACAAGATGCAGTCATCTTTGATTGTGAGCATGAGAGAGAGAGAGGGGGAAAACAGAGTGAAAAGTGGTATTAAATTAATTTAAATGATCTTCCCTACCAGCCAAAGACAAATTTTCACACTAGGTGTGGGCGGTATGACCAAAATCTTTCATCACAGTATGAGTAATTTTATATCATGATAACGATACATATCACAATATAGTTATTTTTTCTTTAAATACCCCAACATTCTCATATACTACCTTTGATTTGGGGTCGTAATATTTATTTTATGTTTTTGAAAGAAAGTCTTGCCCCAAGCGGTATTTCTTAATACAGTAAAAAAAATAATATTGTAAAAATTATTTTACAATTTTAAACGGGGTTTTTCAGTTTTAATTATTTTTATGTACATTATGGAACATATTATTATTATTATTTTATTAACAATGTAACACGTTTGAGCACTACATTTTATCTGTGAAACCATACTGTTTCTGGATCATTGAAGAACAGCCTTTTATTTTATTTATTTTAGATTTTTTGTATCTGTCACTTTTGTTCAATTTCAGATCCTAAACTAAACCTACCCAATAGCTTTTCTTTTTTTTACTTATTCATAACAAAAATAATAAGTAAAAATTTTGTGTTCTCTAAATTTGTATAAGCCCTTAAAAAACCCACATTGTTTGACTACTAACATTCACAGACCACTCATTTCTTCATGCCATTGACCATTTTGTTTATCCAAGCAAGACATTTTGACAAACACAACAGACTGCAACAAATTGGTCAAGTTCTATGAATGCTAGGATTTCTGGCAGCAATACTAGAAGTCAACAGTTTTCACACTGCAATCACCCATCTCCCTCAAACTCAAATTTCTGAGCTTTGACTCATTTTTATTACGACGACTAGCTTCAGGCCGGGATCAGCAACCTCGGCGATGACATCATCTCTGTTTGTTTGTTTATTCTGAACTTTTCAACCCCAAACATCTGAAAAGCTTAAATGTGTTGATTCTGCTCATTACGTGACGTCCCTTGTGGCTTAATTGTGGTTTATTTATTTCTAGCAGGGAATTAAGCGATGATGTCAGAGCGGACGCGGTAGTGGTTGCAGGCGGTTTGTTGACATTAAAGCAATGTTTCTGGCTGATCAAATATTTATGCCTATAGAAGAGTCATTTGTTGAAAGTATTACATGAATGAGCTTAATTTCAAATTGACAAATTCAATGGGAATTTAACTTAAAATCTTTGTTTCTCCCCTCAAAAACATTAGCAGCTCAAGCTTTAAGAGATTTCAGTTTTCCAGAAGGTAACGATTCTTACTGTAGAGGAAAATTACTACAGTCAACATGTCATAAAGGTTTCAAAAATCCTTCTGCCATTTATGACTAAGAAACATTTGTGTTTCAACATTTCATGGCTAGTGGATGCACATCAGCGAAGAGGCGGCCGCCTCACAAAGACTGTGTGTCCAATCAGTGATGTCCTTGCTACGTGTGACAACAATGGATTCTGCCGCTGTGACTCAGCCAGACCCCCAGGAGACATTCCCCGAGCCAGATCTCGCTCACACACACACACACACACACGTATACACACGCACACACACACACACAGACTGTGGAGAAATCAACATGACGCCACAACTGAGAGTGTGATCAAAGGTTAGGAATAATCACACCCCCAACTCCACGCTTCAGAAAAAAACACATCTGACTGGATCTCAGTAATTAGTTATTATTAGTTATGCTCAAACTAAAAGTCTAGTGCTTCTTTTGTCACACCCGCGTTTCCTTGAAAGTCCCCTTTCAGTCTTTTTCTTTGAATCACCTTGACAGACTTAGGTAAGGAGACTGGGGAAAGTAGCACAAGGCCAGACATGCTGCCTTCTGTTGTGGAGGACCACAGCTTGCCGAGAGCTGAGGAGTCTGCCCCCTGCTGAAGCAAACCTGCTCCTGAAGGACATGAGGAAGAGAGAGAGAACCCAGCTGCTTGTGAGCTTTGCGTCTCAGCATTTCACTGCTTTTCCTGTCTCTGGGCTAAAGGTGCACTCAGTAAGTTGCTGTTTACATTTTGCAGGCTCTTCATCTCGGCGCACTTTTTGTTTGCACTTATAAAACACTTGAGCTCTGTAAGACTCTATATCATGGAAACATTTATTCATATTTATTTAACATCACACCAAACTACACAAACATATAATATAAACTATTGCGGTTTGTTGAATTATTCCTAGCATTATTATGTATTATTATTTACTGTCGTCATTATTTACAGGAAATATTATTTTAATATTTTTATATTCTTATTATTTAGTAGTAGTAGTTTTTTGTTGTTGTTTAATATTAATAGCATTATTAATAATGACAATAATCATGATTACTTTATTTAAGGTTTGCCGAGCTTCTTAGTTCCATAGATTTTCTTACAAATAACCTTAAATTATTAATTATTATTATTAATTATTAATAACATTGGATGTAATAAATTTGACAATTATTATTACGTATAAATTTAATTGTAATTATATTTAACCAATAAAAATAGTATTTATAATAACAATCCTACCTCAGCGTAAGAGTAGCAGTAGAAGTGCATTAATAGAGATGTTCAGTTTAGTCTTAAACCCGATAGACAATTAGGATATTCTCTAATTACCGAGTTCCCTCAGGGACTGCTATTGGGTTTTAAGAAATACGGTTTTAATTTACAAGTAAAATATCTGTGATATACTGTACGTGACTTGAAGAGATGTTCACGTTTAGTTCTACAACATGAATTACACATTTACAAATGGTTGTTTACATGTTTAGTGAATCAAACTTGCATCCTTATGGTACTAATTAATCAAAAATAGCTAGAAGTTTGCTGGGAACTTCAGACGAATGCACTTTCTGGTTTGACCTACAGATCAACATCATGGCAGTCCAGCTCTATAGCAAACATGCCTGTCCATGGAAGTCGCCAGGAAGGGTCTACTTGTAGGTTACAACAGATTTGCTAAGTCTTACTGAAGTCTTAAAGTCATATTTTAAATAAATAAAAAGTTATTCATTTCTTTACGTGAAACTTTTAATGAGGAAAAAAATGACTGAGTGCACCTCTAAAGAAAAGACGAACAAAATATGATTTAGAGAAAGCGTACAAGGAAACTGAATGGGTCTTATGAACAATTAGATTTTTTTCCCTCCTAGACGACCTTGCTGATAGTATAACTAAAACAGATCAAACCGCAATAAAGACTTGGTCATTTTGTTCCTCACAAAATGGGGGGGAAAAAATGATACGGTTGAGGATTTCAGTTTCCTTTCATTT
>JADLZN010005559.1:0-289934 GCA_018155175.1 Sinocyclocheilus anophthalmus | reverse complement strand
TACTTATATTATTATATATATATATATAATATATATATATATATATATTATCTACATAATACACACACACACACACAACACACACACACACTTTTTCCCGATGTCATGTTTGGGCTTCAATAGTATTGGCCTTGAACTAAGCAACAATTTTTGGTTAAACTTGCAGTACATACGTGTGCCCATAAGGGCGGCGTGATTGCTAGGGCTGTGGCGGCCCCACGATCTGAAACGTTGACGCTGTCAGGAGCGGTATGGACCACCCAGCACAGAGCAGGCCTTGTGGCGGCAGCAAACAATGCAGCGAGTCTGCCAGTCTTATCCCCGTGCGTAACATCAGCAGAATGCAGGATCAATACTCGAACAGCATCATGATGTAAGCAAAAACATAACACTTGACACTAATCGTGTACTTCAGGCCTAGATGCAATACATTACCAGTCGGCATCCAGGTTGGAAAAATCCTCTTAAATACAAGGAGCTGCTGCAATATGATTAGCATTATTAAAGGCATCCTGCTGCATGCTACATACACCACATTCGAAAAAGGAGTGTGTGTGTAACACTAAGCCAACTCGCTACGTGATGCCACTGCCATGTGGAGGGAGGAACACATGTTGTCTTTGGCTTGACCCGTGACCCTGAAAAATATAAAGTGTACAAGAAAAACATCAAACAATACTAACCCAAACAAATTACGGGCTCTAGATGCTGATTTGTACAGGGGTAGTTCATGCAAAAATGAAAATTCTGTCATCATTTACTCCAAACCATCCTTTATGTTATACGACAAAAAAAACACAGGGGTTTGGAATTAAA
This sequence comes from Sinocyclocheilus anophthalmus, assembly GCA_018155175.1. Lineage (NCBI taxonomy): Eukaryota > Metazoa > Chordata > Actinopteri > Cypriniformes > Cyprinidae > Sinocyclocheilus > Sinocyclocheilus anophthalmus. The sequence continues at coordinate 289,118 of JADLZN010005559.1, read as the reverse complement.
TGTAATAAACGCTGACAGAATATTTACAGTAACCGTACTGTACTGTTTACTAAACTATACCTTTAAAAGACTTTAACGTCATTTATTTTATATGAGATGCTGTAAATGTACGATGGAAGGGAGGTGGGAAAGGAATGGAGGGAGAGAGAGAGAAAAAGAGCAGCTGTACCTGACACAATGAGGAGCTCTATGATCTCAGCATCTCCGAGGTAGGCTGCTGCATGAAGGGGAGCTCGCTTCTCAGCGTCCTGAGAGAGAATGAAAAAAAGACAGCTGGAGAGTCAGACACATGGACAGAGAAAATGGAAAGATTCTGTTAAAAATCTAATCAAAATCAAGTCTTCTACTCCATGTCTATTAGCTTTAAACCCAACTATATGCTAGTGCACTCTTAAAAGTCGACAAGCAGAGTTGATACACATTTGGAATGTAATTTATTCCTGTGAATTTTCAACATCATTACTCCAGTATAAAGTGTCACATAATCCTTCAGAAATCATCCTAATATGCTGATTTGGTGCTCAAGAAACATTATTTTCATGCAATGGCATGATACGTTAGTTTCAAAGGAATACTTTGACGAAAGCTTAAAAAAACGATGATGAGTTAAAAGAATAGCATTTTTGAAATAGAAAATCTTTTAAAATTATAAATGTCTTTACTGTCATTTTTGATCAATTTAATGCATCCTTGATCAATAAAAGGATTAATTTTACTCAAAAAAAATTCTTACAGATGCTTAACTTTTCAATAGTAGTGTATCTTGGACTTAGAGATGTATAAAGGTTTTTAACCAAAAAAGGACAGCATATTCCTTTAATACCATCTACAACAACCTAACAAGAGCAACTGACAAATCATATTTTGCCAGCTGGGGCATAAACAAAACGCTAATGGCTAATTTAAAAAAAAATGGATGAGCCCTTCTATATGTCTTACCCCAACTTCCTGTTTTCAATAGGAAATAGGCTACAACAACACTAGAAAGACAATTGTGTCTGTCAAACCATTTAATGTGGTCTTTACAGTACATTCCATTATTTTCAAACTCCAAAACCTTCAACATTTTCGAGTTTTTGCAGAGAACTGGTCATAGACATAGTCACTTCTGAATGCAATATGATGATTGCCTATCATTGCAAGCAATCCACAACAAAAGAGCATTGACTGGCTCTTTACAATCACTGATGGAGATGTCAGTGTGTACTAATGTGCTCACAAACTTGCGGTGGTGACATCTCAACGTGTCCATACTCTGAACCTGTTTGCACATGCAGCCTGAAATCTTGGCTTGACCAGTGGCTCTTTATAAAACATTTGGACAGCGAGCTAATTCTTGCTGGAGCCATTAGGGCGGACATAGAGAGACAAGTAGAATAAATAAATATTCTGGAAGAAGAATGGCCCTGAAAACTGTTTTGTGTCCTGTTGCCTTTACTGAGACAAATGTATATAAATCTCTGGCTGTTGTGCATTGGAATCCTCGACTATTGTGCTGCAAGAAACAAAGAGATGAGATATAGTCATGTGAGAAGAAGAATAAAAGAAACTGATCCATACCAGTGCATTGACGTCTTCTGATTTACATATGAGGACACGAATCTCATCGGGGTCTCCATTAAAGATGGCTTGGACAAGGGGTGGCTGTGAAAAACAAGATATTACTTAAACATGGTTTTTAGGATTAAAAGCATGAAGTATCACTGTTGCTATTGCTCATACTTAAAGCAACTGTAAGTTTTTTTTTACCTTGAAATATCAGTTCCAATATCATTCTGATAGTACAATAAGTTCTAATAAGGTGAATGGCTTGTGTTTCTTTCCCACACTCACCCTCAAACGTCTGTTCTGGGAATATGTACATTTGGTGGGTGGGTACTAAATTATGTGAAAAGGGTGGATTGCTTTACAGTAGACAACAAATGCCAGTACAGCTATCAACTATAATTGACCTGTCGGTAAGCCCCACCCCCTTAGTTACTGTTGCTTACTCGGACAAAAGAGTTGCTAACTATCTTACAATGGCAACTGACAGTGTGAAAACCTTGTCCCAAGATGTTTTTGATCAATTTTTTAACACAAAGGGACCACTATTCAAGTGGCAGATGACAACATCCAGGTTTCATGTACCGCATTTAATATGGAGAGGCACTGAAATGTAGACCTTTTTTTAATGATGGTGTTTTTTGACTTACACTGTACATGAATGAGAACAGTTAGGTTTGTAGCATGGACTCACTAACTTTAACATTAACTAGTTTTAGCCAGAGATACCTTTCTGAAGCACAAGACGACATTAACGTTCTGCTTAAGCAAATGAAAATTGTAAATTAATGAGAGTATGACAACCAGAAAATGTACGTTTTCATCTTCCTTGGGATTGAGGTTGAATGCTTAGGGACATTTTGCTCTGTTCTGTTTGGGTTTAGGAAATGGAATAAAATCATTCAATTGCCCATCTAGGGCTGGACGATATGGCCAAAACTTATATCACGATATATTTCTTAATTTCAGTCGATATGATATAATTCCGATATCGATATGAACACTATTAAAAAAAAACTCATAAAAACGGCCAAGAACGGCCACAACAGATGTCTGTGCATACAAACTTATGAAAAATTAATTTGCCAACTTTATGAAACCTACTCCTATAAAACTATTCAAAAAATGGCGCAAATAAATAAATGTTCACCTTTTATTGGTATTTAGCCTTCATACAAACAATAAATGTGAAATCACTGTCAAATAAATCTCAAGACTCTCCTTATTAATTTATATTTTTTACTTCAAACTATAGGATAACATACCAGTCAAAAGTTTTTGAACGGTAATATTTTTTAAAAGAAGTCTCTTCTGCTCACAAAGGCATTTATTTGATCAAAAATACAGCAAAAACAGTAACATTTTTAAATATTTTTACTATTTAAAATAACTGTTTTCTATTTGAAAATAATTTATCCCCTGTATTTAAGCAGAGGCTTTTAGCATATTACTCAAGTCAAAGGATCTTCAGAAATCATTTCCTATTTGATTTGCTGCTCAAAACTTCATTTCTCATTATGATGTTGAAAAAACAGCGAGTAGATTTTTTCAGTTCGTTAATGAAAGAAAGTTAGAGACAGCATTATCTGAAATAGAAATATTTTGTAACATTATAAATTCCTTTATCATCACTTTTGATCAATTTAAAAAATCCTTGCTAAATGAAAGTAATAATTTATATAATATACATTTTAAAAAGAGCTTTTGAATGGTATTGTGTATAATGTTACAAAAGCTTACTTCAGATAAATGCTGATCTTTGTATCCTTTTATTCATTAAAGAATCCTGAAAAAAATTTACTCAACTGTTTTAAATATTGATAATCAGCAATCAGCATATTGAAATGATTTGTGAAGGATCATGTGACACTGGAGACTGGAGTAGGCCTAATGATGCTGAAAATTCAGCTTGATCACTGAATAAATTACATTTTAAAATATATTCAAAAGAAAGCAGTTATTTTAAATAGTGAAAAATATTTCACAATATTACTGTTTTTTTCTGTATTTTGGATCAAATAAAAGCAGGCTTGGTCAGCAGAAGACACTTCTTTAAAAAACATTAAAAATCTTGCAGTTCAAAAACCTTTGAATGGTAGTGTAGGCTGATTATTCTTATAGACTGAAATGTGCATTAACCAGGATAACGAGTATGAAACATGCTTCGAGTTGCTTCAGAAAACAAAAGAATAGAGCAACAACAAAAGCATGTTTCTGGAAATGGGTTTATTATTGAAAATGCAAAATGCTTGTCTGCCAGCAGGAGGCGCTGAGAGAGCGGCAGAACTAACGGTTTCTCCAGTAACGGCTGTAAACAAAGCAGCTCCGCTCAGGAACGCTTCTTTATCAAATGAAAATGTCATCGAAACTTATCTGAAGACAGTTGGTTCCCTTCAGAAATACAGTGATATAAAACCACCGACAACGCGTTTGATTCTGAAACGTGCCAGGCTCATGTTATTCAACGAAGTCAAACGCCATCAATACATCAATGTATTGGGAAACATGGAATGTAGCATCGAATATATCGGAAAATGGTAAAAATTCATATCACCGTTATTGACAAAAAAATTATCATCGCGATAATATTGATATTCGAATTACGGTCCAGCCCTAGCCCATCCTTATCAGATTCATGGAATAGGGTTATAAGTCCACAGGCACATCGATTTTCCACCCATTTTTGCAGCAGAAAAACACCAGCAAACAAAAGCTTGGATCTTCCAATGTTTCTCTATGGCTCTGAAACCTAAAGATGTCCGAGTTCCAGTCCCTGTGCAGCTGATACTCAACTGCCACTGGATCATTTGTGTTCAAGGGGAGGGGCTTACCGATAGGTCAAATTGAGAATAGGAATCACTCACTTAATTAGGGGGCTCTAAAGTTGCAAACCCACACAAAACTACATTACTGTTACTTTAAGGTATGGACATATTTAATGTTGTTCAGTGAATTTTCATGGACAAAAGTGATTTCTGTGTGAGTTCTTTGTGAGACACTACAAACAACGGACATTTCTTTATCTAATGTGACAGCACCTTTAATGTAACAGATTTAAACAAATCCCAAATGCTAGCAACCCACCAGAACGCCCAAGGAACGACCTATTAACACCCAGCAACTGCAAAGCCGTTGCAACCATACAACAATGTCCTGGCAACCACCACAGCATTGTGGCGGCAAATTATGTAAAGGCAAGCACCAATGTTCCATCAGAAAGTAAACAGAGCTACAAGAACCTAGATTATCCTTGTGAGTATTATATAGACGTTATGTTTTATATCTTTGGAATAACTTTGTCATTCAAATGATCAGTTCTTGAATCAGTTTCTCAGCACAAATCGCTAACACAACCAGACAACTAGGCTGCAAAACCACACAGCCTTCACCATTTCCATGAAATGGCGTCATTACAGGGAGGCCAAATCGAGACCCAAAGAGCCCCAAGGAAGCTTTGCTCCACACACTGTAGTGTGGTCATTAAAGTCATGTTTCCACTATGTAATTATCATCTTCTATCCTTGTTTATGGAGCAACTAAAGACTAAACTGATGCCAAATATATTTATAAACTGTATTTTGCCAGCTATTTTCCTAAATTCAAGTGCCAAGCTTGATATATTCATATGGCAGCACATTGAAAATCATGATAATCTGACACATGCGTGGGATTAGAGAATCATAACACCGAGGTGGTTTGAGCCAAACTTGGCTGCATCTAAACTTCCAGTGTCTTTATCTGCAATAACCCCCACATCTCACTTCCTGTTGCTCTTTTTCACCTTCTCAGAAGCAACACAGAGGAAGCGTGGAAAGCATTTTCACTTCCGCTATACAGCAGAACACATGCAGTCAGGGCAACATGCAAATGAACACACTTCAGGGCTCAACACGAAGGATGGCGATTGTAAAGACAGGGATGGACTTTTAACGTTTTACCGGTTTATCAGCCCATATGAATTTAGATCTGTAATGGAATTACATTTTGGGATATTTTTTTTTTCAAGAAAAGTTCATGTTTAATGAAAAAATATGAATACATTTTTCTGACACTTCAAAATATGTTTCTAAGAATAGCTTCTTTCACTATGACTTTCTCTTTAATATGCACAAATACAAAAACTCTCTGTGTAGAGACAACAGGAGATGTGTTGTTGAGATCTGCTCTATTTTCAGCTGCAGAAACAGGCCATCACACACCCACTCACTTCAAACTCATTTCATCATCCGTAAAAAATGATCTCTGCTGTGCCAACTCGCCACACGCCATCAGTCATTTTTAAATTTGACTGCACATTTACTGCATGCCAACCATTTGTTTCAATTCACTTGTTTCCTTTTATTCATCTCAAGACATTTGAGAAGAAACATTTAAGCCCAAGGTGAAACATCTGCTGAGCTATGAAAGAGAACATTCTAGGCAATTATACTTTCTTAAGGGATATTAAATTTTTTCCAATAATTAGTTCACCAGTGAACCCCCAGGTTTCCTTCTCTTGAATAAATAAATGCACATGCACAAGATCAGGAATGTAAAATGTATAACAGAAGTGGCCTTAAAAACGCTCATACTGGCACCGGGCCACCCTTATTGAACTCTTTTATGAGAGCATTGATTGAATCTATGAGGATACAATGTTGAATTCTCTTAACTGTGAGATGTTGCCTCTTTCTAGATCGCATGCACAACCACACAGCTCTTCTCTCACTGAAAAGAGAACACAACAGCTGGTGACAACAGTGCTGTCTGTGTTATGGCACCGCAAAGCTTGGGGACGAGATTGCTGAGCGCTGGCACAAGCAGGGATCTGGATGCAGCTCATCACAAATGAGGACATTCCCCGACCTCCCAGCGCCGCTCCATGCCAAAGCCAAACTCTCAAACACTAAAGTCATTGTTGACATTCATTAGGCTACACGACCTCCTCCCCCCAATTCCCCGTCCCCTATGGCCAATAGAAGTGAGCTGTACTTCTTTCTTAGCCAATGAGGGCTGGGGTTTCTTCACTTTTGACAACTGGAGCACTGCAGGCTCTTCAAAACAAAGCAGACGGACTCCTTAAGAGTCATGGGTCTAAAATGAGGAACTGCTGATGTCGCACAATAAATGAACTGCGAAACTGAAATATATTTCCTTGTGACAGCATTTTAACCCTGATGTTTAAAGTCAGCACGAAATGCAAATTTGTACATGCATGCATTGTCCAGGTTTTATTTTTTTATGTTTTTTGACCTTGTAAAATGCATTCAAAATATCATAACGTGATCTTCCGTTGAAACACCAGACTTCTCTCTGCTGACGTACGATGGACTTCTCCAAACATTTAGTCCAACTAAATGTTTAGTCCAACTTACAACTGACTACAAATTCACATTCAGATCTGCCTCCATCCAAACAACAACCGATGGATAGAACCAAAACGTTTTTTTTTCTTTTTGAAAATCTGTTTCACTCAGATGTCCATCACAATATTGAAGAAAAGATCTGATGCTATTTCATACATCACAACTTTAGATAGACCATACATTCTGCAAATCATCAGATTCAGGGGTTATGTTGAGTTTGGTGAAGATCTAAAGCTCTAAAACACTCTTCTGGACCAAATCTAAACTGAAAGAATCTAAACTTTGTTTTCTGAAGGGTAAAAATATACAAAATGCATAACTGAAGTATCTAAAGACTTATGGACATATGTGTAAGGCGTAAATACACTATCCTCTATTTCCTCCCTCTCGGGTGCTCTGAACTTGTGTCACGTAACCCTCTGAGACTACAAAAAAGCATGAGAGGGGAATGCTGAGGTTCAACAACTTCCTGTTCCTTTCCTCTTTGGGGCAAAGTATGGAAATCAAACTGTACACAAGACCAGAATGCCGGTAAACATTACTGACGCTCAGAACACTTAGTCTCACATATTAACTTCAACTAAATAACTGTCCTGGGTTTAATGCAAGTGACACTTTCTGGGGCAGGTGTTAAATACCACACCAAAAATCATTTCAACTTGTGTCTTAGTCTGTAAAACAAACAAGACATGAGTTTACATGAATGCACTTTTAATGGAAGTCTAAGGGGCTTGTGAGAGACCCCACTGATAAATATAAAAATACATTTACACTGTGAATTTAAAATATACAATTTAATATTAAAACAGCTAAATAAATGCTTTCCTTTCCAAAATTAAATAACTGCCCTTTATATCATCATTATACTAAAACAAATTGTTAACATACTTTCTGTTAAATATTTACTTTTTATTAAGTTGACAGCATACCTGAGCATACATAAAAACTAAATATATAAAAATTACTGCAATTAATGACATTGTTGAACAGTCTTTAGAAATTTTACTCAATTCAGTAAATGTAAAAAAAAAAGACTAAATTAAATTAAACATGCTTGATTAATATCTTAAGTGCATTTGTATACACACATTTTGTATGAACAAATTAATTTATGTGCTCTATCAAAGATATGAGCCGCAAACTTCTGCTTTTAAGCCCTCTGGAATCTCTTGCCATTTTTGCAAATGCATTACTGTGCACACAATTTTTGTTTGCTATTACAAATTTAGGGATGAGTTGGCATTTTCTGTGGCAATCAACAACATGAAGCTGTCGATAGCTGAACATGTTTGAATCCGAAACATTGCTTCAACCATGTAGTGTGCAAAGATTTAGTACTTTCTCTACAGTCTCACAGTTCAAAAATTTTCTCGACCCTGACATGAAGTCCATGGGGCCCCTGATAGACATCAAGTTACTTGTTGCAAGGACAACTTCCGAGAAAATATGCAATCGCGTCTAGATATGAGGGCATCACATGACTGCTATGGAAATATAGGTCTACTCTACTGAAAAAATGCTCTCACTTTGTGCCCACCAAATGAGACATGAAAAACTAATAATTAGAGGAGTTAACTAGTATCAAAAGATATAACATGTCATTTCAAATTTGTGAAGTATAGTAGTAACATTCAATATATCACCAATGAAAATCAGATTACAGTGAATTCAGTCTTTTACTAACTAGAAATACTACATTGCAAACACAAAAGCTTAGTTTGAAACTAAATTATTGCTATTGTCACAACAAAAGTTTCAAATAAGTGAACAACAGTGATGTCAACAGTGAAAAGGAACTTGACTATCTAAGCTTTAACTGGGTGGAGCTCAATCTTGTGTTGGTATGCAACTTACACTAGTTAGTTAAAACAGAAATCTGACTAGGTGTGCTGATAATGATATCATGAATTTGGGATGCTTTCTTCTCAAAACTTGTAATGGTGTGCAGATTAGATTTAGGAGCCGTATCAACATCATCAGCATCATGACACACTACAGCAGACAGCAGGAAGTTTGTTCTCTCTAGATGAAAGCAGATAATGTTCCTTACACAAATGATGCAATAAATGAGAGCAACACTCACTTTGTTACTTCACCACTATTTTATCTCACTTAAACTCAAATATGAAAGATATTCTTACACTGGTGTTGGTAAAACACAAATTATTAATCATACACTAAAAATAATATTTAACTTGTAAAGTGCAGCACTTACTTATAAGTAATTTCCAAAGTAGTATCAGATTCACGACTTGCTCAAGTATCTGTTTTTGACTTTAAGGAAGACGAGAAACTTCCAACATGAACTATGATATCGTTTGAGCAAAATGCGTGACAGCAGAAACAGACATGAGCACATTAAACACACTCATATGTGCTGTCATGCATTTTTAATATGCAATGCATATGCTGCACATACATCATGCAGTTTCAGCTGCAAGCATATATGGAGCATCACATTATGTATTTTGTGCATTCATTGGAAAAAGAAAACAATGTGCAAATCCCTCAGTTTGATCCAAGCAGCACGCCATCCTCCAAATAAACTGATCATTTTGCAATCAAAAATATACTGTGCCTTCAAAAAACCTTGTGCAATTACCTGGTCGACTAGTTTAATAACAGCCATATCATGTGAAACTGCACATCCAAACTCCTGAAAAAACCTGGAGGTGAAGATTCATCAAATCCAGAAGTGGCTGTGCGCTTTTTTCACGGAAGGGTGATGCTGCACAACGATGTGGCATCAAAAGCTTGCTTCCTGCTTTGTTGTGGATCGCACCCTCCAGGGGCCCGGGGTGATGTAACGGCCGTGGCCAGCTCTGCAGGCACTATCTTCGGTCAGCAGGAGCAGCTTTAGCCGCTGCCTCACCACCAGCGCTCCGGCGCTCCGGGAAAGAGGAAAAGGGGAGGGAGGAAAGGATGCTGTAAACAATCCGCATTTACAGGCAATGGCATCCACAGTGATATCGATTTCAGATATTATATCCCTCTAGCTTATGTTCTGCGTAATGCATTCATTCCTTATAAGAAAATACAGGAAGTCAGAGTTTTTTTGTATGCTTCCCCCCTAGCTAATTTCGTGATCCTACTATGGCGAAGGCCTAGTTTATGAATATTAATACGGCACCCAACTTTTCAACAGATTGGCTAAAAGGCAAACGCTGTCAGAGTGGGCGCTGTTTGGATGACCAATGAACGATTCCCACTGCGGACTAACGTTACTGAATTAACCACTGTTTCATGAATATAAATTAGCATGTGTGACTGGATGCTTCGAGGAGATTAGGATGGAACGTCATCGCAACCTAATTAATATTCATAAACTGTAGCGTCACCATAGTAGAATTTCTAGTTTCGTTTCCTCCTCTGTATCTGATGCACAGAATTGTAAATTCTTCCGAAAAGCCATCATCATCGCCTGCCTCACTGATGCCCTCGCTAGTCTGACTCACGAATGAATCATTCTAATGAATCAATCTGTTCTGTTTAATGATTCGGTCACAGCGTATACGTGAATCATTTTGTGAACCGAACTGTTCGAACGAATCGATTCGATAAAATGAACTAGTCCTTAACGCGAGTCCTCTCTGGTTATTCGCAGAATACCGATATGTCCTCTTTTGGAGTACATATACATTTACAATAAAATTCAAATAATGCATTCATTATTATAATGTCGACAGTTATTCTGTTTGTAGCTTGTTCAAAGATAAAGAGAGAATATATAATTTATAAAGAATATTGCCCAGCAATGAGCTAACATCATGCTTGATGAATTCTATAATTAATGACAAATGCAGTTAAGTAAGATTCGATTCATTTTAAATTCAATTGACTGTCAATGATAAAAAACGGATAAAAACAAGAGTAAAGTTCAGGAATTGTGGCGTTTTCAACTGTCTTTATTTTTAATTTATTTATTTGTTCAAAATCCTTGCTAAACCCTATGGTTTACACATAGGTTGAAGATTGCCACTATAATGCGATTAGCTTTTACAGCTTTCATTTTTGTTTATTTGCTGCTATTCTACATTTAGAACTTGCCCACAATGTACCTGGAAGCAAATATCGGTGTTTGTTTGTCCTTTGCTGGATGACATCAGCTAACAGACTGTCTGTGTGTGTGTGTGTGTGTGTGTCTGATTGATACAGAGGCTATATTTAAACAGGCATGAGAGAGTTTGGGCTGACGGGTCAAAAGGAGACCACGGCAAGTAGCTGTTATATACTATAAAGAAAGTACACATTTTAATATTTAATGAAAACTGAGAGGTTCAAGTCACTTCAAACACATTCCAGGACTTAGTATAAAGGCTTTAGCTCTTTATCCAAATAATTATTTTATTTAAACTTTACAGCCAAGGACCACTGACAAAGGAAATGGTAAAGAGAACATTTTCAGTCAAGATCAGCCCAAGCATACAGTGCAGTCCACAATAAAGCACCCCACTGTTTACAATTTCATGGAAAACAGCAGATGTTATCAGAAAGGGTGGATGTAAAAATGATGTTTAAAATTCTCTAAAGTACGGCCTCGCATTGCTTCAGACTGAGAAACTCCAGGACCCTCATGTTTGTGCAAAACCACAAATCACAATCTTTACATCTGCTGTGTTGTCGGAGCAGAATGTGGAAAATAAGCAAACAAAATCCCATACAATGAATGCATTTAACCCAAGATCCATCCTTCCACAAGGAAATAAAATACAGAAAGAGACAAAGCTTTAATAGTACATTTAGGTTTAACACGCCTAAGCATTTAACTACAGGTAAAAGCTAGACATATTCACTGATCAAAGGTCTTCGTTCACACTGCAGCCCAATCTGATTTGATTTTCAAATTCAAATGTTAGGACTGACTTTCCACAATCAACTTGGCAAATTATGAAACTTGATCAGTTTGTTCCGACAACATCTGAGAGTAAATTACTACCGAACGTGTAGATAGAATAAAATCAAGACTTCTTTTGGCTGTGCTAAACAAAAATGACAGAGGAGATCATTGACCTTTAATACACAAACGTTTATTCAGCCAAACTAAGCAACATTATAATAAGAACAGATGTGTGACTGAGCAAGAGAGCGAGCTTGACAGACCAGGACACAAGTCTCAAGTTAAAGATTTACTGAAGATAAATCACATTCCTCAGAAACTCTGCTACGATCTTTATGGTCACGGTACATGGTGCCACTCCATAAAAACAGAAAAGTCTAATCCAAAGACCTAAAAGCGTCACATTTGACATTCTGTTTTTGGACATTTTTCTGTTCTTTAATAAGAAATGAATTTTAGACCACAGAATTTGTGGCACTTCTTGTAATCTACCAGAGAACATAAAAAAGACCTATAAATCATGAATTAGACACAGATACAGGAGAAGAGAGAGTGCACATGTAAGGGTAGTTCTATTCACAGGAAGTAATCCAGCTCAAAGCGAACGTTTTTCTTCTCCTCCCTTTTTTTTTCTTTTTTTTTTTTTTTCTTTTTTTTTTTTTTTTTTTTTTTTATATGAGTTCTTCTCATCATTGCAAGTAAGAGGATTAATGTGCGATCAGTGCATCCTGGGAGCCGATGTAGATGGAGTTGTAGATCTTCCAGTACACATCACGCACTTTGCGTGCAGGATGGAACAAACCCTATTGAGGTAGAATAAACAGTTTGCCATTAGATAAGTCTTTACAAAGTCAATGAGAAAAATCACAAAAAAGTGTGCTGATTCCATGTCTGAAGTGAAATGTACCTGCAAGCAATACTGCAGCATGCGACAGGGCCCAATTGCCACCCGCAGACCCTCGAGGGCCCCCATGACAGCTTGGATGACATGAGGAGACGTTTCGAACACATTTGGCCAAACATAGTTGAGCAAATGATTGAGAGAATCTTCACAGCCAAAGCCATAAACTCCCAGAGACATATGCTGCACCACAGCACTGGCTGTCTGCCTGTGTACAAGATCCCTGCGATGGAAATACAGAAAGATATAGAGGCTTACTGAAAACAATCTGCATGTTTTAAGTGGCAACTCTCTTGTGAAAAGCAGTAATTATTTTCCCAGCTTACCGGTCCATCAGAGCATCCTCCAACAAAGGTGTGACGGCATAGATATAATCTTTGCCCATTTCACCAATGTACTCAAACAGGAAGGACAGAGACTTTAGGACACCGTTCTGAACATTAAGCTCAGGAACACGGTACTCATTCATCAACGCAGGAAGCACAGTAAAAGGCGAACAAGTCTCGGCCACGATAGCGATGGCTACCGTTGTGCACACACGGTTCTGACGCTCCTGCACCTTCAGATTGTTGAGCAGCGTGGCCAGCACATCGTGAGGACTAGAGAATGAAGAACAGAACAAATTAAAAATCAACGTTTTCAAACCTCTAATGACAGATTCTGCGTTACTGAGAAGGATTTTGTGTTTTACCCAATGGCCTTGGCAATGTAGCCGAAAGTATTGACAGTAGCTCTGCGGATGGCCTTCTTGTGGGCTTTCAACAACTCCAACAATTCAAAACAGATGCGCATCCATTCCCTGGCAGACACATACTCTGCACCCCTGCAAAGGACACAATGATGTGTTTAGGAGGCATTATCCAAATATTTCAAATGTTAAGAGCTCACATTCTGCAGGGAACTGTAGGACTGACCTGTCAGCGATTCTGCCCACTAGATCAATGCAGTTCTCTTGCACCTTCTCATGTCTGTTCTTCAAGATGGGAGTTAAACGTGGAAGCAAGTCTTTGATTGGTGGTGTCATCTTGTGCATACCTGCCAATGGGACATTTACACACTTATTCATACTCAAAAGAAAGCAAAGCAGGAGAAATAACTCTCTCATTTATGCAATGAACTGACATTATTTGTTCACCGAATATAAAACAATTACGGAAAAACAATTTTTTTAGCTGAAAACTAAAAGCAAAATAAGGTTTCTGTAATTTAAGTTCGGGTAATTTTTGGTCATGGGGAAATTAGTCGGAGACAGGTTCACCTGCTGCAGCGTATCCACGTTATGTCTATCCACAAATGTCAATTAGAAAAACACTAAGCATCACTTTTTCAGTAAATGACTTCGCTCCTCAAAATTATTTTTTGCTGTTCTGGCTAAGCATTTTTGGTTATAGAAATTTTAATGCATCACTACAAACAAACATAGGGAAAAAATGTGCGCCAAAGTTTAATACTTAGGGTTAGGGCTTAGATGCTGGCAAACACCAGTAATGAAGCACTTTGACCAACACTCACCAATAACATTGACAATAGCTTTAAGGGCTCCAAGAATGCTACCCAGCACTTCTGGGTATTCTTCTCCCAGATACTCATACAACACCACACCCAAATGGCCCATGAGCTTTTCCTACATGGAAATGTCAGAGCAAGATTAGTATACAGTACTGTTTAACCAATCAAATAAATGTCCAGTCCAGAAATGTGCATATGGCACCCCTCACCTCTTGGCATGTCTTCATGACCACCGCTGTACGAGAAATCAGGTCAGCAGCCTGTTGACGGACTTTGGCGGATTTGTTGTTCAGACGCCACAGCACTGTACCGCAGATCTGAGGCAAGTACGGTTTAACTCTCTTACCCAAAGCATTTACCACCGTACCGAAGCCATTTAGCATTACAGAGTCCTGGAGATACAGGCGAGATTAAGATGCAAGATGATGACAAAGCAGGATTTCTTAGATGCAGCGAAGTCTGTAACTCACCTCAGTAGTCTGTTCCTGGAAGGCGTACAGGATACCGTCAATAAGCTGCTCCTCCAGTTTGTGATCAATGTCAGCTGCACCAAGGTTGCCCATGATTTTCTCAATGGTCTCCATGACCATTTTTCTGTACTGTTCAGCTTCATCCTTCAAGTCATCCACGATACGGGAAATAATCTCAGCTGCCCCCACCTTATTAGCCAGCTCCACTGTAGTGTCCACTAACTGTTAAGCAAGTAAAAAGGTTAAATGCGTGTTGTTAATGGTTAACGTTATTTCTAATCACGTGACGATCTCACATACCTGTCTGTAGTTGCGTCTATCCAATGCCATTCGGTGCTGCCAGAAATGTTTAAAGAAGGGGGGCAAAATCTCTGTTTTAATGTAATTGGCTTCCACACCATCTGTGCCACAGCACTGCTTCACCACCTGAAATGTGCAAGAAAAAAAAAAGTTTAGCCTAAAATGTTTTAGAAAGATTACATTTTCAATGCTTCCGAATAGTTTTTTCCTAACCTACCTTGAGGACAATCTTCTTCATCTCCTCGTCAGGAGACTGGAACTCTCGAATAAGGATAAGCATCACTTCTCTGGTGTAATAGTTGGCATATTCAGCATCCATAAGCGGAATCAAGTATCCAATGGCTTTCAAAAAGGCAGCAAGACCCTGACACGACACAAAAAAAACTTAGTTACTAAGAATGTCAATCTTTGGGTTGCAGCCCAAAAAGTTTGAAAGCAAATAGTACAAATAAAATGTCAATTTTTCATTGACCAAACACATGCTCACCTTGCCTCTGTGTTGCCTGATACCTTTCCAAAGAGGTTTCAGCACAGAATCAAAAGACTCAATACCGTATGGTGTAGCAGCTTCAGCCAGGGCAGCGATAGCCAGAGCACTGATGGTTCGCACTTTCTGCTGCTCATCCACGAGACCTGAGGGGGAAAAAAACAACAGCTTGAGACTGGCCCATATAGCAATGTAAAAGACTTTTGGTACACTCACATACAGAAAGATCAAGACCAAAATTCCATACTAACCATGCTCTATAATCTCCACCAAGCTGCGGAGATGGGGCAGGATAGCACAGCCCATGAGAATAGCGATCTGCTGTACAATCTTGATACCCGTGTGACGAGCCTGCCAGGATTTCTTGCTCTTGCAAACAGCCTTGAGGAAAGGCAGTAGAGATGGAATGCCCAGGGCAGACGCCACAACGGCGAAAGCACGAGCTGTCGTGTTTCTCACATACTCGTCCATGTTGTCAATGTCAGGCCTCATGGTGGAGATCATAGTGGCCAGACCAGCAGCCTGTGAATGAATAAATGCAGATTCCATTAAGGCCTTTAAAATTTCTAAATTAATTAGACAACGGTTGGGATGCTGTTATCGACCAAAGATGATATTTACTATTTAGTCAACCATCTTACCTTTGCCAAGTTGGAGATGATCTCTCTACCCTCTACTCTAGCATAGTAATCTTCATCAATCAGCAAGGGCTCAATCACTACAAGAATCTGCAAGAACAAACAGGAATGTTAAAAAAGACACATGAAAGGTAATACATTTCTCCACCCAAGTATTAAAAGGAATGCTTACATGTAATGCAGACTTACCTTGTGGACGTATGGTCGAACCAAGTCATCAAGTTTGTACAGGATACGATCAATGACTTTCACCAAGAGATGACGCTCCTGGTCCTCCAGTGTAGGAGACATCAGCAGTGGCAGGATCTGGTTAAAGAGGGGTCCTGCACCAAACTCTCTGGCTTTATCTGTAATTTGACGAAGAGCAGCCTGAAAGGAGAGAGTTAGTTAGAGATCATCTTTTTAAGATTATGTGTTACAGTCCATCAAGTTTGAGAGAGGATACTAACCTTTCTCATGGGAGGCGTTCCATTCTTGATTTTTAGGAGCAGCTTCATGATCTTGCGCTCCTTCTGTTCTTCTGGACTGAGGGTGGACTCATCAACTTCAACCTGCAAACAGAGATTGGATAATCGGTCAAAAATATATTTTTGTATGATTTATATAATACCTGTAATAATAAAAAAAACACATTATTAGCAAATTTTTTTAATAATACTACTAATGCTGTTATTACTAATAGTATTTAGTAGTTTTGTAAAGCATCACTATTATCTCACATACTTTCTTAATTCCATACAAACTTCCTGCACCATTTGTCGCAAGTCCATGAATGAAGCATCAAATCATGTGGCTTATGTCGCAGAGACTTGGGGATGGGCTCAATTTCACTAATAAGCAGCCAATAAATGGTGATATTTCAACTTCCTAGCCATGCCCTAGCAACCAGTTACAGCACCCTATTTGGTTCAGAGACCACCCCTATCTATTGCATCTTACTCACATTTTTCCGTGAGGAAGCTAATAGACACGACAGCGGGAACTTAGTGGTGGTTGAGTTCCAAATAGGGATTGCTGTAATGGGTGTAGGGCAGGCTAGGAAAGTGAAATCTCACCCTTTCTTGCTGTTTCTTAGTTCCCTTTCCTCCTCCCCCCTCCTTCCTGCCTCCTCCCCCCCTTCTTTTTCTCTTTCTATTCCCCTCCCCTTTTCCTTCCTTTTTCCCCCCCCCCCCCCTTTTTTTTTTCCCCCCCCCCCCCCCCTCCCCCCCCCCTTTCCTCCAATGGAGGAGAAAGCATAATCTGAATCAAAAACAAGTGTAGAGACATGGGGATAGGCTCTTTGGACTCAAACTGCCAAGCATTCTTTAAATATGACCCTGGCAATCTGGCCATGCCCAATCTAACCATTTAGAGTACCCTAGTAACCATATAATAAATTGAACCAGTGATATCGCTGAACCAGAACAACAGAGACATGAGTGTGAACTCATTTGACTCAGACTAGCAAGAAATTGAACCAGTGATATCTCTGAACCAGAACAACAGAGACATGAGGGTGGACTCATTTGACTCAGACTAGCTAGTAGTCTATCACCATGGAAGCTGTCTAACCAAGTCATAGCAACCATTGAGAACACATCTAGCACCCTTATATTATAAAGCTATAAATCACAGCTACAGAACACCATAGTGACACATCTGGGTTGTCACTTTTGACTATGTCAGTAGGCTTTAGGTATAAACAACTATTATGATTTTTGTCATAATCGTGCAGCCCTACAAACAGGCCACATCTTTGGATCAGAACAACATAGGCTGCATTTACACTGGCACAAACTGGCACCGATCGGAATTTGTTGCACACGTGTAAACAAAAATCCGCACGAGATCCGATCTTTTTGCATTCGATCTAAGCCACTTCCAAATGTGGTTTTAAATCCGATACATATCCAATATCTGGACATCCAACCTACGTTTAAACACACATATCTGATTCCCCGCAGAACTCCCAATGCGAGGGCGACACATCTGCCCATCAAGATTGTGTTTTAATGCCGGTGTGCTGTATGCACTCGCACTTTATTGAGATGGAAACTTTATATTGGTAAGAAATTGTACATTCAGGAGCTGGTTTTCAACCCCTGCCCTGTGAATATTATAAATACAACAGCTAAACGCTACATTATATCTCTCAGCAATGAGGTGATAACGGTTTTTGTTATTAAACCAACAAGCTTCACTTGTTCGCAAGCTTCACACTCGCATTCTCTCTTTCTCTCGTTAATTCATTTGAATTCATTTCAATAAATATAATAAGCACTACTTTATTTTACTAAAGAATTCTACTTCTAACCAGCTGTAGATAAAATAGCCTAACAAATGAAAATTACCATTATTTTCCGTTATTTACACGTTCAGTCAGATTTTGTGCTGCGAAATGCTCATGCCAGCCATTGTCCATGCTGGCAAATAATAATGGCCACTCGACGTGAATTATATAAATAATTTTAATAGCACAGCCATTCAAACCCCGAGGGTCTACCATGTGCACAGTAAAGCGATCACTTAGGGCTGGGCGATAATGATAATTATCGCGATATAATTTTCCTCGTTAAAACGATATGAAGAGTCCGATAAATGCTCGATATAATGTTTATGCGCCAAAAGCGGAATGAAACGGCGCGACTCATTTGAATTGCACCACACCGACCGTTTATCCGCTCGGATCAAAGTTTAAAATGCCGCGCAGTGCGCGCTCACTAGAGCAGATGTGTTTACTCAGTCACGCGAGCATTAAGCAGCGCTGTGAGATCCAGTGCTTGAATTCAGCGATGAACACAAATGACTCCGTGATTTAAACTAGTTTAAAGTCAAACAGGAGAAACACTGTGTGCAACGATACAGTCAGAAGGCTTTTCAATCTACAAATCACCATCATTTACCATGGATTTACTGTATTAACACTCACTGCACCATGGTATTGTGGCCGAAATTTGGGATATTCACACTGAAATTTATTAAAGGAGTAATGGTATATAATTGTAGTATGTATTTGTGATTAAGCTATAGCATGTGTGCATTTATACTGAATGTTTTTAGACTACTGTTTTTCATACAAATAGGCTACCTAAAAACCATATAGTTATATTTTTACCATGGTATTGAGGTGCTATATGTGTGGTTTTAACTGTGTTTATCATGATTTAAATGTATTGTCCTATGGGTGCCAATGCTTAATTTAAAAAAAAAATCCATCTATAATAAATAAATAAAACTTGGTCGGGAATAAATTTAACCATATAAAACTGAGGTTGCTACAAATTTTTACAGATGTTACTGATTTTGATAATGAACAAAAATTTACCTCTGCATCCTAACTCAAGCTACTATCAAATGTGCATTTCTAAGAGTCAAAAAGTGTTATTATTATTATTAATATTATCAGGCAACCCAAACCGGTTTCTTGATTTGAAACAATATCACTTATTAGGACATGCAGAAACTAAGACATACATTTTTCTATTAAATATTTATTTTGTCAAGGAAAACTTTCACTTTGGAGCAAAAATCTGGCTTTAAACTTGAAAGAAATAAAGATTTGACATTTATCGTGATCATTTTCTACCATATCGCCCAGCTCTACGATCACTGCAGACAATCCTTTTGGGCGGGAATTAATTTAAACAGATACCGAATCCATGCATTAAGACTTGCAGAGTAAATGCTGCCATAAAGACATGGAGGTGGGCTATTTTGACTCAGACTGCCAAGTAGTTTCTATCACCTAAGCAACCGTATATCAACATAAACAAGCCATATCTCAGCACCAGGACATTGTACAGACATGGGGGTTGGCTCTCTAGCAATCACAAGGAAGACCCTAGTAACTTCCTAGTGCCATGTTTTACCACAGCATGCACCACTCACATTTTCGTCAAAAAAAATGTACATATCTAATAAGCATTATTCAAATTTATTTGTATTACTAAAAATATTTTCATAACTTTTAATAGGAATATTAATAACAACAAGTATTATTATTTTTTAGAATATTACATTTTAATACTACTTTAAAAAAATGAACAATTCTTTTTTAAAAGCATCCCGATACTCCCAGGTTTTCCACAAACCTGGGATTCCTGGTGTACAATGGACTCACCAGCAGTTTATCAAAGTACTGGATGTCATCTGGCTTGAGGAAGGGCAGGTTTCCAGAGGGCTGATCGTTGACTTGTTTCATAGATCTGTCCTCTGTTTGCATGTGGAAGCCAGTCATGCCTCCGATGGGGGTGGGGGTGGCCGCTAACTTACGGGCTGGGGTGCGGATGGGCACATAGCCTGCTGGTGGAGGCAGTACCTAGGTAAATTGGCAGATGAAAACCAGTTAACAACAGCAAAATATCAATAAATTGATTTTCAGTTAGAAAGAAAAGGTATTCCATAGACATCAACAGTTACATACTTTGTATCCTTCTGGAAACATGGCATCAAGTTCCTCATCAGTCAATGGGCGATTCCTCTCATCAATCTCTCGTTCCCAACGCCAAGCCTGCAGCTGTTCTGGGGTCATGCTCATCAGATGACCTGTAAACATTGAAAACTTTACAGAAACTTCCCCAAAATGACCCAGAAAAACAACAACACTGCATTTATATACAACAGAAACAACCAACAGTATCGGTCCAGTACCTGGAGTGGGTGTGGCCATATTCATAGCAGGTGTGCCAAGAGGGGTTTTTCCAGGGGTGAGCAGAGGAGTTGAAGAGCCCATCTGACTGGCTGGTGTTTCATCCCATCTTGACTTCCTCTTGCTTGCACCTGGGGTGGGCGTTTCACCCACTGACTCATCTCCTCTGTCTGTACGTGGAGTCTCAGCCCAGCCACTGCCATGACCAGGTGTCTCTAAAACACACAAAATAAAATGATTTCAAATCACTATGCTTTAAATACCTACTGTTAGTAAATGCACAACAAGCTGGACAGAAAATAAAAGACCTCTCTCTGTCTTTGGTGTCTCATCCCAGCGGTTCTTGCGCACGCTGGAAGTGGCCCCTCCGTGGCCGGGAGTAGCATGTCCAGGGGTGTCTCGACCTGGTGTGGCAGCTCCAGCTGGGGTGTGGCTTGGTGTGGGCTCCCACATACGGGTGCTCGGAGTGGCTCCCGGGGTCTCGCTACCTTTGGAACGGCCAGGTGTCTCATCCCAGCGACTGCTGGAAGGTGTGTGTCCTGGAGTCTGGGTAAAGAGAAGAGGAGGATTAGCAATATTATATATAATGAGCAATATATATCTGGCTTTTTTATTCAATTTAAGTGAAGAAATAATATATCAAAATAATCGTTAGTTGCAGCCCTAGTGCTGTTAAAGAAAACTGACTCACATCAGAACCTCCATCTGCCTGGTCCCAACTGGACACTTTTCTGGGTGTGGTGTTGCTGGGGGTATGGTCAGCTGTCTGGTCCCAGCGTCGTTTGCGTTTAGCCCCAGCAGCCTGAGATGCAGCAGAGCCATTCACTGCTTTCAGCTCTCCAGATTTAGCTTTCTCTATCATCTGCAGCCTGATCTCTCTCTGGAGAAAACGCATTGAATGTTTTAGTCAAACAGGAACATCTCTTAATTTACGTTCACCATTTCAGGTTTACTAAAAGCCAGTGTTAACTACCTCTTCTTTGGACAGATGCTGCTCCTTCATAACATCCATGTACGTCCTGACCTGCATCTTGGGGTCCGGTGTTTTGCCCCCTATGCGAAAGAGCACCAACAAGATGCGAGACGGTCAAGCCAAGTAAGTCTCAAAACCAGCGTTTTCACACACAAAGCACTACAGTCAACTGTCCCTGAATAGATGGCCTTAAATGTTTAAATTACTATCCTCTCATAACACAAAACAACCCTAGATAATAAAAGCTAAGCACTCTTAATATACAGTCATACATTAAGAACAGGCAGGTACAAAGAGGTTTCAGTTGCTTTTAAGAGGAGATAAGGAGAGGATATAGCCATCACTGATGCAGGGTCCTGGGCTGTGCTCTCCAGAATACGTACACTTTCAGTGCCAAGGGTCCCTCTGCAGTCAGACTTCAACCGGCAGAAAAGAAGCCTAGAAAATTTCTCTTTACCATTAGTAACACTTTGGAAAAGGGTTTGAACTCACACACACAATAGCATACCACCTGTTCTGCTCTTGTAACTCATTTAAACACAAATGGGGAAAAACCACTTTGCAAAATAATTTATTGTACTATACGTGTTGCAGCCAGAGACACTGAACACTTTGGGGAATTCTAATAAAATCTTTTAAAAAATTAATTTGAATCAGAAACAAATTAAGGAAACGCGCACACTTGTGCATACTTATGCATTTAATTTCATTAAAAAAATATAAATACATCTACAATGGATTGGTATGAAAAGTTCAAATGAGAAGGGAGGACATGAAGTTGAGAAGAGAAAATTTGTCCTTGATGAGGCTTTAAAACAATATACAACTTCAAAAAAAAAAAAAAAAAAAAAACTTTCATTCAATTACATTATGGATTCCCCTGAAAGACCCTCTGGCCACACACCAGAGCAAAACTACCAACTACGGTCTTGATTTATCTGATAAACACGCTGCTTTTTTCTTGACCATAACCTACACAGGACGAGTTGCTGCACCCTTAAGAGAGTGCAGACAGGACTGGCATAGCAGTACTGCTGTAGGAGAGAAATTAAGGACAGTTAGTATGGGCCTGTGGAATCTTGGTACACAGATTCTTCAATAGATATATCTCTATTTTATGATAATAAAATAGAAATATATTTACACAACAGTTTTGTAAAGCTTCCTCTGTCTGGGACTACATGCAAGATGTTTTGCCTGATCCAGAATCAATTCCCTCCCATAATCTAACCCCGACTGATGCAGTTTGAGCGCGTGCAGCCTGTTGTAACATGTTCTGAAGTTCCTAAACTCCTTGCTAATTTGTACTAGTATGAGCACCCACAGGCCATAGGTTTAAAGATACTAAAATGGCTGGAAAACATTTTATTGGATGTTCAATTTGGCTTCAAACTACAACCGGATTTGTACAAACTACAACCGGGAAGCACAGTAAATTGTAAAGTTTGTCCACAGGCGGCTCAAGATTATTTAGAGTAACACTCTTTTTGGGAATATTACTGATTTTGACACATCATGGGTGTCTAGCCAACATGCCATTGGGCAAATATATAGAGTATATTATGGAACAAGAGAAAAGTGAAAAGAAAACTGACAGTAACTGCTCAACGATGTACACTGCAGCCTCTGGCATTATTAAACTTAAAAATGTATGTGTTTGAGGTGTCTGACTATTGTATTGCCTGTTTCACACACACAAAAAAAAAAACATTAACCCTTCGAACAACACACCCACCTGCAACCTATGTCCTGATGGGACAAATTAAACCACCCAACCAACTGTCTCCCAAAACCTTTGCTGCCCAACTCATTTAAATCTCTGAATCAAAAATAACTGGTTCTCAGGACACCCCAGTAAACTATTTATGTCTTACGGAGTCTTCAGGGCTCAACACTAAGGATTTTTTCTACTGGCCCAGTTGGGCCAGCCCAGTGGTTTAAATTTTTACTTGCCCTGCCAATATTTTCACTGGCCCTGCCACAAAAAAAAAAAAACGTTTTAATATCTTACTATTAATAGAGAGCTCTATGACACCAATATTTTAGATGCCAATAAAATTTGACAATTTTCAATTCAAATTTCGATACCACAGCAAAAACTACTAGCCTAACAAATATAAAGTTCAAACATTATTAAAGACAACTGAACAGTCAGTAAATAAGAACAAATGAATAAATTACAAACAATAGCACAACTGAATGTCTAGAACAAAGATACAAATGAAATGATGCTTTAGGAAAAACTGCAGATGTCTGACAGCAGGTGGAGCTTCTGGAACAGCAGCATAGAGTGTTTCCTTGGTTACTACCACTATAAACAAAGTAGCGCTGTGCTTATGAACTTTAAACTGCATTATACAGAGGCAAGATGAAAAGAAAACACCATGTAAACTTTTCTGAAGACAGTCAGTTCCCCACAGAGATACATTCGTATAAACCCCTAATTCATTATTTAGGATTTTCTTCCAATATTTCGTACATTGTGAACATCTTGCTCTGCTTGTAGGGCTGCACGATTAATCGAAATTAAATCGCAAAGGCGATAAATCGCGATTAGGCAGAAGCTGCGATTGTCATGCGTATCTTTCAGTGAAGCACCGTTCTGTAATCAGCAGTAAATCTCCATCTGAAGGTCAGAGGGTGCTCTTCACGCAGAAACTCCAAATACACCCTGCAGAAGAAATCAGGAAATCCCTGCTGAATAATCAGATGATTTAACTGCTTTCATTGATTCAACTTGACTAATAAACACGACTACGACAATATATGGTTTATCTGAGTTAGTGTTATTATAATGTTTATTATAATAATGCAGAGCTAATCGACATAGCCTTTATCACTGCTTAAATACTATGAAATATGTTGCGTGCCTTATTCTGTGTAAGAAGCCACATCATCTCACAGAAGGATTTATTTAAAACACTCGACTGACGTTATGAAGTGAGTTTGGAGTAAAAACGTTATTAAATGTGGTATTTTCACATGCTTTCAGATGGAGCAGCATTTATTACACAGAGCTGTAGTTCACTGAAAAGCTATGCAAACAGCTTTCATAATCGCAGAACGATTTCTTCGATTTCATTATCACGCGATTATGAAGGCGATTTTGCATAGCTTGTCAGTGAACTACGGCTCTGTGTAGTAAATGCTGCTCAATCACAAAGCACGTGCTGGAGATTTACTACTGATTACAGAACCGGCTTCACTGACAAGATATGCAGGACAATCACATTCGATTAATCTGGCAGCCTTATCTGCCTGCTACAGTATTTTCCCCTCTTTGCGTCCATCTTCAGCGTCTCTGCCCTCTGTTAACGGCCGTTTACACACTTTGTAATATTTCCATATAAATGACATTTTGGAAAATGATTGCAGTGCAGTTTGTGTACAAGCCCGGAACAGAAAGCGGTTGAAATAAACAAAAAATGGCCAGTTGACCGGTATATCTGTACTACACTGTATAAATTAAATAGGCCTATAGATTAATCATTTTTAAAGCTACAAAGTTACTCGCCAAGGCCGGTATTTTGACATATGTCAGTTCAAGCGCAAGACGTGTGTCTCTGTGCACTCTGTACACACAGAACAGTGCGCGAGTACTGAATGGAGTTGTCTTTCGCATCTTGCTTCAATGCTTTAAAAAAAACACATGCAAATGATAATCTTTTGTGGCGACACAGCAGTGGCCTGATCGGGCCAGTGACTAATTCATTGACTGTCCCAAGTTTCTTTCACGCTGGCCCTGGGCTATCGGGCAGTCCTTATTGTCGAGCCCTGGTCTTACAGGTCAGTTGAATCCAGGGAGCAAGTTGTTGGGTGGTGTTCGAAGGGTTAAGCAACAAAAAAAACTGGTCTGGACCAGAACTTCATGGGCAGAGTAAATACTGATCGGCATGGACAGATAAAATAAACAGAGGAGAATGGTGGTGTAAAATTTACCATCAGCAAATGGATCGTGACGCTCTGGGGAGATGATCATCTTTTGTCTGCGTTTCTTGTACTCGTCCTCACGGTCTGAAATCTTCTGTGGTCTGTGTTCAGCAAAGGGATCATACTGCAGGATAGGCAAAAAAAAAGAATTTGTATGATCACAGTTCTCTTTTATATCCTTCCTCAAATGCATTTGGGAAACGCATACAAAATTGAAGCTTCATTAAACAAAAAAATGATTGGAACTTGAAGATATAACATCTGTTAATTACCTGCTCATCTGACTGAGGAATGGAATTGAGTATTGCAACCGGTGCATGATATCCTGGTTTCTTCTGTCCAAGCAGACTTGTGGATGAATCTTCATCATCATCCTGAAATAAAAATATTTGGGTTCAGAAACTCCTTCATGCAGTACTTACACATGCTGACATGGGCTCCTCTAAAACTATTTCAAGTATTATGAGATCACTTACATCTTCCTGCTCGTTGGCAGCAATTGAAGTCACATATCCAGCAAAGCGGCTGTCACTGCCTCCGTAGATCTCCTGGTCATAATATCCAGTGGAATCAAGCCCAACCCCCTGCTCAGCTCCCTCCACCAGGGCAGCTTTCATCCCCTGGATTTCCAGGATCTGAGCCTCAATGTCTAAGTAAAAAATACAACAACCAGATTTCAGAATCCTAAAATACCTATAAACAGGTGAGTAATAATTCATATATGCTTCATTTATTACATATACACACACACATACATAAGTTACACTCAATCAAGAATTTAAATACAATTCTCCATAATCCACTAATACAAAAATATAACAAATACTAATAATAAGCACTTCCTCAGAGAGGCGAGAAACAGGACAATTATCCACATACGCAAGTGTTTACATAAGCACGGTAAACAAACAGACAATTAATACAATTCATAATTTTAAAGAGAGATCGCTCAATTTGAATTTTTATAAAGATAAACGACCTTACAAAGGTAAAGTTTTGGTCTGTGTTCGCCTGCATGTTTGCAACGCCATTTTGGTTTCAATACACAAGTATTTAACCAGCGTAACATTCAAACTCTATGCAATAAAAACAGAAAATTGCCTATCGACTAAAGCGTATTTCTGCAAATGAATGTTACAAATAACTCTGCTATAAATCACAATACAAATCTCCGGATATAATATTTGTTGATATTTCTCATGTGCGCCACGACTAGGTTTAATTCAACGATCAGACGCCATATTCTATTCACAGCCTCAAACTGGCCCAATTCTACTTTTTCTCGCTAATTCCACTTCTTAGGACTAGAAAAGAACAGATACCCCAACTGCAATGTAGACATGAACGACAAAATCTGATATATTCTTCAATAAACTTTGAAAAATGAATTTACCGTCATGTGTTTTGGCGATCTGCGCCATTTTCGTGCTGTTGTGTGAGCCTCAGTACCGGAAGGCCTTTGACTGCACATCCGATTCCCTGCGCACACAAACAATGCGCATGCGCACAGCACAAAGACTAGGCGTCAACACAACTGGCAAATGGCAACACAATGTTTAGTATACCCCCCGCTCTGCTTGAGAAATGTAGCTATAGTACAGTAGATTTTGTAAGATTTCTTTGTACGTGCATTGTTAGAGGCTCCAAGATACAGGTTAACTTAATTAATGATTTAAAATCCTCAAAGTTTTCTTGTCTCCAGTCACATTTTCTTGGTCAAATAAACATTACGCACACTATCAGAAAAAGCAAAATAAATAAATAAATTCTATTTTATATTTTTACATTAACAGTGTAATCAATATTCTATTTATTAAAGCCAATATGAATCTAATCAAGTTAGTGTTTTTAAGTATTTTACATTTATTCTAAAATAATAACTCAAGGCAGTAACAATTTAAACAATGTATTTTTTGTGAACTTATGTTCAGTTATTCTTTTTAATAGTTAACTTTGAACTATTCTTGATTTTTTTTCCGGATCATCAGTCATCAAAGCTCAGTAAATATTGGTCACAGACTCAGAGATTTACTTTAAATTTCACCAAGCTGATAACTCACTAAAAACTCCCACAGATCATGTTTTCATGCCATTTTAAGTCTTATTTTGACGTAACAAAGTGATTATATCTAAGTGGGTGTGAGTGTGTGAAGCAAACCAAGTATCTCGATTATTCCTAACTAAATAAAGGTGAGGTCAGAAATAAGCATTTGTTTTTATCAACAAGCGGGAGACCACTCGCTTTGGAAACTACATTGTTGAAAAACATGTTCCAAACTGAATCAGGAGTAACGTATATTTTAATAGCAATTTCAGTTATGTAATGGCAAGCAGTCTAAGTCAGTTTAGATCGGCAGTTTTTTTTCTTTCACAAGAGATATAATAAGGGACAGACATTTGCATTTAAAACTAAATAAGGTATTTCTTCCAAACCTTTTTTTTCCAACGTATTTGATCCTTTTAAAACTTATTAATGCTTACACTGTGTCCTCAAACAAATTTAGCTTTAACCTTTACTAACTATGCACTGTAGGTCGCGCACCCAGGGCAACCCAATCCCGCATCCCGTGACAATTCTGCGCACGCAAACCCTCTTTACAATTAAAACACTTACGTCAGTAGGCTCACTATGTGACGGACGGAAGACCGAACCAATCAGAGGCCAAGAAAAGCAACCTCAGCCAATGAGATCCTAGGGCGGGTCTCCAAGGAGGCTGGTCTTCGACACGGGAAAAGAGTTCTCGACGGGGGGAGGCGAAAGAGAGGTGAAGTGAAGATGGCGAGAGGCTCCCGGTGTTTGAGGAGAGCGGTAGCTGAGTGTATCAGAAACTTACCGTCCACAGCCAGCCGAGAAACACCGGGCAGGAATGGAGTGAGGTAATTAACGACGGTTTGATGTTTCGTACTGTCTATGTGCGCTTATGTGAAGATCGAACTGATTAGTGAAGTAACTCGCGAGCTGCTTACGTTAGTTGGACGGTTAGTTTCGCTCTTACAAGTGGAGCGAATTTAAGGCAAACTTGAAAACTTTGTGTCAATAAAGCCTTTATTTATCATCCAACAGTGTATTAAAACTTATGACGTGTTCAAATAAACGTGTAAAAGACAACAACAAAAAAACCTAACTTTAGGAGTGGGTGGGAGGGAGTCACATAAATGGTTGCCAGATAATAAGTGACAGTGGCAAGGTTAAGATATTATGTAATTGACCAGGTGTATCTGTTAAGGGCTTTTCTTATTTTTTTGAATGACTTTTTATCAGCTGCATACAGCTGGCGTTTATTCAGATTTATTTGTTTGTTTATTTAATATCGCTTTAAACTCATATGCAACCAAATGCTTTTAAGGGGAAATAACAAAAATGTAGGACTTTAACTTTTTTGGAAAAGCTGGTCACCAACTGCATACAGCTGGTGTTAATTCAGATTTATTTATTTAGTTATTTATTTAAGATAGCTGCAGATCAGATGCAATCTGATGATTTTTATTAGGGTAATGCCAAACACATTTTTGGCACCCATCATGTACATATATAGTGCAAAAATCGTATAGTGTGTATAGTACAAAAGATTTCATTAGCAATTCTTTTCAAACACCTTTGCAGGTATGTGTTTAGAGGAGTCCGTGGCATATGTGACATCACAAGCTGAGCTGTGACGTTTATCACCTGTGGCTAGGGACGTGGTGCGCCCCTACCAAGTGCTGGCCAGCCAAATGCTATAACTGCTTGGCGTAAGGCCATGTCAAGTGTCTGATGGTGTCTGTTCCGTCACTGTCGGCTGTCATAGTTACACCATGCTTGACAGCTCTTGGCAGCGCTTGTGCCGACATGAATGAATTTGGCTGCAACTCTTTCCATTGAGGAGATATTGTGCCATTTATAGAGCAAAGCCTCATCCCCTTGCGTTTCAGATATGTGTGTGATTGATCCGACACATATTAATGGGATGGAGTGTTACTACTGCCCTTGATTTGGTTGTGGGGGTCAGTGTTCATGCTTTCCTTATGATTTGTGTCTTGACAAATGGAAGGCAGGTGAATGTGTCATGGGATGCCTATTGCCTATCCTATATTTCCTTTAACCCTGGTCCTGCCGCATGAATGCACTACTCCATAAAGTTTGACAAAACTGTGTGAATCAAGAAATACACTTTCTAATGCACAGCAGTGTGTATTGTGGATTGCTTGTGTGGTCTAAATTGTAAGTCTGGTTGCATCACAGTTGGCTTTTTAAGCTCCTCTTTAGCATTTCAAAAGCTTGTCATTCAGAGCCTTTGCAAATTCAATTAGCCAGTGCATAACAAAGAAAACAATACAGAAAATCCTTAAATCCTACATTTTTACACACCATTGTGCATATAAAATTTGCACAAAGGTGTCATATAGAGCATTGCATGTAAATTCTATGCAACTACATCTAGGCAACACATACTTATCACAAGCTGTTTGCATTTTAGAAAGGTTTCTGTTAACTTGGCTGTTGTTGACGGCTGTCGTCAGCCAACTCAAATCTTCAAACATTACAATATAATGTGTCTCATAAGAATTAGGCCTATAATATAATTTATTAACAATTGTACAGTTGTATGTTAGGGATGCCTCAAGTTTAGTAGAGGATGTGCGTATTGTAGTGTTTCTTATAGTATTCTGTTTTATATACATTTTAATTTTTTATTAAAATATAATTTTTGCAGTTTATTATAACATTATGAACAACTAGTCATTAAAAATACTGATTTAAGTATCACCAAAACAAACTTTATTACACAACTTGAATCAAGTTGAGACAGACATCACTGAAAGTCATGATAACTTGCAGTTCAGTGAGTGTGTTTATTTAATGAAGGATTCGTCAGACTGATTCAAACTGGTAGTTCAAAAGTTTGAGAGTCTTACTGAACTGCCTCAAAAGAGTTGTTTCATGAAATGGAGTGGTTGCACTATATGTTCGTGTGCGGCCCACAAAGGACGACTCCGTAGAAACTTGGCAATTTTGCAGTAGTCTAGTCTATTTTAGTCTGAAAATGCATGTTATTGGCTTTAAATTAAGGCCAGAGAGTAATTTTTACTAATCCTCTGGAAAATAAAAAGCTTTGTCTTAATTAAGAGTCCTAATCTTGTTAATTGCACACAGCTATCTGTGTGGTTCATAGGTTCTCTTTGCTCTTATCTGACTCCTAGGAGACATCTGCTATCTTAAGACATCCAACAAGCAAATAGGGCCTAAATCATTGCACTAATTTGTGTACAAGTACACAAAGGCTTGTACAGTGTCTATGTTGTTGCTGAATGCTTTCACCGTTTTGTCAACAGATATCTCTCTTCATGTGGGATTCTGATGACTCGGGTGCCGCCCCTCTTCAGGGCTGTGTCAGGTCGTGCTGTGGTGGCTCCAGCCAGGAGCTTCTTCAACCTCTCGGAGTCCTTCAACAAGAGAAAGGAGTACTCTGAAAGACGTATTATTGGGTATGTTCCCAATAAAGTTGGATATGGTGCTCGATCTGTTACTATTTTTAATCTTTAAAAAAAGGTTAAAATTCAATGGGCTCAGGGGAGGCGAGAGACGTGGACTCCCGCTGTAACTTTACCTGCTGGTTTTGTTGAAAAAGTAAACAACTCACACACTTAGATATAAGCATTTTACGTCAACTTAAAATGGCATGAAAACATGATCTGTGGGAGTTTTTAGTAATCAGCTTGGTGAAATTTAAAGTAAATCTCTGTGTCTTTGAGCAATATTTACCGAGCTTTGATAACTGCATTATCCGAAAAATTCAAGAATAGTTAAAAGTTAACTATTAAAAAGAATAGCTGAACATAAGTTTACAAATAAAATACATTGTTTAAATTGTTACTACCTTGAGTTATTATTTTGGAATAAATGTAAAATGCTTAAAAACACTAACTTGATTAGATTCATACTTGCCAAACCAAGTCTGTGTATATACTATATATATATATCTCGATTATCTAATTAAATAAAGGTTAGGTCAGAAAGGAGCATTTGTTTTTATCAACAAGGTCGTGCTGTGGTGGCTCCAGTCAGGAGCTTCTTCAACCTCTCGGAGTTCTTCAACAAGAGAAAGGAGTACTCTGAAAGACGTCTATTGGGGTAGTTCCCAACAAGGTTGGATATGGTGCACGATCTGTTCCTATTTTTATTGAGGCCCATGATTACTTTAGTCTCGGTGTCCCTGCAAATGTTGTTTATGTAACAGGGCATGGGAAT
Organism: Sinocyclocheilus anophthalmus; assembly: GCA_018155175.1. Taxonomy (NCBI): domain Eukaryota; kingdom Metazoa; phylum Chordata; class Actinopteri; order Cypriniformes; family Cyprinidae; genus Sinocyclocheilus; species Sinocyclocheilus anophthalmus. The sequence goes on along the minus strand of JADLZN010005559.1, from coordinate 257,327 downwards.
AATATCTGGTGTCAGCTTTTTAGATATCTGGGGTTATTGGAGTATAGATCAGTAGCGGTTACACACGTCATCACAAATTACTTGGGAACCACTTCTGAAGCCTGAAATTTTAGAGCAGAGGTGCTCAGTTCAGATCAGCTGTCCTGCAGAATTTTGCTCTAACATTAATACAGTGCATGTGCACATACAGAATTTGATGAACTTGTCTATATTCTATGAAGTATGTTCTATAGGTATGCAGGTGTAATCCATAAATGCATTCCCGGACAAACCAATTTGACCTATGACACACTAACAACAACCAAAACAGCTCACTTGGGTGTTGTTAAACAAGTACTTAAACTTGAAATGAACCACCTAGTTCACAGTTCTCCCCCTTTTCAATTAATTATATTTGCTTATTTTAAAATGTTATGGTTCCTTCGTGTATTTATTAAATTTGATAATTTCCTTGTCCTTATGTAATAGTAAAATATCCACTTGCACACTTCAGACTCTGACATGCAGTATGTTATCCGGGTTTTTTTGCATACAGTGTCAGAGAAAAGTGTGCATTTTCTGATGCAATAATAGTCTTCAAGAGCAGGATTGCAACTAATCTTGTGTAGCTGATATTTAATTTAATTTACCTCTGTATCCTTAACATTTAGTGCTCAAGCTAATTCCTATTTGTCTTTAGTTCTTCCTCAGAAGACTTGTTATAGCATCCTTGTAAACATCAAGTGAATGATAAGCCCAGACTGCCAAGAATTATGTAGATGCCAGTTAATCAGATTGAAACTGATGGTTTTTGGACTATGATTGCCATGTTAGTGTGTGGCACACATGAGATGGTCATTGAGTGAATTATAGGTGGTCGGTGGTCATATTGTCTAGACCAGGGGTGCCCAAACTCGGTCCTGGAGGGCAGAGTTTAGCTCCAATCCTAATCAAACACACCTGAACCAGCTAATCAAGCTCTTATATAGGCATACTAGAAACTTAAAGGCAGGTGTGTTGAGGCAAGCTGGAGCTAAACTCTGCAGGACACCGGCCCTCCAGGACCGAGTTTGGGCACCCCTGCTCTAGAGGCACAGTGTTGTTAACCAGAAGGTTGTAAAGAGTGAGCCCCATTCCTACTGTGCCCATGTTCAAGGCATTGAATCCTACATTACTTTAGGGGAAAGTCCTTGTAATAAATGTACCATCAGTACTGATTCAGTAGCTTTGGATAAAAGTGTGTACTGAATAACTACTTGCATATCCAGGAACAGAACTGAGCACCTATGTAGTCAGGACATTTTTGAAAAGATCATATTTGATGGATTGTGAGTGTTTTCTATGAAAATTTGATCTGATCTGATATCTTTAACTTGAAGGTCTTAAAATGCTCCAAAATGAGACCTTGAAACTTAAGATATGTCCATGTTTACCTCTGTTGGACCCTGTGTACACAAAGCTGACTGTAAACAAACAGTATTTGACCTTTCTTCTGTCTTGATTCCATTGTGCAGTGGCTTTCAGCAGTGAGTCAATCCCACACTGATATAGAGTGCTGTGATATCTGATTGGTTTGCTGAATCGACCATCAGAAACTTTTCAGTGACAGCACTAAATCCATTCTCAACTTTAGCAACAACCTTTTGTTAACTCCAAAGTTAAATTAATAAAAAAAAAAAAGGTCATTGCAATCTTCATACTATAACTGCAGTCTGTGGTGTGGCGTAATGACTAAAGCTTAGGGCTGGTAATCAGAAAGTTTATGAGCGATCACTATTGTGCCCTTGAGCACTTAACCTTGGCTTACTCCAATGTATTCAGTGTACTGTAAGTCACTTTGAGTTAGTGTCTGCTGAATGACTACTTACCAGCTTAGAAAGATCCTACCCCCTAAGAAGTCTACTCCCAATACAAAAATGAAATAATTTGTTGTTAATGTCATTTGCACATAGGACATTATTGTATTATCTTGGATAACTGTCTTTTCTGTGGCACGCAGGTACTCAATGCAAGAAATGTATGAGGTTGTGGCCAAAGTAGAAGACTACCTGCTGTTCGTGCCCTGGTGCAAGCGTTCAGATGTTATATTCCGCCGCTCTGGATTTTGCAAGGCCAAGCTGACTGTGGGCTTTCCTCCTGTGGTAGAGAACTACACCTCCCTTGTTACTACAGTTCGCCCTCATTTGGTTAAGGTATATACATCAATTATAGTGGATCTGTTTTATGGACTGATGGCAGACCAATACTTTATAATACTGTTAATAATATTAATCTAGTGTATGAGCTGAAAGTTGTTTTTAACAGCATTGTTTTTTTATTTTTTGCATCTTAAGGCATCTTGCTCTGAAGGAAAACTTTTCAGTCACCTGGAGACGGTGTGGCGCTTCAGCCCGGGACTTCCTGGCTACCCCCGTACATGCACCCTTGACTTTGCTGTGAGTATTACAAACACAGTCTGGTTTATTATCCTCAGGTGAAGCTGGACTGCGGTGTATATTTAAACTTTAATATTAAATATTAATATTAAGTATATTTAAAGGGATAGTTCACCCAAAAATGAGAATTACGCTACACCTACATCATCCGCTGGACTGCCACTCTCTCGTGAACACTTGTACGGCAGTTAGCGGAAGCTAGAGATTATGGTTTATAAAGTTTTATATATGGATAGTTTTCTTACACAAAGGCATCGATTCACTTCAGAAGGCCTTTATTAACCCCCGGAGCCGTGTGGAGTGCTTTTTATGATGGATGGATGCACTTTATTTTACTTCAAAATCTTGACCACTATTCATTGCCATTATAAAGCGTGGAAGAGCAAGGACATTTTTTAATAACTCCGATTTGTATTCGTCTAAAAGAAGTTCATATACACCTAGGATGGCTTGAGTGTGAGAAAATCATGAGGTAATTTTCCGTTTGGGTGAAATGTCCCTTTAAGGGTGCGTTCCAAGACTAATACTAGTGCTCATACTTAAAGATCACCCAAAAATGAAAGTTTTGTCATCTTTTACTTACCCAAACCATAAGACTTTTGTTCATTTTTGAAATATTTTTAATGAAACGGTCTCACGTATCATGCAAGTACATTTGAGCTTAATAACCGGTGAGGTTTGAATTCCATTCACCTTTTCTTACATTTCAGAAAAGTAAAGATTTTTAAGCCTGGAACCACCTTTGAGATGAGCCATAACATTTATGAATTACAACATTTGATTCAAATCAGAAATTATTTGTAACTAATTAAAAAAAAAAGACTGTGTAGGTGGCTTTTATTATGAGGAAATAAAAGATCTACTCATCCCATGAAGCATTACTAATACTGTAAATGAATCAGTTAGAGTTTTGTGTCTTGATTATGCTATACTACAAAAACACACTGCTTGGAAGATTTAATGGTAACATTGACGTTGCTGCAATGCTGAAACGAGATCCACCAATCAGTTTCATTGCCTCTGGAGTTTAACTGTTTATAAGTCATCACACTGACTTTCACACAAGCTTGTACTGCCATTTAACAACCTCAGAGCTTATGTTAGGTCTGTCTTGAAAGGCTTATGGGTTTTACTTATGGAAGCCTAGGTTTATAAATGTCAAAGTAAGACTGTCTGGGAATCAGTTTTTCAGCAAACTTCTGCCAAATGTTCATTCCCTACTTCTGTCTGTTCCTAGATTTCCTTTGAGTTCCGCTCGCTCTTGCATTCTCAATTGGCCACTGTTTTCTTCGACGAGGTCGTGAAGCAGATGGTGTCGGCCTTTGAGTGGCGGGCGTCCAAGCTGTACGGCCCGGAGACACAGATCCCACGCGAACTGATGTTCCATGAGGTCCACCACACGTAGTTCATTCCACAGCTTCAGATGGATGGGGGAGGGGTTGTTGTTCAGGGAACTGGGGGTTTTATTAAAAACATACATTTAGAGTATTACAAAGACAGTCGAGAGATCAGGGGCTCTGTGTGCCTGAATATCGTCAGTGCCTGGTCCAAACAAACCAGTTGATTTAAATGTTTTTATGCTAAAAAAATCATATGTGGCTGGATCTTTTCATGGAGGGCTTGATTGTGCCCACTGAGCCCTGCTCCACTACCTCCATGTTAACTTTTTAAAACCCATTATCAGTATGGCACTTTGAGCCGTATTTTTAACATGAGGACCTTGAGATGCTTTTTAAAACAGCTGCCAAAAACCATAACGGCTTCATGAATGGCACAATAGACAAAGGTCATGGGTTTCTTCGAAAGGACATTATTATGAGGTATTTTAAAGTGCATTATGGAAAGATACACAGTTTATATGACAGGTGAGTGATGTATTTATTAAAAAGCTTTTAGGTGATCCTTTAAGATTTCAAGAAAGGGATGAGGAGACTCAGCTTGAGTGCATGTGTCACGCGCAGAAGACTGACTGTTGATGCAGCACAAATGCACAAAGTGCTATCAGGGTATCAAGGCTACACACTGGACTCAGGTCTTTTGTATTCTTGCATACCAGCACAAAAAGGGCTTGAAAAATAAATGCTGAGAGGTTGGAAAAGCATGTCCCTTTCACCAATTTTGTGCAGTTTAGATCGGGCAGTGGCGCTCCTGTTCACTCATTTTAAGTGTCCAGATTAAAGACAGCTTTTCTCTCCTAGAGGTGTGCAATATATTTGTATGTTGTTTTTAACAGACTGCTCACCCATCTACGATATCCTCTGCTTCTAAAAGGGCCCAAACTCACAGCGAACCTTTCCCAGACCTCTCATCTGATTGTAGTGAGGTATCCGTCGACACAGACCTTTAAAGATTCCAATTCATACCCTGCTCGCTTTCTCGTGCTTACTGCCTTTTACAGAGAAGGTTGCATTTTATTTATCATTATCTTAAAAACATGTATGCGAGTATCCTGTATTTATTTTGGTTATGGGTTAACCATGTGTACATATCCAATGTAAGACCACAGACTAAACTTTAGTGTACAATTGAGCTACAAAAAACAAATGGATAATCTTTTTTTTTTTTTCTTTCTTTCTTTTCTTTTTGGGATATCTTCTTTTTGTTTGTTTTAATTGAAGTGTTTTAATGAGCGTGTTGTGTGTATATGTATATATATCCTGCCTGCATGGTTTATAAACTATTTTTATATGTAAAACCTAGCCTTGTGCGTGTTTGTTTATCAACGTCTGGTTCTGACTAGTTTCCACACTTAAAATAGGATGATCATGTGAGGGATAATATTAGAAGGCTTCCAAGTAACCTGTGTTATGACCCCTAGTGGCCAGTGACAGTTCTAATTAACGTCTCTATACAGTATGCTGCCTACTATTTTAAAAGTATGTAAAATTTCAATTAATTATGCAGTGGTGTAAATTTCATACTGTAGCATTTAACATTTGTCACCAGTGAGTGCTGAACAGTTACCAGAAATAATTATTTTGCATTATAACAGAATCATTTCTGAATTTCTATTATTGCACAAAACATGCATACTGCTCACAGTATACAACTTGAAGAAATACTATATAATACTAAATATTATTATTAGTATTGTTATTCCAAAACAGCAATTGGACCAAATGTATTAAGCTGAGAGAAGTTTTATTGTAATCTACAGGAACACACATTCATAAAATATTATTATTGGTAACTGATTAGACTTAGAGAAAGTTATTAAAACTCTTTTAAATGCTCCTTTATAATGCTTACTGATCATTAATGTACATTCAGATGTAAAGTTATGAGGATAAATATAACAATTTAAGTAACTTTTCAATTTTAATATATTTTATATTTAATACTGTGGTGGCAAAGCAGAATTCTGATGAATTTTCAATGTTTTGCTGAATAGAAATAAAAAAACTGTCACTTTGAAACTGATCTTCTAGATACAATTCATTGTGACCATGTGCTGTCAGGTTCCAAAAAGGACAAAAAAGTATCATAAAAATGAGTTCATGTTTCATACATCTTTGCGTGATGAGCAGCCAATCATTTTTGTCATTCATTGGTAATTTCAACTTCACAGTAGCTTGCAAATCAAATGTTGCCTCTACAGTGTTGCCTCTATCACTTTTAGGTGAACATTTACTTATTAATTAAACGATGTGTTGCTAAATTACTCGCATCACCTTAATTGTCAACAAGTCAAGGATCAACATGAAATCAGAATCAACCTATTTCTTAACATGTTCCTGGTCGTATCGGTGCATATTATAAAGGAACACATTTTTGGCTTTGTAATAGTCTAAATGTAACTCACTTAAATTTTACGATGATTCTAAGGCCTTTTCAGACATTACCAAGGCTGCTGATGTTTCAAGAGGAGTAGTCTGGTATGAAATGCCCACTTTTCACAATCCAATCAATTCTCAAAAATCAAGGCTCGGCCTTAGATGTGAGTGCCATTTTGTCGAATTAATAAGATGTGACAATGATAAATGTCATTAGTCATAGTCAGGCTATCACTACACTAATCTGTCACTATTATAAGTTGATTTATAAAAATATTTTTTAGTATAAGGTCTTCCTAAGAAAGCCACTGGTTGGCTAAGACATCAATGGGACGAAACTCATTTCTTTGTGAACACTGAATTTTATTAAATAAAAAATACAGAATTAATGAATAAATTGTACAAAACTTTGCCGAATGATTATTATTGCACATTCATAGAGAATGTAGCTTCAAAAAACAAACAAGTAATTATCTTAATGAACAGCATTCAGCATCAAACACTATTCTGTACCACTACTCAAAAGTTACATATTTAGAATAATTTCACACTAATTGGATTCAATATTTTGTTGGGCATACACTTGTGTGGCTGTTGTAAAAACCATCCCTCCACTCAACATTCTTACCAAACTCTAGTCTTGACCAAAAGATGTTCAACCCCTAGATTTAAAAGGAACAGTTCACCCAAAAAAAATGAAAATCCTGTCATCACACAATATGATAGTTTGAAAAAAAAAAAAAAAAAAGTCTCCAATGCTGTGCGTGTTGGTCCAATGTTGTTTTTAAAATAGAATATATAGGTGTTCCACAGAAAAAAAAACAGAGGTTTAAAAAAAAAAAAAAAAAACATAAGGGTGAGTAAATGGCAGGTTTTTATTTTTAGGAGAACCATCCCTTTAAGAAATGAAACCTGGAACACAGGAACACATTATCACGCAATCCTTTAAGCTTATAGCAACGCATTTCTAGTGAAAAATGAATGTAACAATGAAAAGCAAAACAAGTACATGCTTCGTCACAGTTGTGTAATCCTCAAATGAGGGGTTTATTTTTATATGAAACAATGAACAGTGTACAAAAAAAAAAAAATGAACTGATCACTGAAGTGCATTTTTTTTTTAAGATACAACTGGTCAAAGTTCCTACTACTTCCTTGCTTATGAAGACAAACTTTAACCTGAACGTCTGGCTTTTAAAGCCCCTGCAGATGGTCTGATTCAAAACCAGCTATACACACAATGACATTCGTACAACACACATAACAATATGCAATATGTTAAATGCACTTTCCCATTAAATGTTGGTGAGCACAATGTTACAGAACAGAAGGCAGACAGACTCTCTCTGGTCACATTATCAAGAACCTGTCTTTAAAGCAGTAGGGTGATATCTTCAGCCATGAGTAGAGAGATAAGACTGGACATAGTGGTAGAAGGATGGGAGACTGTAAGGTCCATTTCTTTTGCTCCAAGATCAGACCACCTTCATTCAATTTCGGCATGTTTTTCCAAGTCAAAAGGGAGGGGCAAATCATGTCCCCTGCCCTCAATCCTTTTACTAAAGTCAGTGCAGATCAGTTTAGAATCCCATGCCACCCATACCTCCCATGCCTCCCATTCCACCCATTCCTCCAGCCGGCATGTCCTTCTCCTCCTTTGGTATCTCAGTGACAACGGCTTCAGCAGTAGCCAGCAGAGATGCAACACCTGCAGCATCTAGCAATGCAGTCCTCACGACCTGCAGGGGGAGACAAAGACAATAAACTTACTCAACATAAGGAGCATTAAAGGAACACTCCAGTATTTTTGAAAATAGGCTCATTTTCCAAATTCCCTAGAGTAAAACAGTTGAGTTTCACCATTTTCGAATCCATTCAGCTGATCTCCGGGTCTGGCGGTAGCACTTTTAGCTGCAGCTTAGCATAGATCATTGAATCGGATTAGACCGTTAGCATCTCGCTCAAAAATGACCAAAGGGTGTCGATATTTTTCCAATTTAAAACTTGACTCTTCTGTAGTTACATCGTGTACAAAGACCGACGGAAAATGAAAAGTTGCGATTTTCTAGGCCGATGTGACTAGGAACTATACTCTCATTCCGGCGTAATAATCAAGGAACTTTGCTGCCGTACCATGGCAGCGCCTGAAAATAGGCTAAACTTTTCCCCGCTGAACTAACCAATGTGACCACCTGCGGTGCACAGGGATCGTGCTAGGGACTGTTTTCAGGGCTTGCGTAATATCATTATTGGCCTGCCTGCACCCATTGTTTTCCGCCCAGTTCCTTGATCTTATCCGCCGCCATGAAGTATAGTTTCCTAGCATATCGGCCTAGAAGAGTCCGCACTTTTCATTTTCCGTCGTCCCTATACACGATGTAACTACAGAAGAGTTTTAAATAGGAAAAATATCAAAACTCTTTAGTCAGTTTTGAGCGAGATGCTCTAATGGTTTAATCAGATTCAATGATCTATGCTAAGTTGCAGCTAAAAGTGCTACCGCCAGACCAGGAGATTGGCTGAATGGATTCGAAAATGGTAAAACTCAACTGTTTAACTCTAGGGGAGTTGGAAAATAGTGGAGTGTTCCTTTAAGTTCTTGATGTGGATGCGTCAACATTACAATTCTGGCTGATCGAAAAGTCATTAAAACATTTATAAATGTTACAAAATGCTGTTCTTTTGAACTTAAAGAATTAAATTTTCACAAAAATATTAAGATGCACAACCATATATTAGAGTGATTTCTGAAGGATTATGTGACAATAAAGACTGCTGAAAATGTAGCATTGCCATCACAGGAATACATATTATATAAATTAATTCAATATTACATAAGACAGTTACTTTAAATTGTAATAATTTTTCACAATAGCTGCATCCTCCGGAGGTCGCATTTGTCAGCAGCATACATCATTGAAGTTATTCTTCTTGAGGTGCAAAATACTGTAATGTCTTAAATGAGGCAGCCTCACTGACGCATGCCACTGACAAATGCAACCTCCTCTGTATTTCTGATATACAAAAAATAAAAATAAAGTAATAAATGCAGTCTTGGTAAACAAGACACTTCTTGCAAAAACATCAGACTGACTCCAAAAATTTGAATATTAGTGTTAGTGTATATAATGTCGACCAATATTGTAATAATATGTCAGATATTAATTAATAGAAACCGCTTTGACATCTTTATTACTGATTTAAACCGATAAGTTTGTGAATTACATATACACACCTTTGTGGGGTCAATAATGCCTCTTTCGACCATGTTGACATACTCTCCATTCATAGCATCATATCCAATCTCTGGAGCGCTCTGCAAGATCTTCTCCACCACCAGAGAGCCCTCGACTCCTGCATTCTTGGCAATAGTCACTGCAGGAATACGAAGCGATCTGCGAATAATGTCGATCCCTTTAAGAGCAAAAAAAAAACAGTCAGTTTTGAGAAGTTAACAGGGTTATTTCTTACAGGTCATCTGGAGGAATAGATCAACACTTCAGTCTTTACCAATCTTTTGATCATTATTGGCTGGTTTGATGTTGTCCAGGGCTGGGATACAGCGTAGCAGGGCACATCCTCCTCCAGGAACGATTCCCTCCTCCACAGCAGCTCGAGTGGCGTTCAGTGCATCAGTGACACGGTCTTTCTTCTCATTCACTTCAACGTCACTTGTACCTCCAACCTAATAAAGAGAATGATCATTTTGGATAATGATGAAGTATACATTATACTAATAAAAGATGCTACACGCTTTCTGCTTTCATACCTTAATCACAGCTACTCCATCAGAGAGCTTGGCCAGACGCTCGTTGAGTTTCTCCTTCTCGTAGTCACTGCTTGTGCTCTCCAGCAGTTCAGCGATCTCATTCACACGCTTTTCAATGGCTGCTGGATCACCGCGGCCTTTGAGGAGCATTGTGTCATCCTTTGTCACGATAACCTCTCCGACTCTGCCAAAGTCATGTATCTGGATATCCTCAATGGCCAGACCCACAGCCTCACCACCAAACACCTGAAAACACACAGATCAGGTTTGATAACAGACTTTATGATGTTATTATGGGGTATGGCAACTACCACATGAGTTGATACATGCCACAATACAATACGTTAAAGCATTACATAAATGAGATATTTTAAGCGAACTATTAATTCATGTAATGAATTCAGATGAAGACAAAAGCCTAGGCACATACCGTGCCTCCAGTGGAAATGGCCATATCCTGCAGCTGGTTTTTCCTGTTGTCACCGAATCCTGGAGCCTTGACTGCAACGACCTGGAGTCCAACCTTCAACCTGTTGGTGAGTTTTAGCATTGACCTTTAACCCAGAATCTTTAAATAAAAGACTGTTCTTAAACCTCAAAAGGACCATTCCTTACAAAAAAAAATAAAAAATGACGAATATTCTGAAAGCTGTTTGGAGATTCCATATTCAGAATATATATTTCTGGAAATCGGTTTAATAAAACCTTATTCTATCTCGTATTTATCCATTCCAATCATTTCTTGCGAACTTCATGTTGTTGTGCTAAGGTGTTTTTAGAGACAAACCTGTTGAGGACCAGAGTGCTGAGTGCCTCTCCGTCCACATCTTCAGCAATGATGACCAGAGGCTTGCGATGCTGGTTGGCAATTTCCAGTGCTGGCACGATGCTCTGTACACTGGAGATCTTCTTCTCACTCAGAAGCAAGTAAGCATCCTGGAACTCACACTTCTGGCCTGCAAACAGAGAATATATGCTGCTGTCATTCCAGCATTAATACTGGTATAAACACATGACCTTCTAATACAAAACACACACCTTTAGCTGTGTTGATGAAGTATGGAGAAATGTAGCCACGGTCGAACCTCATGCCCTCAATGATTTCAAGCTCATCATGTAGGGTTTTACCATCCTTTAAACAAGAATTACAGCCCAAGTATGAGGTATTTTAAGGATCAAACCATCATTCCACCTGAACTAAAATACTACTTCTACTGTAGCAGCCTACCTTCACTGTAATAACACCCTTGCGGCCCACTTTCTTCATAGCATTGGAGATGATGGTACCAACTTCAGTGTCTCCATTGGCAGAAATAGTGGCCACCTATACCAAAGAAAGATTGACAGAAGCAAAAAGTAAAAAAAACAAAACATATTTAGTGCTCATTTTATAGGGCACTTCTTACCTGAGCAATTTCCTCTGGTGTTGTGACCGGCTTGGAGAGTTTCTTGAGTTCATTGATGATTTCTTCCACTGCCATCATGACTCCTCTACGGATCTCCACAGGGTTGGCGCCTTTGCTGATGGAGTCAAATCCCTCCTTGGCAACAGCACGGGCCAAAACAGTGGCAGTCGTGGTGCCGTCTCCAGCCTCCTCGTTAGTGTTGTTGGCCACATCCTGTACCAGCTTCGCCCCAATGTTCTTATACCTATCCTTCAGGTCGATACTTTTGGCAACTGTGACACCATCTTTGGTGACTTTGGGGCTGCCCCAGCTCTGTTCAATGATAACGGTGCGACCCTGAAGGAGAGAGGCAAATTTAGTTGTTTCTGCCATTAATGATTACAAATGTGACTTTAAGAGGAGTAACGTATTAGCTGTTCCCCTGGCAACTGAACAGTCATTGAACTCGGCATACCTTTGGTCCCATGGTGACGGCCACAACATCAGCCAGCAGGTCAACGCCTTGGAGCATCAGTGCCCGGGCATCTGCTCCAAACTTGACGTCCTTGGCATACGCACGGGTCAGGTGTGGGGCCAGCGCCCTGCACACTGGCCTCATCTGTTTCATCACACTGGGTAAACGCAGCATTTCTATGAGAAAAAGAGTAGAAGCAGAACTTTTTTTTTCAGAAACAAAAGGTTATTCGTGATAGAAGTGATTTCTACTTCATCAGAATAAAAAAATAAAGACGGAAACACTCAAATCATTTAGACCAGGGGCCCAATTTTCGAGGGCCTTTTATCCAGTTTTTTGTGATTTACTAGATAAGCATTAAGAATAAGGATTGAAAAAAAATTTTAACACTCAACTTCTACCTGGAAAATATTTTTGAGTTTGGCACGACAAGAAAAAAAATACATATTCTTTATAAAAATTAAAAAAAAATGCCCACACGATTTTATTAATTTACATGACTTTTAGAAGTCTGGAATCACACTTTAAGAATGAGGCTTTCTCATGTATTCATGTTTTCCAAGGCCATAGGAAGATGAAATAAAATTATTTATTTTTAGTTGTTTTGTCATTTAAAATAATCATCTTGAGGCACCCTCAGAATTTCCTCCTGGTTCCCAGGTTGAGAACAACTGATTAGACAAACAGGTAGCCCCGCCCAAATCCCGTGGCATTGGCTGATGTTGGTAAAGAGAGGTTTTTGATTGGCTGATGCCTGATAGTCGTCAAAATCTGATATCTACCAGGCATTAGAGACATTTTATGCATTATATTCAAACTGCATGATATTCAACCCCCCCCCCAAAGCCACTGAAAAAAAATTCAATTCTTGTGTCGAGGTCACATGAGAACAAATCCGGATGCCAAAAATTAGTCTTTGCCCCCGCTGGTACCTGAAAGCGTTATTGAATTTTTGCCTGATTCATTCATTCATTAACTTATCCTCATCATATTTTGTGTCAAATATATAAAAGCTTTCCGTTAAAACATGCTCTAGAAACTATGAGGAGATAATCATCATTGGCATGGTTCGCCTGGAGAGTTACTACAATGTTTCGAAAAGCCAGATCATCAACCATAAAAAAAGAAGGGAAGAGTTTTAAAAAGCAAGGATAATAGGTAATAATTACAAGAAACTGAACTAATCATGTAAAGTACACGAGATTGTGGGTCTCTCATCCACCCCACGTGTGTTCAGGGCGTCACAAGGTCAAAATCACGACAGAGACGGAAACGATCCCTTCATCTCCATGCCTTCAAGTTACAAAGCTCCCGGGTTATTCCTTTTGTTTCAGCAAAATTAACCTTTGTAGCCCTGACACCGATGAAATATTCCATACATAACATGTGAAAAATTCTTAGGCCTCAATATCATAGAATTTGTTATAGTTAGCAGCATGCAAGCTATAACCACCACTTCATTTCACTTAAGACTGAACTGTATTATTTTGCTCATAAAGCAGTAGTCAAGGCAGCAGATATATAACTACCAAGCAATGCATGTGATATGCATAATATATTGGTTGCTCTCATGCCAGTTATTCTAACGAAAACCATCAGCAGCTGCCATAAAAGTATAGTTCTAGAATGCGACAGGATTAAATGACAGCTAATTACACAATAAACATGCGCAATGTTACTTACAACTCCACAAAACCAGTTCTAGCATTACGAAATGATGTTACGTTCCATACCTGCCTCTTTGATCTCATTAATCTTTATATTACCAGGCCAGTAAATTGCGTTGTGCAATATAGTATGTTTATAGGCTTTTATAAATTCATATAAATGCTATGACTGACTTACTGCAGAGTGATCTGGAGGTAAACGAAAGGATGCGTGTGTCCGTCAGTACAGCAGACTGAATGATAGAAGAAGAGAAGCCGCTTCAGAGCTGCTGCAGTTTCGCTGAACTCACATGTGTTCTTCATCCGGGTAACCTCCCTCCGCCCCGGCATCTGAATAACCCAGTATTATCAAACATTTGATACGCATTGTGCCCTTAAATACATAGATGCTTTCATTTGCTTTTTTTGATTAAAATGTCATTCAACATATTTCGTTTATACTGAAGGAACATATCAATCTAATAAATTAAAATAGCCCATTAAATGATTGTTATGCTCGTTCCGGGGCGTCAAGTTCGAGAATTTTCGCAGATTCTATTGGAGAAAAAAGACGTCAGAGGTCAAGATTGTGCAACAAGAAAAATTATTGCATTTTACAGTTTGTTTTATTTTGTTAAAAATCTATCATATTAATTTATATAAGTCAACGTATTTGTATTTATGTTGTATAATTTTTTATTTCGTATTTAGAGAGAGTATTATTTATTTGATTATTTAGGTAGCTTTTCACTCCCTTTCTTTTGTTATTTAATCCATTTTAATTCTGCATTCTTTGTCGCTATATGTTACGTTTGAATAACTTTTAACTGTTCTGTGCACTGAAACCCATAAATAATCATTAAAAACATTACAGCCGTTAAGTGCTATGTCAAGCATATAAACACTTGGTTTCCAAACTAACAGTGCCTTTGAAACATGTAAAAAAAATATTCAAATGTCTTTATGTAACGTGGCGATCGAGGAATATTCTAGAATGCGGGACGGGGGTCGGTAAGCATTACCTTTCTGCGCATGCGCAGTGCCCTTCCAGACATTTCTTCTTCTTCACGTGGATCGCAGGAGTGAAGTGGTCCAGTGTGACTGTCTTATGCTGATCTGCCGGACGCGCTTTTTCATAAAGATCAGCTAAAATGGTAAGACGCGTATGTTCATTTATCTAGCTGAGTGAGTTGTTTCTATAATTATTTGACTTGTGTGACTGAGATAGCGCAATGTTTTAGAACCCTCCATCGATTGCAGCTGCAAGGTCACGGTTAGGAATGGATTCGTGCTCTGAGTTAATATAACCGAATGATGCGATGCTAAGTTTGTTACTGTTTGTGAGAAAGGTTAAAAATGGCTGGTTTGCTGTGAGAAGGATTGGTGATTTCACATGTAACTCCCGTTTGCTGTCATGAATTCTTATCAAGTCGTTGGTTTATAGACAATTATTGTTTAAAAGGTGGTATATTTATTTGACAACAAATCCAATTTTATTTTATATGTCAGTCTGTAGAATGATCATTTCTGTTCACGTGTAGAATGTATTTGTATTGCAGGTATCAGTAATATCTTGCATGTGAAAACTCAACATATTTCCATTATCATAACTTCAGGTTGTCACACTCTGCTCGGCTCCAAGATCATTACAACCAATAGCGTTTCAGCAAGATATGAACTTCCGGGTCATTTTGAATGGAGGCGAACACATGTGCATTGTGATGTACAGTAACTGTGATTCTTTTGTCTTCGGTTAAATTGAGGCGTAGAGATGAAATATTATCTTAAGAAAGGTTGGCCATTTAGTTGTCTGTATTAACCTTTTTGATAAATGGCCATATAGCATATTAATTAAAAATGCTTATACTTTATTGGTTACCAGACAATAACGAAAGACATTTGTGACAAATTTATGAATTGCCTTTAAATGTATTATGAGGCCAGACGAAATGCACAACTGATTTATTCTAGAATCTTCTACATTCCTAACATTCAGCCTTGGGGTTTATCATGTTGCCTGTCCTTCAGAAGGATAGTAAACTTTTACAAAACCTCCAAACTTCTCTTCTCCCCCACATGAACCCTCACCATCTCCTATCCCATCTACTCTCCCTCACACATGACCTTCACTCAAGGACACACACACATATATATATCTGTTCTTGGACAAGCAGCTGCTCTTGTCTTTGAAACTTTGTGAACAGTGACAGTCAGAGCTTTTTAGTCTCCAAGGTATCTGTTTTAAGTATGCATCTATCTAATTTAGTAGCCTAAAATCATGTGTAGAAGGTAAACCAAAGATTTTAAGAAGTCAACTGAAGTCAAGAACGTATAGTAGTGCATTTTAGAAAAGCATTACGTGGAGGCCTGCTTTTTTTTAAAGTAAATGTATCCAAAATAGTTTTTGATTCATATTATTTTAACACTTTTGATCATAGATTGACAATTTAGCAAAAACTGAAGAGGAGAAGGAAGACTCTTTGCTAGTCTGTAATGCTCTCTAGTGGTAAATCTTTGGAACGCTGCTTTGTAGTGTTGCAAAACATGCATTGATTATTTCTACACTGTACTAAGCATGCCTTTGCCCCAAAGCAGGCTTTCCGGAAATTTCTTCCCATGTTCGACCGCGTGTTGGTAGAGCGGCTAGCTGCAGAGACTGTGACAAAAGGAGGCATCATGATTCCAGAGAAGTCTCAAGCCAAAGTGCTGCAGGCTACAGTGTTAGCCGTGGGTCCTGGATCCACCAACAAGGTAGCTTTTTTTTACACTTTCTGATTTAAGCATTTCTTTACAGTGTGTGAGATAGAGGCTGTACCTCAGAGTTTAAATGCTGTCTGTTTTTTAGGATGGGAAAGTAACACCTGTCTGTGTCAATGTTGGGGATAAAGTTCTGCTGCCGGAGTATGGAGGAACTAAAGTTATTCTTGATGATAAGGTTAGAACGTTTTGCCATGATTAGATCATCAAATGATCGATTTGTTTTTACTTTTTCATTATGTACTTCTTGTTATAAATTAATATTTCTCCGTTATTTAGCCCATTTTATAGCTCTTGGCATTTTATTATAGGGGGGGGGGGAACCCGTATAGGTTAGACACCATATTAAATATATATATATATATAAGGTCTATATAAAACATGTAACCAAAGTAATTTTTTATAATTTGTATAATAGTGACTTGATTTTACAATGACCATTCTTATATTTTTATTTTCTTTTGTAGGACTATTTCCTGTTCCGGGATGGAGATATTCTTGGTAAATATGTAGAATGAAGTCTGCTTGTTCCACAACCATCTGTGTCAATCTGGAGTTCATAGAGAGAATGGTTGTTCCATGTCTGTTTTCTTTTTTTTTCTATGTCACTCAATTGTAAATAAGTATGATCAAGTTTTGTTTAAAATAAAGTGATGTTGATGTTTCATCTTGCTTCATGGAACAGTTTGAAATTGAACACGTGAATGCTGAAACATGGAAATGGACTCTAAATTGTGTGGATTAGGATACACACAAAATGAATTGCAATTACTTTATATTCCATATTCATGAACGGCTCGTTTTCGTGTTTGGTCAAGTATGAATTGTTCTTTAATTCTAACTTTCTAGAAGTTTATAATGTATTTTTTTTATTGTGATTATAAAGTAATTAGTGAACTAATTATAGGGGTTGAAAATTAATGCGTTTTACAGAACTTTTTATTCCCTGAATAATTTCCTTTGAGTTATGAATATGTGCTGCAGGATGTGATCAGAAGGTATAACTAAAATAATTATTGTACAGTGCCTTCTAAAAGTAACCGAACTCCTATACCTTTTTATCACAATTATATAATAAAAGTGTTTTTCAACTGCCATGACATTTTTATTCATTAAAAAAGATTAAAATGTAAAAAAGAGGCTTTTTCTTATTTGACGTGATTTAGAATAATCAGTAGGTGCATATCTACAGTATTATTAATGAATATATGTAAGAAAGAAACAAATATTTGGTAGCACACTCTATGAATTTTGGATTACTGTGGCTATCATTTAAATAAAAAAAATGCATAGAATAGATCATTGATTTGTCTTCCGAGATGAAATTCATTTTCACAGTGGGTACATATCTAACACAAAGACAACTGCACAGTACATATGAACTTATCACAATACAATAAAAAAATCACAACAAATGCAAGAGTGTAAGATGATGGCTGATTTCCTGTGTTTAAAGCACGTATAGCTATAGGAACAAAACTTTTACTGTAGTTAGTCTTCCTGCACATCGGTAATTATACCTTCGGCCAGAAGGAAATGGACTCAAATACAGATGGAGTGGGTGATCTGGATCATTAGGATTAAATGTGCTTTCCAAATCATAGCTAAAGTGACACAGTGACAGTCTGATAATTTAGGAGTAGGAATAGAAATAAATATGAATGGACCCAAGGCTTTGTGTTTGTACAAGAATGTCCTTGAGTCCTTTAAAAAATAAACTTCATGGCTAATAATCCCTGCAGAACTCCATTAGTCAGGTTTTTTTTTTTTGGAGTGGCTAGATGGAAGGAGTGAAAGCCATTTGAGATGCCACCTGGAGTTTCCCCACAGGTCAGGGGCCAACTACATAAACAGCTTATTACAGTCATCCGTTTTTGTTTGTTTGTTTTATCAGTTGCATAACATCTTTGATTCAAATTTGAGAATAAAAGTGAGACTGATTAGCCCGCTAGTCGGTCAGACTAGTTCGTATTAAGTATCAACATAATGGCTGTTAATACAACAGGCCCCAGGTCAGTTAAAACAGTTTAAATACAGTAATACAATGATATTAATACATGTTAATTGTGACTTCATTTGTTGTCCAATATTTGGTCACTGTATCGGAGTTCTTCCTGTAGTAGCTCTACTCGTCCATTGGGGGCGCGCTGTCAATCAAACTAAATCTGTCGAGATGGTCATGGCGGAGGGCACAGCTGTTCTGAGGAGGAATAGACCAGGCACTAAGGCGAAGGTAAAATGAACAGCGAGTAACACTTAAAAGCGTTCTCTAAACTCAATCTCACTTAATATGTTCGTAGAGAATATTCTAATGGCAAATTACATTTAAAAAAAAGAAGATTTGTTCTCCTGCGAGCGGAAGCCGCAGAAATGCTAAAGAGCTAAGCTAGCAGTTAGCCGAGAAAACTAATGATTCCCAAATGCAGGGTTTTAGCTGAATATCCTGTTCAATTTAATTGGTCATAATAGGATTTATTTTCCTTTTTGAAAGTACTTGTATATGTAGTGAACTGTGAGGCAGGACGTGTCCGAAATGGCAGGTTTTCATGATCCGAGTTATTTGGCGAGCAGAAGTCAGCTAGCAGCCGTCTGGAAGTACCCGGATGAACATCACTGCTGAGCTGATGCTTAAATACATTACATTATTACATTTAAAACACAATTAATTTAATATACTATTTTATATCCGAGCCATGCAGCTTTCAGCTATTTTACACTGCTGTTTTCAATCATTAATACATCAAGAAATTGACGTAAACATTGGGACATTTTACCATGGTTTTTACTATAGATACAAACTATGGTTACAACGTAGGAACTAACATAAAGATATATGTATCATACGTACTCTCAACAGTAATTGCTTAACAGTAGTTGAACAGTAGGGAATATTCTAGTGTTGTTAAAACGATGGTCTCGTTTTATCCAACAGGACTTCTATAACTGGTCTGATGAGTCTTTTGAAGAGATGGACAGCACACTGGCAGTGCAACAGGTGAGAGCTTTTCTTACTTCAATGAATCACAAAAGGAGATTTTTGAGAGGTGCTGTTTTCCAGACAGTGGTCATGGGCTGTCAAGCTCCAAAAAGTGACAAAAATGCACTAAACGATTTTTGTTTTCAGTAAGTCTTTTTAAGCAGTTAAGTAACTTTATATGTGGAACAGACTGAAGTTATTTGCTGAAGAATAATATATTTTGAAGTCATTTTGTTCACTTCTTGACCGGTTTTCACGTTGTTATTGGTAGTTGTTTTTCTTTTCTTTTTCCATTTTCAGTATATTCAGCAGAACATCCGCTCAGATTGTTCCAACATAGAGAAGATTATGGAGCCTCCAGAGGGACAGGACGAGGGGGTTTGGAAATATGAACATCTCAGGTATATTATTAGTCTGAATGTCAACTCGGATCCTTCATTTCATCCTTAACGTCATCTAGTGTTAAAATAATGTATATAGTTTTTGATGACAAAATAGGTCCCACTATATATTAGGTGTCTTTCAGAACTATGTACTTGCATTAAAAAAAAATTGTACTTCGTGTTAAAGTTGTATTGCAAAATGCTTTTGCTGCTGTTGAGCTGGGATGCGGTTTTGTGGCATGGTTAGGTTAAGGGGTATGGTCAACAGTCTAAATATAGATGTAATTACATGCTGTTTTTGTAAATATACATACAACATAAAACATGTATGAACACAGTAATGACCATTGTATCAAATTATTTATTTAAATGTTAGAACATAGTAGTTTAACACAATATAAAGTGGGTCTACAAAATGTTTATAAGATGCTCTTTGTTGCTGTGTCTCGGGAGTTATTGAATTGAGTAAATTGTAAATGTTATGTTTTGTATATACATGTAGACAGTTCTGTTTGGAGCTGAATGGCTTAGCAGTTAAACTGCAGGTAATTATCTTTCTTACACTGTTACATCACAAATAACTCAAGTAGTCTGTACAGCACTATTATTTTAAAAGTAACGTGTGTCTCCTTGTCAAACACCAGGTTGTTTTAGTTGTTGCAAGTCTTTACAGTTCTCTATTTATGAAGACAATACAATGTGTGATGTCTGTGCTCCACAGAACGAGTGTCATCCTGACACGTGTACCCAGATGACTGCCACTGAGCAGTGGATCTTTCTGTGTGCTGCCCATAAAACTCCCAAAGAGGTGAGTGTCCTCTGTTTAGTTTAGATACATTTTGTTTTTGTTGTTGCAGCCCTAATTAATTTCTTAACAGACTGAATTAGAGAAGCTAAAAAATGGATGATTGTGTCTTATGTTGATTTGTTTGTTTACTGTGGCTCGCAGTGCCCTGCCATTGACTACACAAGGCACACTCTCGATGGGGCTGCGTGTCTTCTCAACAGCAACAAGTATTTTCCCAGCCGGTGAGTTATTGAACATCTAATCCATTAAAGCAGGTGTGTTTAGTGCTTCTCTTAGAGATGTCTGTCTGCAGAGTTTAGTTCCAACGCTGCTCAAAAATCGACTTTGACTAGTGTCAGGTGAAGGTTTGATCTAAACTACAGGAAGGAAGATCTCCATGAGCAGATTTGAGCACTCCTGCATCACTGTGTCCATTTCTAGGATTTTCTAGCTGTAAACAGGCTGTTGATGTTTATGTAACCATTGACCCTCTCACTGCTTTCCATATAGCGTCAGCATTAAAGACTCATCTGTGGCCAAACTGGGCTCGGTTTGCCGTCGCATCTATAGGATTTTCTCCCATGCTTACTTTCACCACCGCCAGATTTTTGACAAGTATGAGGTAAGCAAGATAATTGATGTAATTCATAAGCACATTTCATAAAACGGAGTATCGGCTTTGCTTCTACTGCACTGCCTATTGTCAAGTTATTGTCCTGCCTATTTAGGCATCATTTCACAATCCTGAACCTCTTGAAAAGTAGGAAAACACTTCAGTCATGAAAATTATTTGGTAAAAAAACTATTTTACCAAATATTTTTGTGCTGTATTTTTCTGCTTAAAGCAATTGCAATCAGGAATTGCTACCCATCTTTGAAAGCAGCTCAGAGTTTTTGGAGTCATTACTTAATTTCAAGTGAATGTTAAGCTTGATAAATGACAGTGGTGATGATGAAGCAACTACTGTTTATTCAAACAGCATTTCCTGCTGTGGTCAGTAGGAGGCATCTTAAGACAGTTTCCTAAAAAGAACAGCGTCAAATAGACACTTTATGAAAAGATCATCTCTTTCCCACAGAATGAGACTTTCTTGTGTCACCGCTTCACTCGTTTCGTGATGAAGTACAACCTCATGTCTAAGGACAACCTCATTGTGCCAATCCTGGAAGAGGAAGTCCAGAGTGCCACTGCTGGGGAGAGTGACGCCTGAGCTGCATCTCGTGCATTTTGAGCCTCTAGCATCCAGACAGCAGAGGCATACAACTTTAGTCATTTGACATATGCTACTTTTCCACTCACTAATACTTCGTTTGATCCAAATTTCATCATTCAGCTGTAACAATCAAAATGTTACATCGACAGCTCCTTGTACATATCTCACTCCATCTCTATTGTAAATCCTGCTTAACCAGTAAAAATTTCCTTTATTTTTTCCCCTCACTAGACTATAAATGAGTCTGGTGATATTCACCGTCTTTTCCCTCGTTAAGTTATTACATGGGTGAAGGGCTCTTATCCAGCTCGCTTTGTCCTTTTTTTTTTTTTTTAATAAACTAAAATGTATGGTATTTTCATTGTCAATTGTTAATAAAAGACATGTACCTAGTCTACGCTTATTCATTAGTTTTTTATGCCATGTTCAACTGCTAAGCGACAACACAAACAGCCACTTTAATATGAGGTAAATACCCATTTAATAAAACATTACAAAAACAGCCTGAAACATGTTCAAATACTACAGTTGGTAAATAATACTGATCAGTTCTTGCATATTAGATGTTAAATATCTTGAGCTCAGCTTCTGGGATTGAAGGAACATCTCATTCGGTTCACCATGGCTTTAACATTTACAGCAGCTTGATAGTTGTTTTGTGAACTATAATGTGCTTATTCTATTCTGCCATTCCTCAAAGAGAGATAAACATGGTCAAGGCAACATAAGACGTGAAAAATACAACCCTTAACATGGTTAAAATTCTACAAGAATTCTAAGGTGGCAAAAGCAGCACCACTGCAGCTCAGTTTGAAAAATCCAGCCAGATAAATCGAATTTGACCACCTAGCTGGGAAGAACTAGTCAGTTTATACTAAACAAAAGGAAGTACCTTGCTCATAGTCCCATAGCAGTTATTGAACTGAAATGCTGCCACTTAACATGCAAATGTTATTACCTTTCCCTTTTGGGTAACTTGATGAAATTTCAAGCTCTAGCACCACTTGAGCTCACGGCACATATCAGATAAACCAGACTACAGCATCAAATTCAGCATTTAGTACAGGCTAGTTCATGGGCTCCAGCCTGAATCTCTGTAGGTTTACAGTGCATATGCATTTTCCCTCAAACACAAAAAGCATCTCAAGCTAAATGCAGCGTTCCTGATGTTTTCACTCTTAGGCCTGGAAAGTTTCTGCAAGAAAATGTAAGCATGTTGCAAATCTGCACACCAAGTAAACGTTTGCGTCCTGCAGAAGGGCTGTTTGGACACTCAGTTCCTGAGTTCGTTACGTTGAACTGTTGCAGGTGAACAAACAACTGAATTGTCAGCTGGTTTGGAGTGAAAAAGAATAGCAAAAAATGAACAGTGAGGAAGGACACTCACAGTGATTAGGAAAAAAAAGAGTGTTGGAGCTTGACAAATGTGATGTGAACTGGACATGTGGTATTATGTGAGTGCTGTGAAATGCTGTTGATGTAAATAACTGAATTTCAGTGCTATTTTTGATACTTTGTCAAAGTATCATTGCACAAACTTTGTGCTTTCAATTAAAAATAAATGAGTAAATAAAACCGGCCTCTGATACGTTATGGCTTGTTAAAAAATTATTTACAAAACGTTAAAAGTGCTATGAGTCTGTTTCTAATACAGGAACACAAATCTCTTGTGGTCTGGTGATGTGGTAAATTCTAGGGCAGCTGCCACTCTCAACCGCCAAAGATTTCTGACAGAACTTGAAAGAAATTGCATCTTTGAGTTGGTCCATCACATACAGGTGACTTCTGCAGCCCCGTCGTCCGGCTCAAATCCTCCCTCATCTAAATGGGACAGCGCACTGGAATACCCCCCTCCAAACACAGGGAAACCGCCGATTCCCCCGGAACATGGAGACGACAGCTCTGTGTGCGGTTCATCCACGCCCCGACTCACAGAGTGACTACATACCTCTCGCTGCGTGGATCCCTTGAGGAACAAAAACAAGAGGGTTGAGATGCAAAATAATGTCAAAATCTGTCAATACTGCAATTTTTGGTAAATTTTAGAGAACAAATGGATTAAAAGATTTTAATATCCTTGTATGATTGTTTTTTTATTCATAAAAAAATATTGTTAAAGGTGACCTATTATGCCCCTTTCTACAATATGTAATATAAGTGTCAGGTGTCCCCAGAATGTGTCTGTGAAGTTTCAACTCAAAATACCCCACAGATCATTTATCTCATTTTGAAAATGCCTATTTTGAGAGGAAGCAGAAACACTGTTTTCGTGCATGTATCTTTAAATGCAAATGAGCTGCTGCTCCCCGCCCGCTTTTCCAGAATAGGGCTGTTCCTTTACAGCTTGTAAGTCAGATACTCTGATAAAAAAAAACATCTGTTTAGTTTTGATTATCATGTCTATCGCGCTGAAATCATGCGTTTTAAAGCCATATCAGTTTAAACTTCTGATTATAAGGTTTTCTGAGCGCACACATCCGAAGCACGCGCACAGAAAGCGGCTGTCATAGCATGCAAGTACTAAACTAAGCTCTCTTTCATGTCTTATTGCGCTTAAACTGTCAATACACACACTTTTGTTAAAAACACACACAAGTTACAAAAAACAGTCGGTATGTCTGTGAAGGTAACAGCTGGGAAATAAATTGCTTGTTTATTTTAGATCTGTGTGGCAGCAGCGTAATAAACAGTAAATAAATAAATCCACTGCTGTCTTGTCTCCTCTGAGGTTGGGACTCTAAATAGTGTTCTGTGCTCGTCTGTGCAGCTAACGATAGAACAGTTAGCAGCATGCTTAGTTTCTGCCATGACGTTAGAACTGGTACACCGTTGTGGCTTGCGAAAACAAGAATGGTGGCGCCGTGAGTGGAAATGTGCATATTAAGGGGCAGTGATATTATAATAAGATCCCTTTGCCACGTCACAGAGGGAGTGAAATCTGACGCGCTCGTCTTTTCAGACACTTGCAGAAAAAGGCTTAACAAAACAAAGTTACTGGGTTAATCTTTTTCACGTTTCTTGGGTGAAAACGTCAGATTTTCATGATGTCACATTTAACTGAAATTTTAAAAAATTATAAATTTTTAATAAAGCTAAAATAAAATATAAATATTAGAAAATCTAATGTCTTTTTATTTGTATTTATTAGTTTTAGTTATGTTAATAATTCATGGTCAACTGAATGATAATCAGAAGAGTTGCCTTGGCAACTAGCTGAAATAAAATGGCTTAATATTTTATTTTAGTTAATATTTAATTTGTTTCAAGTAATGATATTGTTTTAGCTGATGATGATAACCTTTCTGTTAACTAACTGAAACAAGTTACTAAAGCACTAAAATGACTAAAGCTTAAACTAAACTAAAATAGAAATAAAAATGAATTAACACTAAAAAGCAATTAAAAAAAACTAAAGCACAACAAAATCACTAAAGTAATCAAATAAAAACTGAAAATATACAAATAAAAGCCAAATCAAAATACGAATAAATACAATAAATGTATATATGAATATAATACTAAAATAACAATGTTTGTGAGTGGTTGTTCAAAATTGTAAAAATTTTGGTTGAACTATCACTTTAAAAGTTGGTCTTCCTCAAAAAAAGGGACTGCAAATAGAAAATGGTGTCCTTGAAATATGCCTGATAGACTAAATTACAAGTAAAGCAACAGATTTACAAATGT
Organism: Sinocyclocheilus anophthalmus; assembly: GCA_018155175.1. Classification (NCBI taxonomy): domain Eukaryota; kingdom Metazoa; phylum Chordata; class Actinopteri; order Cypriniformes; family Cyprinidae; genus Sinocyclocheilus; species Sinocyclocheilus anophthalmus. The sequence continues at coordinate 232,060 of JADLZN010005559.1, read as the reverse complement.
AATTGTTTAAAATGACATTAGCAAACAGGCACCTGGTTGTGCTGTGGTACCGTTTGGCCTTTGGCGGGTCTTTGCAGGAAGACAACTTGCTTGGTGGCGAGATTCCCTTCGCTGCAGGAAAAGACAAATACGGTGATGGGGTGTAAAGAAACATGATTATATGGCTTGTACTGTGAGGGTCCCACCTGTCATGGCGAATAATTGGGGTGGGCAGCACACACGTGAGCAGCCAGCCGAATTCTGCTAATGTGTGGAGCAGAGGACCATAGTCTGTCTTTACATCTGAACCCTGTGACACAAACAGGAAATCATTAAAGACAACATAAAATGGCACACACTTAACTTCCTTCATGTGATAATTTGACACCTTTTAGGCATTTCATACATGCAGTCACACCTCTATAACGGTCCACTGTTCCACTACAATAGTGTCATTGGCAGGGGGCGCTATGCTTTTCTCCTCATAGACAAACAGCCCCTCTAGAGACCTGGGCACTGGCTCACCTGTAAAAACAACCATTAAACATCTACATCATACTGTAGGAACTAGTAAATGACAATTCACAGCTAGATTTTTACATCGTTATGTCTGGATGTTCATTTAATCCTTCAAATGCCTAACCTGGAGCATGAGTATTACTGAAGATTTCCATTTATCATTATTCAGATCTGAATGTTAAAAGTGACCCACTGAACCACTGAGACAAAATGTGTAGTTCTTATTTAGTCAGTGCTGGAAGTATGTCAATGACCTACAAAAGATAATGAAACTGAACTACTTCACAGCTAGATAAATCCATGTGCACCAACATGTGTGAGAGGATGAAAGAAGAGTGAATAAGATTGTAGAGCCAACACTGCGAATATTACAGAGAACTTTTCTGCAATTAAATTATACATCCTTTATAATATATACAGGTAGACAACATACACATATAATAATGTTCAAAAGTTTGGGGTAGGTAAGATTTAAATAATAATAATACTTTTATTCAGCAAGGATGCATCAAATTGATCAAAAGCGACAGTAAAGACATTTGTAAGATTTAAATTTTTTTTTAAATGCTGTTTTTGAACTTTCTATTAATCAAAGAATCCTGAAAAAGCATGTATCCACAAATAACATTTAACTGTTTTCAACACTGATAATTTTTAAAAAAAATTCTTAAGCACCAAATCAGCATATTGAATGATTTTTGAAGGATCATGTGACACTGAAGACTGGAATATTGACTGCTGAAAATTCAGCTTTACCATCACAGGAATGAATGACATTTTAAAATAGAAAAGAGTTATTTTTAATAATATTTCCCAATGTTAATTTTTCTAGTGTATTTTGAAAAAGAAAAAAGTATCCTTGGTGAGAACGAGATTTCTTTCGATTGAAAGTCTTATTCCAAAATGACCGCCAAATTAACATTCACACACATTATATCCAGTACACGCATATTAAACATATACATATGGGAACATATGACATGGGAAGAGAGCGAGATTATAGAGCTACTTTGTAAACTGCTTTTCATGTTCAAAATTTACAAGCTCTAGATGTCTCAAACATACACACACATCTGATTTAGCTCCTATTATTCTGGTGTGAAACAGGAAGCACGGTCGTGAGGTTAGGGACGTGAGCTCTAAATTTAGTTGTGGTGGGAGACAGGAGAAGGGAAATATGGCTTTGGTTAAAGATAGGGAGACGTGGAGGATGTATAAAGACGAGGATTAAAAAGATGACTTTTGAGAATGAAAAGATATACTTGGTTTAAAAAAAACAAACAACAAAGACAATCAGATGACAGGGCTTCTGGATTGGTAAAAACAATCAGGTAACTCCTTATATGATCATCTTAACGTCTTCCTTAGGAAGAGCTAAAGAGGATGTTGACATCTTCCTTTCACAAACACAAACATGTCAGGTGGATAAACAACCAGCTCAGAGAATTGTGACAGTCCAAAATAAGTCCGAGAACTACCTTTAGGTGTGTCCCAGTATACAAAGGAGTCGACCAATGACCAGCCCTTGCGGTAGTAAGCTGCGGTCAATTCCAGCCAATCAGCTTCGAGGGCACTGACAACTTGGCCCTTCCTGGACACGCGCATGGACAGCGCCCCCTGGTGGTAACAGCAGGCCAGAGAGTCCAGCGGAGCACAGCCCGGAGCCCAGGAGTGAAACAGCACCAACAATCTCAGGTCTGAAAACAATAGCGAGTCTCACACGTTTTTGTATGACCAATGCAGATCAGTGCAACCTCAAAATCTTTGGCATATTTCAGTAAAGGGTTAGTTCACCCAAAAATGAAAATTAGCTTAGTGTTTTACTCACCCTCGAGGCATCCTAGGTGTATATGACTTTCTTCTTTCAGACGAATCCAGTCGGAGTTATATTAAAAATTGTCCTGGCTATTCCAAGCTCTATCTTTGCAGTCAGCGAGTGTTGCAGTTGAACAGTCCACAAGTCATCAAATAAAGCGCACGCATCCATAAAACGTGCCTCACACGGCACCGGGGGGGGTGTATAAAGGCCTCCTGTAGTGAATCCATGTGTTTTTGTAAGAAAAATATTAGGGCTGCACGATAAATCGCATGCGATATTTAACATTGCGCAGCTCGTCAGTGAACAAAGGCTCTGTGTAGTTAATGCTGCTCAATGTGAAAGCACACACGTAATGGAGATTTACGCTGATTACAGCACGGCTGTTTGTTAAGATGCGCGTTAAATATGACATGTGATTTATCGTGCGGCCCTAAAAAAAATATCCATATTTCAAATGTAATAAACACTTTTCTCTCACTTCCGTTATCTGTCATACAGCGTTCCGGCGGATGACGCAGCACGTATGTGCACGTGCCTTCTGCGATATGCTAGTCTTGCGAGTTTGTTTCTGAAGCCAAGTTTTCTTACTGTAGCAAAGGAAAAAAACCAGTCTCATCTGCTTTTATATCGGATCCTCTGACATTTCTTTTTTTCAAATCTGGTTTGTACTTCTAATTGTGACCGGAGTTTTGTTTTGTTATCTCTCAGCATTCGTCACTAATCACGCAATGCTGCGTGCTGTGTCTTCCAAAGGAAAATTCTTCAGTGTATGACAGTCACAGCAGTGAGAGGAAAGTGTTTATTACAGTTGAAATATGGATATTTTCTACAATAAAACACATGGATTCGCTTACGGGGGCCTCTTATTCACCCCCCCAGAGCCGTCTGCGGAACATTTTACTAGGGATGTGCGAGCTTTATTTGAAGACTTGTGGACTGTTCAACTGCAACACCCGCTGACTGCAATGATAGAGCTTGGAATAGCCAGGACAATTTTTTAAAGGGGTGGTTCATTGCGATTTCACTTTTTAATGTTAGTTAGTGTGTAATGTTGCTGTTTGAGCATAAACAATATCTGCAAAGTTACAAAGCTGAAAGTTCAATGCAAACGGAGATATCGTCTTTTAAAATTCTGGCAGTTTAATGCCTACAAAAACGGCTGGTAGGACTACAAACAAGTTACTTCCCGGGTTCGTGACAACACAAAACAGATCAAACCACCCTTAGGAAAAGGCAGCAAAGGGGGCGAGGCAATGCTGCGCGCTTTAGAGAAGCGGAAGAGAAATCAAGAGGTGCACGTAAAAATCTATTCATATATGAATCACTATTCTGTCTTCTAACGATTCTAATGGATTCACAAGTTTCAAAATCAATGTTCTAAAGCAGCGGTTCTTAAAACCGTTCCTCGCATCGCCTGCTCGGCCTCTCTCTCTCTCTCATTCAGATCATCAGCTCAGCTCCAACAATGAACTGTTACAATTATACACTTATTTTCACATAGCTATGAGAAGTGTTAAACATGGACACACGTGCAGTTGCTGGACTGTATTAAAGCTTTAATCAGGATATTAAAAGCTAACATAAGCAGTAGAATTTACAAATAACATCATATCTAAAAGTATGAGACAACAACAAACAAAAAACATAGGCCTACCATTAAAAGCCATGCTTGCACAGGTTCTGCACGATCCTCTTCAACAATATCCTCTGTTTCTCAATCGGGCTCAAAATGATAAGCAATATAGACGACGCCATTGTTTACAATACAAACGGAGCACATGCCACGGGTTCACACAGAACAATCACAACACAATGGGCTAGCTAACCAATCAGATCCCATCGCCTATTTCTGAGGGAGGGGATTCATAAAAGCAGGAAATGATCAGCTGTTTCTCAGAGAAGGGACAGAGCAGTGTGGAATAAAGGTAAATTATGTAAAAAAATTATGCGTTTCTTAAAAAACGAAGCATAGGGGTCATATGTTGTTGTTAAAAAGAACATTATTTTGTTTATTTGGTGTAATGAAATCTGTTTATGCGGTTTAAAGTAAAAAAAACATTATTTTCCACATACTGTACATTATGTTTTTCCTCTATGCCCCGCCTTTCTAAAATGAGTCGATTTTTGCAAAGCTCATCGGTCTGAAAAAGCGAAGGTGTGCTGTGATTGACAGCTATTGGCCGAATACCTTAAGCGTGAGACGGAAATGTTATGCCCTTCACATACTGTTGATGCCGTGTCCCGGCAGGAGCGACGAGACAAAAACATAAAACCATTACAAAGAGGCCATTGTTGGCATCCTGGGGAATACTGAAGGATTTACTAATGGATTATAACTGTCTTTTACGAGCCAAAGGCATAGCATTGACATTGTGTCGGCATTTGTGATCAGAGAAATGACAAACAACAAGTGCTACTCCACACTTCCCAAAACTCTCGTTTGAATCATCAGTGACAAAGGTAAAAGAATCATATTGCCGGCAGTTTAGTCTAACGGTCTCTCCCAGGTCAGTAAAACAGTCCTACATAAAGGGGCGGCGATCCACAGCACTAAGGTGAAGTATTCCCTCAGTGACCAGCACAGATCAGCTGTAAGCATGACGAAGCGGATATCGTCCTCTTTTGAAGACCAAACAAAGTAGTTCGCTTTCACAATGAAAAACACAGCGGACTAGCGTGAGCGAAAGCCCCGGCGTAGAATGAGCTGAAGCCGGCAAGAGTGAGATGAGGCGGCGGGGTCGAGAACGGCGGTCCCGGCGAAGGAGCGGGGAAAACGGTGAAAGCCGATCCGGCGATTGACAGCACGAAGTTGATGTTTTTCCTCAGCGAACAGCACGGATCAGCTACAGGCATGACGAAGCAGATATCGTCCTCTTTTGGAAGGACAAACAAAGTGTTTTCGCTTTTGCAACAAAACACACAACGTCTTCACAACATGGCGGCGGCAACAATACTACATCGAGATTAAAAGTTATGCCTTCTTTTTTTGCGTGAACATTTGGGTGGCGTTTTGCAAATCTTCCCAGATAGTGAGGTAGATACAGTGGGGAAAAAAAGTATTTAATCAGCCACCAATTGTGCAAGTTCTCCCACTAAAAAGATGAGAGAGGCCTGTAATTTTCTCATAGGTATACCTCAACTATGAGACAAAATGAGAAAAAAAAATCAGAAAATCACATTGTAGGATTTTAAGAATTTATTTGCAAATTATGTGGTAAAATAAGTATTTTGGTCAATAACAAAATTTCATCTCAATACTTTGTAATCCCTTTTTTTTTTTTTTTCTTGGAATGAAAGAAGTCAAAACGTTTTCTGTAAGTCTTCACAAGGTTTTCACACATGTTGCTGGTATTTTGGCCCATTCCTACATGCAGATCTCCTCTAGAGCAGTAAAGTTTTGGGGCTGTCGCTGGGCAACACGGATTTTCAACTCCCTCCAAAGATTTTATATGGGGTTGAGATCTGGAGACTGGCAAGGCCACTCCAGGACCTTGAAATGCTACTTACGAAGCCACTCCTTCGTTGCCCAAGCGTTGTGTTTGGGATCATTGTCATGCAGAAAAACCCAGCCACGTTTCATCTTCAATGCCCTTGCTAATGGAAGGAGGTTTTCACTCAAAATCTCAAGATACATGGCCCCATTCATTCTTTAGTTTACAAGGATCAGTCGTCCTGGTCCCTTTGCAAAAAAAACAGCCCCAAAGCATGATGTTTAAACCCCCATGCTTCACAGTAGGTATGGTGTTCTTAGGATGCAACTCAGCATTCTTTCTCCTCCAAACACGACAAGTTGAGGTTTTACCAAAAAGTTATATTTTGGTTACATCTGACCATATGACATTCTCCCAATCCTCTTCTGGTCATCCAAATGCTCTCTAGCAAACTTCAGACGGCCTGGACATGTACTGGCTTAAGCAAAGGGGACACGTCTGGCACTGCAGGATTAGAGTCCCTGGCGGCGCAGTGTGTTACTGATGGTAGCCTTTGTTACTTTGGTCCCAGCTCTTTGCAGATCATTCACTAGGTCCCCTAGGGGGTGAGATCTGATAGAGCCCCAGATCGAGGGAGAGTATCAGTGGTCTTGTATGTCTTCCATTTTCCAATAATTGCTCCCACAGTTGATTTCTTCACACCAAGCTGCTAACCTATGGCAGATTGCAGTCTTCCCAGCATGGTGCAGGTCTACAATTTTGTTTCTTGTTTTGGGGGGGGTTGTACTTTAACGATCTTGGTCGTGGCCAGGTGAGTTGGAGTGTGACTGTTTGAGGTTGTGGACAGGTGTTTTTTATACTGATAACAAGTTCAAACAGATTAATTAATACAGGTAACGAGTGGAGGACAGTGGAGCCTCTTAAAGAAGAAGTTACAGTTCTGTGAGAGCCAGAAATCTTGCTTGCTTGTAGTTTACCAAATACTTATTTTACCGAGGAATGTACCAATTAATTCTTTAAAAATCCTACAATGGATTTTTTTTTCTCATTTTGTCTCACATAGTTGAGGTATACCTATGATGAAAATTAAAGGCCTATCTCATCTTTTTAAGTGGGAGAACTTACACAATTGGTGGCTGACTAAATACTTTTTTGCCCCACTGTATGTGGGGGCGTGTTAGAACGAGTCGTTTTAGGTAGGTGTGGCTGACTCTTAACTTTTATAAAGAATATCTCTTTGGATTTGTGACTTCAGTCTTTGCAAATTTACAGATCTTCTTTATGCACCAAGAGCTTGTAACACTCCAAAGAGAAAGGAAAAAATGAAATCGCATCATATGACCCCTTTAACATGTTAGACTGCACCCCATAAACACAATCAAGCCTAGAAAAAAACCACCGAACCACCACTTTAATATAACTCCGACTGGATTCGTCTGAAAGAAGAAAGTAATATACACCTAGGATGCCTCGAGGGCGAGTAAAACACAAGCTAATTTTCATTTTTGGGTGAACTAACCCTTTAAGTCATGCTATGATCATTGCTTTAGACACCATTTTAATAGGTCAAACTATCAGTCCATCTACCATAACTAATAAGTGTAACAGGGCAGATAAACAGCCTACACTAACACTACCTAAACACTACCAGCCTTTGACTGATCTTAATATCCCATGTGGCCCCGAAATGGTTGCCATGGAGAATCGAGAGGTTGCCCAGAAGGTAAGGAGACGCCAAGGCTCCACAAAGGACAAAGATATTACAGGGTTAAACCAAATTAAACTGACACCAAACTAAAGAGGATGAAATAAAAAAATAAAAGCAAATTTATACAATTATACAGTCTAGTTATTATTTTAACGATCTCTTTGTCAACATGGTAAAGTAAAAAAAATTCCAAATACAATTTTCCTGTTTGCTTCTGGGGTGAAATATGACATGTTCTTTGTGAGTTTAACCCAATCGTTCATGATTCAAAGCATTTATAGTCCATCTGTGTATTGGATTTAAATCTATAAAAACTGTTTAGTAAGCTAGACTACAGATGGTCCATAATGAGATTAGAGGAACATCTCACCTGGGCTGTAGCCACGGCCCTCTAGATCTGCGTCTCCAGGCGGTGTGCGGGGCGGGGAACGGCAGCCCCTCCTGGGACTGGGCACTCTACCGTTACACCCCCCTCCTCCAGCCTGCTGGAGCACTGACCCCACGAACCTCACGCCACCCCTGGCATAGCTGTTCACCTGAGGGCACACACACACAAAAGACACACAGTTATGATATGAGACTGTTTATCTAAACATTCCATTATAAGGAACAGAAATGTATGCAGATTTATTTTTGAAAAGAAAGTCCTCTGATCGCTATAGTCAATAATGAAAATTCACCCCATCTACTTTCTAAATGCATGTTATTGCATGTGTAATCTACATAAAGAATATGACATGCAGTTGCCCCACACACAAAAAAAGTATTTTAATGTAAAACTACAACAAAGAATTGCTCATTGTTAACATTAACTAATTGAATCTTATTGTAAAGTGTTACCCAATTTTCTTTTAAAGCAACTTTACAAACTTAAACATTTAATGAAATATGTCAATATAATTTCCATGTAAAAATTAAAACGGCTGGCGTCTTAAAAATAAATATACATAGTTCATTTTTGTGGTGGGGCCAGTGAAGATTTTGGCAAAGCTAGTAAAAACCTGAACTGATAACTGGTCTGCCAAAAAAAAAAAAAAAAAAGTTGCACACTCTAAATGACATGAAAAAAAAGTACCATGGGACAACAGACAAAAGTATTTGAAATGAAAACACAGACCCTGTCTATGAGCAGTTTCACTGTGTCTCTGGTCAGAGATTCACCGGGTAGTGGCCACTCCTCCACTCGCAACACTGGCAAGCTTTCAATCACTGGCACTGCATGTTTACTGCAACCACACAACACAAACAAACACACATCAATTAAGGAAATGCATTTTAAACTTGCTGCATGAAAACATGATGCATATTTTATTGTAGCTGACATCTGGTCTTCTTGACATGTCATCCATTAGCAAAGTACAAAAATGCTAAGGTGTTTAACCCTTCTGACCCCAACTGACCACATTGGTCAATGGTTTAATAAGAAACCAGCATCAAAGAAAACTGGTTTCAAACAGCACATTTCATGATTTACATCTCATTCAAGCAAGCTTCAGATATAAGCAAAGATTTAATGACTACAAAGCTTATTTTTTGGCACAAATTAATTAAACTGGCCTTTTTAAATTAACATCGGTCAAGTCTATTTCTAGTCCATTAGAGACAGTATTTTATTCTTTCAAGCAACCATAGAATAGTAGAGCTGGATATCACAAGACGTAAAGATACTTCTATGCTGCTTTCCTTCAAGACATTAACAGATGGAGGCATCTTAATAGATAGAAAGTCAAGCAAACAATAAATGTGGATATGCCTGAGAAAGCAGCTTTTTGCAGGTTTCCATTGTCTCTGCTTAAAAGTGCATTCAAGCTTATGCTCACTGGATTCAGACATCAATCAAATAGTATTCACAGGACTTGGCATTACACATCTTAAGGTTTTTCACACTACAACACTATTAACATACTACAACTGTCCCAGACCTTACTTTTGAATAATTTACAGTGTCATAGTCGAAACGAGCCTGTCCTGTTCCTCCACTGCTTCTTTGCAGGTTCTCATTGGTTGCTGAAAACTACACTGTTGTCAGGGGCTTCTTTTAACTTAAATTTAACCCACATCAGTACCCCAATATGACTTCACACAAGCCCTGCCCACTCCAGCTAGACTGTCTGACCTCCGACTATAATCTCATTAAATATTCATGCTGACTCATTAAAAGCTAATTATTTATTGGAAGAAGCTGGTCAGGGGGTATTGGGGTACAGAATAGGGGCTGCAAAGGTGAGGTACGGAGTCCTTGTCATGGTGAACATTACCTGGATTGTGGGCGGACCAGAATGGCCCGGTACAGCAGGCTGCAGGGCAGGAAGCGGGTCCGGCCCACTGAGAGGATGATGGGATGCAGGGCGGCCAGTACGTAGCCCTGGGTGTAGTAGGACTGCAGGGCATGGGGCAGCTCACACAGCGAGGACAGATACTGTACTGTAGGCCGACTGCCTGTGCAGAACACAGCACAACTAAAACTTACAATACACTCAGGGGAAACCACCATATAAGCTAAGCTAATATAATTAAAACAATGAAAATATTATGAAGCTACAGGTTGTCTCACAAATCCAGACTTTTGATTATGTGCATTGCTTTTCATAGCTTCTTTTGGCCAAGAACTGCCCATTTAGACACCAAGTGGTCATCTGATTGACATGTAAAGCGACCAATCACCATGAACGCCATGTGACTTTTAGGGTGGGTAAACATGAAACTGGATATTTGAAATTGGATAACTTTTTTGCACTCCTGAAAATTGTGTAAAGACAACCAATCAGATTGATGACGCAATCTTGATAAAGCACCCATTTTAATTTGCAATATACATCATATATCATACACAAGAAGCCCATCTGAGCCTAACGGTTCATCACTGATTATACTATATTTTGTTCTAAACACAGCATGTACACTATAGCTCAAAAGTGTGAATAAGTAAGACTTTTAAATGTTTATTTAAAGAAGTCACTTTTGCTCACAAAGGCTATATTTATTTGACCAAAAATACAGTAAAAAATTATGTTATGAAATATTACCATTTAAAATAAACGTTTTCGGTTTAAAATATATTTTAAAATGTAATTTATTTCTGTGATTGCACACATTTTCAGCAGCCATTACTCCAGTTTTCAGTGTCATATGATCCTTCAGAAATCATTCTAATAAGTAACATTTATTATTATCAACCGTTATAATATTTTTGTGGAATCTATGATACAATTTTCCAGGATTCTTAAGATAAAAAAGAAAGTTCAAAAGAACAGGATTTATTTAATATATTATTTTGTAACATTACAAATGCCTTGACTGTCACTTTGAATAAATTTAAAGCATCCTTGCTGAATAAAAGCTGAAAATTGTTGAATTAACAATGTGAAAATATCAGTTTTATTGAATCAAAATCATTAAACACCTAGAAGTAGTGATCAAATATAATAATCAAAAATTAGTTTAGTAGTAGCTGCCCATGAACAGCATTACATTTCCAGATTCCATTCCACTTAGGATGCTGTCTATGTAGGCAGCAAACAGCAAGACCGCCCACTAGGTGTTGGAACAGAGCCTATGTTAAGTTTCTAAGCAGCTCTTTGATAGCGTGCTACCGTTTAGTTGGCTTCTTTCTCTTGTCTTCAGCTTCCGACAGAAGATCACCCTGACGTCTCCCTCCTCTCCCCCAACCCCCAACACACTTCCTGTGTCCACAAAGAGCTGCTGTTCACAGGGTGGGCTGGCCCCACGCCACACACCCTCACAAACACAACATTCCACCACACACACAACACAACACAAACATACTCGCACAAACATTCAGTCTTTTGGTTCCCACACTGGGGCAGACCAGCAAACAGAATTTTAGTTTGAGAAAACCCAGACCAAATATCTTCTCCCTGTAAACTCATCCTCAAAATGGTAAACAGGAGAATGAGTTTTTGACTCTCCAAGTCTGATTTGGCAGCTACCTGAAAGTTGTACCATCCCAGCAGTCCGTGGCCAATAAAGGGCTTTGACAGGCATGTATGCATGCCCGTCCCTCACACCTGTGCTTCAGAGAAGCGTCAAAGACACAATGGTCCTCAGGGGCCAAGAAAAGCGGTGGATTATTCACAAATATATGGACGCTGGAATGGCCAGCAATTGGTCCCAAACCCTTGAACCCCCCCTCCTGTCAACTCACACAGAGGCCTCTGTTCTCCAGAGAGACCGAGACCGTGTGTGTGCGCGTTTAAAAGAGGAGAATTAAGAATATGGATGAATAAAAAGAAAAAGGCGTGAAAAGACATGAAGGAGAAAAAAAAAAAAAAAAAAAGTTGTCTTGTCTTGTGCATGAACAGTTTGAGAGGGGGTTAAAGAATGAAGTGGTAGAAAGACACAGAGTGGGCAAAATTTCCAAAAGATTTTTATGTTGTGCTTGCATTAAGGAAAATAATACCATTTTCTTATAGGATTTTTTTTTTATCAAAAAGTACTAGTATAAGCTTGGTAGTATTTTTGTGCTTAACTTCAATCAAAAAAATAATGTTGCAATTCAATGCAATAGATAGTTATGGTCCTAAAAACAAGATTCATTTTCATAATGCAAAATATTGTTCCTTTCCTTTTTGAGTGAGAGAGAGAGACCCCAGAAATGTTTTCACCCTGTAAAATATTGCAAGGCCATAGCAGTTCATTTCAATCACAAGCAATGTGTCAACCTGATAATCATTCAAGGTAAAGTCCAGTTGATGCAGTTTAATTTATAAAATTAAACAGCATCAACTGGACATTCAGACCCCAGTTGTAATTGTTCCTAAAAATGTAATATGCTACATATATCAGGAAAATAATTTTCGTACTCAAATCCACTAGCACGCCAGTACGAGATTAACCAAAAAGGAGATTACACCAACATACCCCCACATGGAGCAAGAGGATTTTCTCAATGGATTAGTATCAAATTGAATTGAATCATATTTTCAATTCAATGCTCCGACTATATACCAGGTTGAATACTATGTTGAATACTATCACTTAAAGGAGTAGTTTACCCAAAAATTGTAATTGTCATCATATACTCATCTTCACTTGGGGAGATATGAGGGTGAGATTGATTAATTTTTTTGTGGGTGAACAATGTTTCCTTATTGGACAGGACAATTGCTGAAGGTCTGTCAAGTGGTGATTTAAGGCTAAACTGAGACATTACTGAAGCTAATCCCTTTTTTTTCTTTGCTGCAGTGAAACTGGTCCAAAGTAGAGATTAAGGCCACTAGTTGTAATTCTGTCTGCCTCTGCAACAAGAACAGCTGGCTTTCTACAACTAACTTCCCAAATTAAACATCAAGCAAGTTCCTATAAACATGGATCAAAATCATTTAGAAATGAACAGATGACGTTTTTGCATTTTAATATCAATAAATTGTCTTTTTGGGGGGTTTGGGCAGTGAACATTACAGTATTTTACATGTCAAATTCTTATATTTCTAAAAAATAAACAAGAGAAAAAATGTGTTTTTAATGATATGACTTTAATACATGATCAAAAGTTAACCTCCTCTCATCAATACACATATTGACTATCCAAGAGAGCCACGCATATGGAGTGCACCAAACCTTGGACATTCCCAACACCCAAGTCATGAACACCTTTTACCATTTTGAAGAAGATCCTTCACATGTAGCTTTGCAAATCCTCTTGTACAACAATCAAGACTTCTAAGGTTATTTGACAAAACAGTTCACGGTGAACACTGCTGGAAACACAATAACAGCACTCTTAAAAATAAAGGTTATTTAATGCCATCTATGGGACCATGAAGAACCTGTAACTTCAATGCCAACTTCCCATTGCACAAGTTCTTCAGAGTAGAAAGAGGCATGTCCTGACATGAGTTGCAAGACAAGTAAGAGTCTATGCATGAAGTATGCAAAATACAACAGCTGTGGTATTTCTTGCAAGCCATATAAAGTCTGTACCAACTTCATGATCAGCCCTACCATAGTTTTTAGATAGAAATAGGTGTACATGCCAAACTAAGGTTCATGCCTGCAAAGGCGGCATAAAATTTTCTTCTTTAAATTTTATTGGCGGTTGGCAAACCAACTTAAAGGTGCATTTACCGCCACCTACTGGACTGGAGTGTGGGCAGTACTTTGAATGAAAAAAGAGGAAAGGAAAAAAAAAGAAAAAAGAACATTAAATTAAAAAAAATTATATACATCCCCCCCCCCCCCCTATATATTTCTATTAAATTCTAACATGGGGAGTCTATGGGACTGACTACCTTTTGGAGCCAGCCTCTAGCGGCCAGTCGATGAATTGCAGTTTTAGTCACTTCCGTGTTGGTTTCACGAGAGAGAGCAGGAGGTTGCCGCTTGTTATTTACCCAGCCGCAAATAGAGGACGGGTGGGACAAATAGCGACCATCCATCCTACTTGTACAACGTCTGCCAACAACAATGGAGAAGTCAATATCACTGGTTAGCCTACTGCTTTTTTATATTTAGTACAGTTTTTAAAAATGAGATACTAGTAGGCCAATACGTTGCCGCCGTGGATATTCAAAATCATAGCAACTAAAGCGTATCAGCTGGAAAAAACGCTGTGCCACCAAAGCGTATAAGCGCCACCAGCTGGATGTTTTAAGAAGAGCGTCTGACATTTTTTCACCTGGCTGAAAACTCTTTCGTGGATACACGTTATTGAATATTTATTGTTAGGCATATGGTCTACTAGTCTTTTTTGCATTTATGCAATAGGTACTGGAGCCAAACCTGAGAAAGTAGACCAGAATATTCCACTGCGTTCCTGGACACACAATGGACCTTTTTCACATTTCCGGGTTTTTCAGCAGCGGAAGTCGTCATAGTTGGGTTAACTTGAATAGCAGTGAATGGGAGAGTACCACAAATATATTTTTTGCATTCCCATTTGCTCAAATAGCAAAAGAAAAACTCCACAATAGTGCTTTCACGACATTGAACGGATGAATTGATGGAGTGCTTGCAGGGAAGGAACTGCATGTTGCTGAAGACGTTTCTGATAAACATTTGCATAGGGTATATGTCGAACGTCACCCGGAAAACAGGTCTCATCGATTCCGCTTGTTGGAGAATGTGCTAACAGCCGCAATAAATAATAGCGATATCTATGGACTCTTAAGATAATCAGTTAAACTAGCTAGCTGTTTTTATTGTTGACGTTTCATTAAAATTTTATATAAATGTTCGTGAAGAGAATAAAAATAAAAACTTTTAGATATCAGTCCGCATATGTGATGGACATTGGTTATGATAATCTTTGGAATCTACTTTGAAGGCATCTCGAGTAAAACTGCTTCATATTTAACGAAGCATAAGCAAAACACTTGAACCAGAAGTGGCGAGACCAGGTTAACAGAACACGGAAGTCTGTTGCGCATAACCCCTATTCACCCTGCCATGTAGCTCTATAAGAGGCCCAACTCCTGCTGCAGAAAACATCCCCCAAACGATGACACTTCCTCCTCCACCTTCTTCACACACTTGGGGTTCAGTCTTTCCCAAGTTTGACGCCAAACAAAATGTTTCCCATCTGACCCAAATAAATTAAACTTGCTCTCACTAAAGTGAACTTTAGACCAGTTCTCCTCTCTCCACACAACATGCTCCTCAGCAAAGGTGAGCCTAGCCTTTTGATTCTTTCTGCTGATGAGAGGCTTGGTCACTGCAGAGAATGCTTTCAGTCAGACTTCTCGTCAACATACTGCGGCAGATCCTTATCCTGTTCAGCACTAAACTGGTGAGCAATTCCAGCTGCAGTGTTGAACCGATTGGCCACTGAGAGCCTCCGCATTATCATGTCTTCTTGTGCACTTGTTTTACGTGGATGACCAACCTTTTTGGGGAAACTGAATGAATTAGAATCATTGTAAAGCTCCAATATTCAAGAAATCACAGATTTGGAACGAACAACTTCTCTTGCAGAGGCTGAAAGGGTCAACCCTTTGGCTTTCATCTGGACAACCTGCTGTTGCAGGGTTTCAGTCACCTTAGAGAGGCTCACCATCTTGCAATCTCAGTGAAAATCAGAGGAAAGCTGCCAGTTAAATAGGGATTGTCATATAATTAAGGAAATTAGCACCAGGTACCAGATTAACACCAATAACTTGGATGTATCTGTAAGTGTTCTCTAATTTCTTTTTCAAATATCTCCAAATTTAAGTTTTTACGTGCTTCAGAGTACAATTGATGAAATATGCTTAAAAAAACCTGCCCTTCTACTCCCGTTAGGACAACTTCAAATAGGACTAATCAGTGACCTTAAAATTTAGGAAAATGTAGGTTGTTCTCTAATTTTGATCTCCACTGTAGGTCATTTTTAGGCAGCAAATAGTTAACCTCTTAATCTTCTAAAGTGATTGATTTGAGTCCTGGGCAGGTGGAGACACGTGACCCTGTAAAAACACTTCACATTCCAAGTACTACCCTGGATACTGAACATATCTACACTACCATCACAAAACGGTAATTTTAAATGCGTGTTACCAACTAGATATGTATATAATTTTGCCTACATTTTTCTATACTACATTTCTATTGTATTCTGTTGCTGTCAAAGAAGCATTATCTACAGAAAAGTGCCCCATACTCGTCCCAGATTTGATCTGAAACCTACTCTAAATGTATGTGTCAGAAACACGTGGTCATCATCGGAATGGAATGAGTGCTTAAATTTGTTTAAATTATTCAAGCCTGTTGTTTGGACAATAAGTACTTTTCTTTTAATAACCGTTAAGAGTCATTTTCATACTATGCAGGACAGGACACTTTCAGGAGATACGATTAACTATTAGGACAAATGCGAAATATTCTATTGGGTTGTAATATTTCTAGTCCTCTGTTTATTTCTAGAAAAATGTTCTATGTTGAAATATTATGGCCCAGTTTCACAGACAGAGCTTAGCTTAAGCCAGGACTAGGCCTTAGTTAAATTAGAATATTTAAGCAGCTTTTATTAAAATGACTTATAAAAAAAAAACATTACTGGCATGCATCTTGAGACAAAACAATGGCACTGACATATTTTAAGCCTTGTCTGTGAAACTGGGGCTATAGGTTTTTACTCAAGTTAATCCAAATGTTGTCTTGCAATTTTAAGGAAAATGGGTCTTACATCGTTTTTAAATGTTACAACAAGTATTTTTGCCATGAAAATAGCTGCAAGGCATTCAAAACAAATAAAGTACATTTTTCTTTTAAACTGGAAAACTGTAGGCTACATCTCATTTCCCATCATAAAATTATATTTTAGTCGTTTAGGAAATATCAGACAAACAAGAATCCCATATAGCTACTGAACACCAGCCTATCTGCATTCAGCAGCTTTGTATCTCAGGATATCAGTAAACAAAAGTGAATATGAAGTAATTTACATGTAAAACGAATTTTGACGAGTTATATTGTATTGTATATTGTACAGCTTGTATATTTTTCAGTTTCAACACACAGACTGAAATATCTGAAGCTCCGTAAAGTGGAGTGGAGCGAAGCGACTGATGTTCCCTCTCCATGCTAACAGTGTTAAATAATCACTCCAGGACAGGTTACTACGGGGTTTTTCATTTCCCTCTCAAGGCTGGTTCGCAACAGAAACCCGCACCAATTTTCAAACAATCCGCTTCTCCTCCAAGCAAATTTACACATCACTATATTTTATACTGTACTGTAATATACGGGGGAAGTCGTGGCCTAATGGTTAGAGAGTCGGACTCATAACCCAAAGGTTGTGGGTTCGAGTCTCGTACCGGCAGGGATGAGGTGGGGGAGTGATGTACAGAACTCTCTCACACCTTCAAGACATGAATGAGGGCCCCTTGAGCAAGGCACAACCCCCAGATGTCCCGGGCGCCGCAGCATAAATGGCTGCCCCCTGCTCCGGGTGTGTGTTCACGGTGTGTGTGTGTTCACTGCTGTGTGTGTGCACTTTGGATGGGTTTGGATGAGCACTAATTCTGAGTATGGGTCACCATACTTGGCCACATGTCACATGTCACTTCACTTATACTATACTATACATTCCAAAAACGATGGATATGGGCACTGGGCAGTACAAAGTAGACTTTGATCCCTTCAAACCAAGAATATTCGAGATAATGGAAACTGCTACACAGAGGAAGTGAGCATGACTGAATGTCATCTTGTGGAACAGAGTCTGTGCGGCGTCGTTAATAGAGGGAAAAGCCTCCTGACCTATTTCCACATGTGATGAAGCTCTGGCGCTGTTGCTGGGTAAACGGTATAAGCTCACACACATGCCAAGATTCATCATGCCACAAGTTTGAAAGTAAAAACATGGCATTGGCTCAAACCATAGTGAGCTGCCTACCTACTGCTTTCTAGCCAGGCAGCTTGCTAAGTTTTGAGAAACAGCCGAATAAACAACTGGAGTTCTTATTCATTACACCCTTACAAAATGAAAATGTACCAAGCTAAGCAATCTTCTGCAAATAAATAAATAAATTTAAATTAAAAAAAACATACTTGCAGTTATTGTTAGTACTCTAAAAAAAACTTTCAGAACAGTTGTCAGTTGTTTAGTTTCTTTTGTAACAGTTAACTAATAACGAGTTAACGCAGTTTCATTATAGCCTAGTAAAAATAACTTAACTGGTATTTTGATGGATTTTTTTGTAAGCGAGTAGGCTATCACATACAAATTTTTGTTTACTGCACTGATCTGTACCTTCCAAACTGAAGTCCAGCAGCACATACTCGTACACGGAGTCTGTTTTGGACTCGACCTGTGGTCTCTTTAAAGTGGAGTAGATTTTTCCCGGACTGCTGTCCTCCGGGTCCTCCAATTTCCTTAATCCACATCCCATATTTGCGGGGTCTCCAACACACGCAAGGCCGGACACGGGGCGACCCACTCGGCCACGCACTCACAGGACTCCCGCTCCCGTGCTTAGTGGGTTTGCTCCATATTCCAACAACTTAATCCTTTGGGAGTGGCACTGAACCGAGAATGACGTGCCGTGTGTCCGATCCCGTTTAAGAAAACGGCTTAAGTCAAGCAAAGATCACCAAATCCTTCTGCGAGGTCTTTATGAGACTAAAAGAATGAAATACTCTCTGAAGTTGTGCAATAAAGAAATCCAGATTATCTTCATTAAAATCTCAATCAGAAAACCACATCTCATTCAGTCTCCCTATGTGGCCGCGAAATAATAAAGCAAAAGTTGTAGTGGGCTGGGATCATGTTGAAATTAATGAGCGGGCGTGGCGAAGGAAAACGATTAACAGGGCGGGGCTGAATATTAAACAGGAGGAGGGGTGTGTATAAATTGTAAATGTTTACACAGCAGACAGACAACGTACTACTATTGTTCCTTTTAGTTATTTTGGTAACTGACTCCTAATGTTTTTGGGACATTTTTCAAATTCGTATTACACAAATTAATACTTTGAGATATGGAGATTAAGAAAGAAAAAAGACAACCCTAACACCTATTAAAACACCTTTATTTTCATTTTAATCTTTAATAATTGTTTTATTAAAGAATGGGATGTAATAGTCATTTTTACACCCCCCAACAATGATTCATGGCGGAAAATTCCTACCAAAACCAGCAATGAAGCAAATAACTTTCAGGTCACGTTCTGGCACGGTGTTATGCAGGGATGGAAATTCTATAAAGTGACTTAAAACCACATTAACTGAAGACTGTAGCACTAGAAACAGCTGTTCAAATAAGTGGTAGGCTAAACTTGTTGGCCATACAAAATTTGAGGAGCTGAGTAGAAAATTATATGTATGAGCCAGAGCAAGAGGGAATTTTCAAAAATTTACGTCTAAAATACTTACAGGTGCATCTCAATAAATTAGAATGTCATGGAAAAGTTCATTTATTTCAGTAATTCAACTCAAATTGTGAAACTCGTGTATTAAATAAATAATACAGTGTATTTAACTGTGATGATTTTGGCTCACATTTAACAAAAACCCACCAATTCACTATCTCAACAAATTAGAATACTTCAAAAAAAAAATTTTAGTGAATTGTTGGCATTCTGGAAAGTATGTTCATTTACTGTACATGTACTCAATATTGGTAGGGGCTCCTTTTGCTTTAATTACTGCCTCAATTCGGCGTGGCATGGAGGTGATCAGTTTGTGGCACTGCTGAGGTGGTATGGAAGCCCAGGTTTCTTTGACAGTGGCCTTCAGCTCATCTGCATTTTTTGGTCTCTTGTTTCTCATTTTCCTCTTGACAATACCCCATAGATTCTCTATGGGGTTCAGGTCTGGTGAGTTTGCATGCCAGTCAAGCACACCAACACCATGCATGGTCATTTAACCAACTTTTGGTGATTTGGCAGTGTGGGCAGGTGCCAAATCCTGGGCTATGAGCTTCTCCACCCTTCCTCCAGACTCTAGGACCTTGGTTTCCAAATTAAATACAAAACTTGCTCTCATCTGAAAAGAGGACTTTGGACCACTGGGCAACAAACCAGGTCTTCTTCTCCTTAGCCCAGGTAAGACACCTCTGACGTTGTCTGTGGTTCAGGAGTGACTTAACAAGAGGCATACAACAATTGTAGCCAAATTCCTTGACACGTCTGTGTGTGGTGGCTCTTGATGCCTTGACCCCAGCCTCAGTCCATTCCTTGTGAAGTTCACTCAAATTCTTGAATCGATTTTGCTTGGCAATCCTCATAAGGCTGCGGTTCTCTCGGTTGTTTGTGCATCTTCCACACTTTTTCCTTCCACTCAACTTTCTGTTAACATGCTTGGATACAGCACTCTGTGAACAGCCAGTTTCTTTGGCAATGAATGTTTGTGACTTACCCTTCTTGTGAAGGGTGTCAATGATTGTCTTCTGGACAACTGTCAGATAAGCAGTCTTCCCCATGATTGTGTAGCCTAGTGAACCAAACTGAGAGACCATTTTGAAGACTCAGGAAACCTTTGCAGGTGTTTTGAGTTGATTAGCTGATTGGCATGTCACCATATTCTAATTTGTTGAGATTGAGATAGTGAATTGGTGGGTTTTTGTTAAATGTGAGCCAAAATCATCACAATTAAAAGAACCAAAGACTTAAACTACTTCAGTCTGTGTGCATTGAATTTATTTAATACACGAGTTTCACAATTTGAGTTGAATTACTGAAATAAATGAACTTTTCCACGACATTCTAATTTATTGAGATGCACCTGTAATTTACTAATCACTTGGGCATTCATTTAACCCATTCCATCTATTTCGGAGCTGTTATGCTATACCTTCCTTAAACCAGTAACACAGCCAGTGATCAGATGTGTTTTTTTGAAGTGTTATTGTATATTATACCATTGACTTTCAGAATTTCAGTTACTACAGACTTGTGGGATTGAGATGTTGTGTCACACGTGGGCCTTACTGTATGTCTGCAGCTGTAATGTTGGCCTAATGTAGGGGCGTTTACAGGGCATCTGGATCTTGGTTGTGCATTTTAGAAGTAGCATATGGCTAAAGAGCAAACATACATGCACCACTGTGGCTAGAAAACAAAGATAGTACCTTTTCTCTTACATTAACAAATAAGAGCATTTTGTTAATAAAATAGAACAAAAGAGAGAGAAGGAAGGAAGGAGGCCTCCAAATGGGGGGAGCAGAGGAAAGCTAAGAGACACAACTCAAATCATTCAATGTCTTTATTATGTGGCTCTATTTTTACACAGCTGTGAGTGAGTCAGACTTCACCCAGGCTAAAGCGGAACAAAAAAACAAAACAAAACAAAACATGAAACTACCAAAGTAGCTTCTACTTTGCTACTGTACCAGCTGTCAAACTTACAGCTGAAAACAATGCCCACCTGCTGGCTGTGAGCACCATGCTGAACAACAATCTCAGTAACCAGCCACAAAGCGGCATATTTTTGAAAGCAGCTCATTTTAGTGACTTTGTGTGCCGCTTTATTGTTTTGGCTCTTGCCATTCAGAACACAATAGTTATGATTAGGGATTAGTTTCCATAGTTTTCCCAAATTGATCCTTCGAAAACATGTTTGTGTCAAATTTCCTGTAATTCTTTTTAGATTATGTGGCCTTGGGTTGCCCTGTAAAACAACAGACATCTGATGCATTTATAGATTATAAGAGCCAAATCCAAAATTGGAATTATATAGTATTTGTTAATCTTTCACAGAAATTAAAGAACATCCCAACTGTATCTATCATGCCAGGCTCAGAAACATCAGTTTCAATCTCGACAGTAGGCCACACATCTGTCTGCCCGTGTGCTTCTTAGTCAGTGCTCAGAAATAACACTGAAAAACCAAGTCTGGGTCCTAGACCGGAAACCGCTGTCATTCTGAGACCACACCCAGAGGACACTGGGAAGGAAACCCATGCCTGTAGGAAGGAAACAAACATACGGTAGGTAGTTAAACTGCCACAAAACTGTATGCAAATGTTAAACACTTACACTGATTATTTATTTTCAATTAGTTTTTCCAAAAATCACACTCACTATTCATTTCTCATCTGTCTCCACATTTTCATCTCAAAATGAATACAGACATCGTCATCTGATACACATCACTCGACTTTATAATCCCACCTCTGTTCCTGTGAGATTAAACTGGCCTACATCAGTCACTCTGACACATAATCCGGACTCGATGCAGCCTATTTATCTATTCCTGAGCTCCAGTGAGATCATATCTGATGAGAATCAGTTGTAACTTTTTACAATCATTTTCAACATTAGAGCAGCACAAAGCACTGTCACCTCACAACATGCAGGCCCCTGTGGTTTGAGTCCTGGCATAGGAAAAACGGTTTTGAAAATGTATGGATGGAGGGTTTGATTTCAACATTTAGGCTATTTCAAACTGACACTTATTTGTGTTTGATTTAATGATGGAATTGTATCTTATTCCATCTTGTGGCGAAATTTAAAAGGACTGATCTACAAAATATAAGGGAAACTGAGTATTGTGAGTTGTTACCAATCAAAAATGAGCTACACGAGTGAAGTCACTATATCAAGACATGGCAACTACCCTACTGAGGTGGCTGTAGACTATTTTGAAATGAAGACAAAATGTTAAACTCTCCCCATTATCTCTAAAACTAATTATTAATACTATTGAGAAACAATCTGCCAAGAAATAATACAAGTAAATATTAAGGTTGCTTAGCTCTGATTCATCATTCAGAAAATGCTAATTCAAACAGGACTTTTTTAAGGACACAAATGCCATTAAACTGTTGGCCTCATGGATAGGCAAATTCAGTTTTGTAAATGAACGCTACACGTCTCTTCTTCAATACTTGTGACACAGCGCCATCTAGCGTTCAACACAAAGGTACAAAAAGTCACTCTAAACATGTCTGTTAGAATGTTCACTCATCTCATTGTGTAATAGAATTTGTTGTGAATCTTTTCCACTCATCCTGGTCAGTTAGATGACACATTTACTAGAGAGTGGTACTCTGACTGTGATAAATAATTCAAATAAATTATTATTAATGAATAAAAAGAAAGAACATGTGTGTGCTGGCATGTACTATCACTGTATATATACAATACATAATCAAATCTATATATACTATACATTTGTAATATTTAATAATACCTTTATTAAAAGAATGGGATGTAGTCAGTCGTTTTTCATTCCCAAACCATAATTCATATGAATAACTTTATTATTTCACTTTGACAATGTAAAGCAGGGATGAAAATTCTATAACGTGACTTGAAACTGACTAGAAACACCTGTTCAACAACGTTATAAGCTAAATGTATGATATATATATATATATATATATAATATATATGACATGAGAACTAAAGTTATAAACATGTTATAAACACAATAATGCAAATTTAAAGTTTTTAAATTGTGAAAATCTTGTGAAAATGTAAGTGTTTGTAACCAGATGACCCTACTCTTTTCATTACTTTCGGTGAAGCTCTTGAGAGCGGATGGAAATGACAGACGGAAATAAACAGTGCTGATAGAAACTAAGATTCTGTGTTGAAACATTTTAAATGATAAGAAGCAATAATACAATAAAGATTGTTTCAGATAATGTGGCCTTCAAAAAACTTTTCAACCTTCTAAAAGTGCATTGAGCACTTTTGTTCAAAACCTCTCATAAAAACTGAAAATTTGATTTTGACTTTTTTTTTTTTTAAATACAATTGAAGCAATAAAATACTTGTGATACAAATACTCCCTGCACATGCTGTTTTCTCGTTCTACACCGACCAGGGTGCTGAGGAGTGAAGGACGCTGAGATAAGAGCAACACGACCCTGACACACATCTGTCACCTCTCACACTCGCTTGCGCTCTCGGGCAATAACAAGCTCTTGAGTCTACAGGTGCATCTCAATAAATTAGAATGTCGTGGAAAAGTTCATTTATTTCAGTAATTCAACTCAAATTGTGAAACTCGTGTATTAAATAAATTCAATGCACACAGACTGAAGTAGTTTAAGTCTTTGGTTCTTTTAATTGTGATGATTTTGGCTAACATTTAACAAAAACCCACCAATTCACTATCTCAACAAATTAGAATACTTCATAAGACCAATAAAAAAAACATTTTTAGTGAATTGTTGGCCTTCTGGAAAGTATCTTCATTTACTGTACATGTACTCAATACTTGGTAGGGGCTCCTTTTGCTTTAATTACTGCCTCAATTCGGCGTGGCATGGAGGTGATCAGTTTGTGGCACTGCTGAGGTGGTATGGAAGCCCAGGTTTCTTTGACAGTGGCCTTCAGCTCACCTGCATTTTTTGGTAACTTGTTTCTCATTTTCCTCTTGACAAGACCCCATAGATTCTCTATGGGGTTCAAGTCAGACGAGTTTGCAGGCCAATCAAGCACAGAAACACCATGGTCATTGAACCAACTTTTGGTGCTTCTTTTGGCAGTGTGGGCAGGTGCCAAATATGCTGGAAACTGAACAGCATCTTCAAAAACAAAGATGGTCAGCAGAAGGAAGCAGGAGTGCTCACCAACTAATTTCTTGGTTTAAAGGGTTTTTGCATTGTGACTGTTGGTTTTCAAAAAAAACACAGATGGCCCTAACACGCAGCGCTTGACATTGCACCCAAATCTCTTCACAGGTACTTTGTTGTGGTGGAAACTTAACACTGGACTTCGAGCAGCTTGGGCTATGAGCTTCTCCACCTTTTCTCCAGACTCTGGGACCTGGTTTCCAAATGAAATACAAAACTTGCTCTCATCTGATAAGAGGACTTTGGACCACTGGGCAACGGTCCAGTTCTTCTCCTTAGCCCAGGTTAGACGACTCTGACGTTGTCTGTGGTTCATGAGTGGCTTAACAAGAGGAATAAGACAACTGTAGCCAAATTCCTAGACACGTCTGTGTGTGGTGGCTCTTGTTGCCTTGACCCAGCCTCAGTCCATTCCTGTGAAGTTCACTCAAATTCTTGAATTCGATTTTGGCGTGGACAATCATCATAAGGCTGTGGTTCTCTCAGTTGGTTGTGCATCTTTTTCTTACACACTTTTCCTTCCACTCAACTTTCTGTTAATATGCTTGGATACAGCACTCTGTGAACAGCCAGCTTCTTTGGCAATGAATGTTTGTGGCTTACCCTCCTTGTGAAGGGTGTCAATGATTGTCTTCTGGACAAATGTCAGATCAGCATTCTTCCCCATGATTGTGTAGCCTACTCAACCAAAACTGAGAGACCATTTTGAAGGCTTCCTTCGAAGCCTTTGCAGGTGTTTTGAGTTGATTAGCTGATTGACATGTCAACATATTCTAATTTGTTGAGATGGGTTTTTGGTGGGTTTTTGTTAAATGTGAGCCAAAATCATCACAAATTAAAAGAACCAAAGACTTAAAACTACTTCAGTCTGTGTAAATTGAATTTATTTAATACACGAGTTTCCACAATTTTTTTGGGGGGGTTGAGTTTGTGTCACAATTACTGAAATAAATGAACGTGGTCCAGACATGTCGAATTTTTATTGAGATGCACCTGTATTAGCTTACAATTCACTTACATAAAGTAAAAAACATTGAAACATTTTAAACGTAGTTTACAAGACAGCTACTGGGTAAACAATTTATTTAGGGATCCTAAATCACAGAAGCATATAAGATGAGCCATATTTTCAAAGTAAACTCTGTATGCTATTTGTTACATTTTCTTACTGACGTTTGATGTAATTAATGTTAAGGTTCTTATATCGTTGTAGTACTTCACATCAGACACTTGAGGGCTATTTAAAAACTATTTATGATCACACTTCCGTGAATACTACTGTATGTTTTAGAATATTTCAAGATATGCATGCACATACATTTCAGTTATTATAGTGGACACAAATCTAACCTTATTCATATCATTTTGCTGTGTTAACCTGGTTCTACAATTTAAACAAATGACAGAAAAACAGATACTTTGTTACAACAAACTTTGTTGCTGATTGAGAATATTAAGCTTTTTTTCACAGAAATACTCCATATATTTTGCTCAGAAGG
Organism: Sinocyclocheilus anophthalmus; assembly: GCA_018155175.1. NCBI lineage: Eukaryota > Metazoa > Chordata > Actinopteri > Cypriniformes > Cyprinidae > Sinocyclocheilus > Sinocyclocheilus anophthalmus. The sequence continues at coordinate 206,141 of JADLZN010005559.1, read as the reverse complement.
CTAATTCATATTAAATGGACACTGCCACATTTTCTAAGAGGTAACATAAATAGAATGTGGCAAAAGTTGTGGAGTTGGGTGTAAACTTGCTTTGAAATGGGAAGATTTAGTTTTCAAACCTCTTTGCCCCTGTTAACTCAGACACACACACACGCACACATTCAACATCTTACACCAATGTCTACTTTTGGCTGAACAGGCTGACTAAAACAAACTCCATTTTTACACACTTGTATTTCTTGTCCAACGTTTCCATTTCATAACCTTCCTTTACCACCCAGTGTGCTAAACATTTAAGGTGTGGCAAAGTAAAGTATGATGTTAAAACACTAATCAGCCTTAAAGTGCATATTAGAGCTCTTTTTAATGACACCCTTCCATACAGAGGGTTTAGTTTAACCATGACAACCTGACGCAAGGGAAAAAGCTGCAGAGAGGTGTTAGAGTTCTTAGCCCTATGCTAATGACCCTCGGGTTCTGTCTACTTTTCACAGAGGACTCGCATCTTGAGCAAGCCCTCATGAGCAATTGGCTCATCACAAGGTTTTCACAATGTTTTTTTAATCTACATTTCTCTGTGAGTTTTATGAACCATATTCACATGCCTTTGTCATGTGTTCTACACACACATCAGGCTCACAGAGGACAGTCCAGATATCATTTAGGATTACATTCCTCATTTAAGTGTTAAAGGCCTCATGTCAGTGTGGTCCTGCCTGTCTTCAACAAATAGGCAACATCTAATAGTGGAGAATATTCATATAGCATATGCTATAGCTGCTATAAGGATTTGAAAGACACTTATTTTGTCAGGGACTGTCATTGACAAATATTAAAATCACATTTTAACCTTTAGAGACTCAGAGACTGCAAGTATACTTGATTTTCATTGATTTATATATATATATATATATGCTGTGTGTGTTATGTTATTTTTTTGTTAATATTATGAAGATAGTATGGACATAAGTATGCATTGTTTTTATGAAGCTATGTATTTTATTTACTTTACATTACTTTTTATTATTCTGTATCGGCTTAGAAGTGTATGTTTTGAATAGTGTTTATGTTTATATGTTTTTACGTTTTCATTTTGATGCTAGTCAAAGTGTCCTCTATATAATTTCTATCATTGTATTATTCAGTTTGGTTATCTTACTGCCTAAATCAGTTAATAAAAATGAGAAAAGTTCTGCCTTAACAATGTAAGTTTTTTTGAATATATAGAATATATATATAATATACTCCTATAATATATACTATATATATAATAATATATCTATCACAGTATTAGATACTATAATATTTTATTTTATTTAAGTAAACGTTTATTTTATTTCAAGTGATGGATTTTTTTATGGTGTTATTTTTAGTTAAATATAATAACCCTGCTGTTTAGTCTAATTTATATTTTGATACATTGTTTGTTTTTCAAGGTTTTGGAATTTTTTTTTTGCTTGTCACGTAAAAACAACTCTTTAACATGTCTTACTCTATTTTGAATCGAACCTGACCCCCCCCCCTTCGGAAAAGTGATACCCCAAGCTTAATTTCTCTCAAACATCTGGTAAACTCAAATGAGTAACATTCCTGAAGCTCATACGCCTTGGCTCCTCCTCTTTGAAAGACGAGCGTTTAAAGTTTGTGAAAATTCAGAATGTCTGATTGGTCACTACACCCGTCAATCACGAGCTTTACGGACGCGAGGGGCGGGCTTAGCGGATCTAAGAGGTTGTGCCAGTGTCGTTTCTCATTCTTGTCTAACCCAAACAACACACAGTGAGATGAGGCGAGCAACGTCCACAACCAGTACTCCGGCGTTTCTTTTCCATCATGCTGAGACAGAATGCGCACATTTGGGGTTGTTTTGATGCCTGATAGTATTTGGTGACCCGCAATCCCTCCGCTCTCCTGCATATCTGTGAACAATTGTGCATTTCTGCACGTGTTAAGATACAGATTGTTTGACGCGCACTGGATCAATGAGAGAAGTTAGGAACCGGCGGTGGTTTTTAAATTGTTGCGCGGTGATGCAAGTGTCCTCTTGCGCAAGAGAATGATTAATGAGCCAGTTATACATATCATTTCTTCTTCGAGCTGTGTGAGTGGCAAAAGTTGCTTTAGGATGGGGCTCAAGGAACGAGATCCATTCTCAACCTGCCGTAGAATCTGCGCAATTAAGTTAAATTGGACTACCGGAGCTACCCAAAGACCCATATTAAGAATTGGATGTGGATGTTCTTGGGTCCAAATATAGTTTAAAATTATATTGATTTCCTAACCATCTAATCCTGGAGATGTCGGAGTCTTACGAGGACAGATTGTGCGGGGATGGAGCTCCGGACTTCATCCCACCGAGAGCGATTCGATCAGGCCGGCGGAGTGGAGTCAGCGTGCCACTGGTGGAGCGCGACGAGGCGGCTCTCCTAGAGTCTGTGAAAACGGCACCGAGGAGGAGCAGCATCATTAAGGTAATAGCAGAAACACACCTGTCAGTTGTCAAGAGTTTGGTAGTGTAAATCGTACTCAATCTTGTCTTTTCAAACGAAACTGTTACAAGAATTCAGATTGTGGAATAGAGTGCGATCGACCGTCTCCATGTAAACAACAGCACGTTCAGTTCTCTCGGAGATGCTTGAGGGTTTGTGACTTTATCAAGGACACAATTGTGGTACTTTATGGATCCTCGTGGGGTTTGAACCTACAACCAGTTACAGATTACAGGATGCACTAGGGTGTAGAAGCCCAGTCTCAACTGGTTTTGCTTCAGGACCCAGATGTGGCAACCCAACACTCGACCATAACTGTCAATAGTAAACTGAATAGCAACTTTTCTTAAAATCAAACATTGAAACATTTTAATATTATGTTTTGAGAATGAGGGTAGCTGTGTTGACATCTGGCCAGATTCTGGTAAACACAAAGCAAAAGTTTGACTGAACATATAGAAATTGATATCAACATTTTCTCATCTCCTTTAGAAACTTCTTTTAGAAGGTTAATCACATTTTATTATTTGCTTTGTGCATTGTCCCCCCCCCCCAGCTCCAGCATTCTATTATTCACATTCCTTTTGAATTGAAATTATGTTCAGTACATCATCATAAAAATAAATATAACTCTGAGCCCACTGGTCAGGATTACAGATCTTTCTGTTGTGCCTTAAATCCTTGAAGTTAAACCCATGAATTGATATTTCACAGATATGAGATTACCTACGGGATTCAAACATCCTCACCTGTGAAATTAATCACAAGATAAATGCTGTCGTGCCTGTAGTGGAATTGTGATTTTGCCATAAATTGATGTTATTATAAAGCTTCATATTTTTAAATGCCGTTTACTTGTCGGTCATCCACATAGGGTCAAAAACATTGGGTTTTTTCAGATCAGATATGATTTTGTATGTCACTAAACTGGTCATTACTTAACATAACCATAGATATTTGGACTCTTTTTCTTGGATGGAAGCATTTTAGTCCCCTTTAACACAAAATGCAGTAAAATGAAAAGAGCCAGTGGCCGTTTTCCCACAGCATGGTTGTTACAGTATGTAAACAGCAAGGCCATTGTTACCTAAAGGTTGACCTGAAACAATTCCATTTTGCAATAATAAAGCATAGACAATGACTTCAAAGAGATGAATGACATGGGATACCATATTTACTAACTTTCTAAGAGCTTACAAGGATTTCGGAAGAAAAGGAGATGTCAAGAGGTTGGATTAATAGCCTGACATGTTTGAAACACTCAAATGCCCTTTGGGTCTTGGGTTTACTAATGCTTAAGATAATCATTGATCCAGTGTTACGGAGTAATGCAGCAATGACTCTACATCAGTGCTTTGCAGTGAAGGTCAGACAATTATCTTCAGCTTTATTAGGTAGAAGGATTACGGAGCAAGACAGCAGGGCCAGTGACTATGAGGGGTGACTAGTTATTAGACTCCGTACGTAGGATTGATATAAAACACAGCACTTGCTAGTTACTGTTGTTGCAATGTGATGTAAAATGTTAATATCACTTTCTGTTTGCATGGCTGTAATTGAAACTTTTGAAACTTTATTTGTGACACTCTCTTATTTGAAATGCAATTTCTTCTTGTTTAGATTTTGCATTTGCGACAGTAGGAGCCTCTTGAGAAGCTGGTGCTGCTGCTACACCCCACAAGACTGTAATCTGTATTTGGGTGCTGCCCATAACCAAGTTCAGTACTTTCAGTGCTCGAATAGGCTGTATAAGTTCAAGTGAGCAGGAAGTGGCATAGGGTAATTGACAGATGGCAACGAAGCTGATGATGTCAGTGTCAGGCACCGTCGATAGAGTGGAGAGAGGAGGCAGCGTTCATGTGACTCATCCCAGCCTGGGTTCTTGGTTCTGTTTGTTTGAGATCCAGAATGTGAGTAATGTTCCCTGTCCTCAGCCAAAGTGCGTAGCCCTCCAGGACAATGTCCAGAGCATCATTGTTTTTAAATGGATGCAGAACTTGTAGCTTACACCTATTTAGTCCAGACTTGAGAACTTGTTGCTTTTCTGATATCTACAGACATTGTAGCACACACAAGAGCACCGCACATCAGTGTAATAGGCAAATGGAGTTGATCCTGCAGCATCCCTGAGCATGCAGTGACCTAACCCTTCCCCCATGCCTCTATGTTCTTGACTGAGATGATCGTAAAATCTAATTGTTTTTCAGTTCTGGCTGTCCTTGGTGAGAGAATGTCCTAAAGTTTCCCAGATTCAATTTCCATATGTGTTCTTGGACTGCTAACATGGTTAAGAGTTTGTAATTTTTGACAGTGTGTTAGTGTGGTGCTCAGGAGACAAACTGGATTATAGCCACTTGTTGACTTGCTGGTTTTGAAGGTACTTGCGCTCTCATGGTTGAATAAAAGAAATTATAGGCCTTGGCCTATGTACATTTCGTTGTATGTGGACAATGGAAGAGGTGTTAAGTAGGAATATGTGTACAGTGTCAAAATTTTACTCAATATTATAAGTCAAAGTATCTGGTCCAAAACATACATAAGTAAATGCAAAATGTTTATTTTTTGTATTTAATTATTGAAAACTAAAGTGTTTTTGTTGGCTTCAGATCTTCTAGAGTGGATATTTTCATTTTGATGCTAGTTTAATGCACAATTACGTTTTGTAAAGTAACCTGTTATTCATTGGATTGGAATATTTCAGTAAAATGAAAAAAAAGAGAAAATAAATTATTTAAGTCACGAAGACCTGCTATTTGTACTCTGAAGGTCTTAGTGATATTATGAAAGAAATTGAAGAGCACAAATATTCAGATTCTGTAATAAAGAACATTTCACAAAACAGTACATCTTTAGTAAAGAAGTACAGTTACTCAAATAGTTTATGCCACTGTTTTGGTATGATTTTTCCCCCCAAAATATATTTAGTTGCATTTGTTTTGGTATGATTTTTATGAAGAAATAGGAAACCACTCTGCAAATTTAGTGAGTTTTGACAGTGAGCTTTAGGTTGAGCAGAAAAGCAAACTTGGGGAATCCGGAGTACAGAACCCTGGGGAACACCTTGCTTGTTTTTTCAGCCTCATGAGCACTTTCCATTTAATCAGTGCTGTCTGAACACAGCTTGGTACAGTTTTACAATGTTCCAATCCACACAATTTCTACCTCACATTTCTCCTTATTTGCTGTAATACTCTTCCTTTTCTTTCTAATTTGCCATTCTCTGCCAATCTCTGTCCTACTTCCTTTCCCCCCTATATTTCTTTAGCTGTCTCTCTCCCCTCAGTGTTCTCATGCAAACAAAAACAATATCTAATCTTACTCATTAAAGATTTGTTCATCCATAAATGAAAACTCTCATCACTTCCTCTAATGTTGTTCCAAACCTGTATGACCTAATTTCTTGTGTTCTAGAACACAAAAGGAGACATTTTGAAGAATGTACTGTTCATTCTTTTCAGTGTAAATAAAATAAATGGAGAGTTGATTGAAGATTTCAAACTTGAGGGTGAGTAAATTGACAGATTTTTATTTAAATTGTTGAATGTATTTTTAATCAAAGCAAAATTGAACCAAAATCTAAATTATATTATGATATTAAACACTTGCTTTGAAGAAACCCCCGGGCCCTTTTCTAGGGTCCATTATTCTTTTTTTGTTTTTTTTGTTTACCAATTAAGTAATATGACATTTTACCGTGTTTATTTAAGATCTTGACAAAATCTTATCCAAGATTTTGGATCTTTTGATCACAGTAAACTTTGTTCTGCAGCATTGCACTCTGTTCTGGACAGTGATTGTATAGAAAGCATCACTGGCTGCTGGTCAAGAGCAATGACAATCTGGCTGCTATGACACTGCGTGACTGACTGTGTGGTTAAGTGGGCCTGTGTATGAGTGTTTGTCAGTGTCCTGAAGGCAGACTGGGACCGCTGTCCTCTAGTGTCACTCAGCTACTGGTGCCACAATCATCTGATTGCCGTTATCCTTCCTATCTGACACAAGTGCTCATCTAAGCCTCTGGGGCCTCACTTGTGATCAGTGGCCTATTGTGTGGTGTTGTCAAAATTACCGATGTCATTGTGTTCTCGTGCTCAACAGATATGTCTGTGATTGGCTACAATGATAATCACTTCACGCTCTTCACTGAGTGCTTACACAGATACACACGGGAGTGTTTGAAAGCAGCGTCTATCAGCAGATCCCTAATATATCTGCTCATAGACAGATCCGCTGATAGACGCGGCTTTCAAACGCTCCCGTGTGTATCTGTGTAAGCGCTCGGTGAAGAGTGTGAAGCAATGATCGTTGTAGCCAATCACAGACAGGTCTGTTGAGCACGTGATCAAAAAAACCCACCTAAACTTCAGTACCGACATTGGTACTTTTGACAACACTACTAGTGTGTATTTATGTGTCTGTATTATAAAGTTGGTTTATGATCCAAATCTGCTTAGAAAACTAGATGGGTACAGCGTGTGTGGGAAAGTACACACAGTCTTTTATCAGAGGATGCAAATTTGGCCACTTGTTTGGCCACTCTTTGTGAGTCAAGACTTGTGAAGAAAGGGAAACATTTATGCCAAACTTTTCTTTTTAGACAAGTTGCCAAAAGCTGTAGATTTTTATAAAGTTCAAACCTCATTCCCCCAACTTTTAATCTAGCTGCCCCTTGGTTTTTGTGTCAGCCTTCATATAGCATTTTACGGTTATCATCACCCGTCGGTGTGGAGACAGCTGGAATGCAAAGAAGTTGGGGAAATACAGAAAGTGTTAGTGAGAGAAGTTCTGAGTGTGAGAGCTGAAGGAACTTTTTGCTTATATGTTATAGCTTCCTGTTTAGTAACACCCAACCTGCAACTGATGTTTTGCTTGTCTGGTGCATGCTTTTACTTGTGATCACCTTCATCATAAGTACTGATATCTACATCATAGTCTGATATCAGCAGTGTACTCTATGTGCCCATTACGGTGACAACAACATCCAAAAAAGGGACTTTAGGGGATGGAGGAAAGGCAGAAGTACAACAAATGTCAGAGTGTGACTCTGAACAGCGGTGACAAAGGGAAAGCCATGCGTGCTTAGGCGTAGACAGGAAGTACAGTACAACAGATGATATGATAGCATGAAATATGAGTAAGTTAAATTAGAGGGAGTCGTGTTGAAATGGTCACTTGTGCACTTTTTACTTCAGGGTGGAGTTCAGCATGTGGCCGATCAACTGATAGCAGCCGAATTAGAACTGCTCCCTTGGTAGACCACGGCCCAGAGGGAAGTGATCTCTGGTTGTGGGGTGTTGTTTGACTACTTTTTGGGGCCAACACACCGAGACATGCTCACAAACACGCCGTCTTCACTGATTCATGGTAAACAAGTGAGGCAGGATATGACTCAAAAAGGATACGTGTCTGTTCAGGTTTTCTGCATTGTTGTGTATGCACATCTTGGGTGAAATTCTCACAGAAATTTACATTGTTATTCCAGTCTGCAGTTTGTCATAGAGGTTTCCCAGCATTTTATACAGCCATTTCTCCAGTCTTCAGTGTCACATGATCCTTCAGAAATCATTCTAATATGCTGATTTGCTGTTTATTTCTTATTGCTGCTTATTCACATTTTTTTCAGAAACTTTGAAGAAGAATAGCAAGTTTAAAGAACAGGATTATTTCAAATAGAAAATTTTTAACATTATAAATATAATATATATATCTATATATATCTATATATATATATAGATATGTCATTACTGAATAAAGTATTAATTATATTTATTATATTCCTGCATGTATATTGCATGTAAAAGTGAAAAAATTGTATGCAGTAATATCACAGTTCTGCTATACCTCATCTATTTTAAATTTGTAATATTTACATGTGATTATACTTTTGAAACCGTGTTTATTTTATAAACATATGCCCCGTGCAATGTCATGCTCCATAGACTTCTATTTTAAATGCTTTAGGAATGTGCGATATATATCGTCTGCGATAATATTGTAATAGTTGTTTTAACAATGTGCTATTTGACCAGAGTATATTGCAAAAACCAAACAAAAACACACCCAGAGACTGCACCCCTACACTATGAGATGTAGGTTAGACTGCTGCACGAGCACATTTAGAGTTTAGTCCAGGGGTGCCCAAACTCGGTCCTGAAGGGCCGGTGTCCTGCAGAGTTTAGCTCCAACTTGTCTCAACACACCTGCCTTTAAGTTTCTAGCATGCCTATAAGAGCTTGATTAGTGGTTTTCAGGTGTGTTTAAATTGGGTTGGAGCTAAACTCTTCAGGACACCTGCCCTCCAGGACCGAGTTTGGACACCCCTGGTTTAGTTATAAGAGTTAGTCTAATAAAATACCATTACAATCCCCAAAAATCAAGATAAGGGGGCAAATATGCCCCAATATCACTTTTATATGTCTTTTATATTTATATAATCTGATATAGCTTCACACAAAGAGTACAGTTTTTTTTTTCTCTCTAAATATCAGTACGATTGCAAATGTGATATTGATTTTTCATATTAATTTACTTACATTTTAGACAAAAGTTCCTGTTTTTGCTCTATTTCATCAATGAAAATAGTTTCAAACAAAGACACCTCAGAAATGTTTTCAAAATTGTATATTTAAAACATTAAGCTCCACATAAACCTCTGAGCCTCATTAATTAAATGTCTGAAAATGTACCTGTGCCACCTCTGTACAAATTAATTTTTTATTAATACTAATTTCATATGATTGGTAACCTATTTGTCTTATTTCTACTTCTTATTATATTGTTTTAAATATACATTTTAAAAAGCTTATAAACAAATTTTAGAATTTTACAGATGAAAATGATGCCACTGCAAAGGTAAAAAGAAAATACCCCTCTAAGTCACTTTAAGGAGTAGTCAAATGTCACCTCATATTAGGAAAGCAAATTTTTGATTATTGATCAGAAGGTGCTCCTAAATTTTTTTTTTAATTAGGAGGACAAGAGCTCCTAATTACAAGAAGAAAAAAAATGCTTTTAAACTGTGTGTGTGACAGGTATGGCTGTGGAATGGGGTTTGGTGAGCGGAAAAATTTTATTTTTGAGTTATACCGTTTATGGCGTTATTTCAAAAATTGTCCAATATGTTCTGTCGGACAGAACGAAACGGCACTAATGATTGGGGGTGGAAATGGGGTAGCCGAAAAAAAACTTGGCGTGTGTGTTGATGCGCAGCCTAGAGCATTGGGGACAGTTTTCTTAAGCCCCTTCCCGCTAAATTTCTGACCACAGTCCCGCAACGTGTGTGTCCCGCTCCCGCAAGCATTCTAATATTGTATATTATTTTCGCACATCAGGGAGCCGCTATCAATATGCGGGGTATTGAAATCGCATTTGAATGAGTGCTCGCTGTTTGCTTTCACTTTCGCTTTCGCACTGTGTAAAGGGAGCACATCTTACAGTGTGTGCATAATTATTAGGCATGTTGATATTCTGATCATATTTTTTTCAAGCATAATTTACCAATGCCAAACCACATCAATCTTCATAACTACTATTACTTTTGTATTTAATCATTAAGAAGTGATATATAATTGTACATATGAAGGCTGGAAATAAAAAACTCCTTATTAAGGTGTGCAGAATTATTAGGCAGGTTTTCTTTTACAGATGAAATGAGCAAAAAAGAGATTTAACTCAGACTGAGAAGTCGAAAATGATTAAATCCCCTTGAGAAATATAAACTAATTCAATACAGAAATTTCAAAGTTAAGGCATGGCCATTGGTCAGCAAAATGCTCATTGGGTCAGCGGGGTCAGAAAAAAACAGGTGGAGAAGAAAAGAGTCATGTTAACTGCAAAATAATTAAGAATTAATGTGAAGAATTAAGTGTGAAACCATCAGGAACCATTTAGTCTCCAGTGCCACTATTTTCCAGAACTGTAACCTTGAGTGTCCAGAATTACAAGGTGACAGGTTCTCAGAGACTTTGGTTGGGTAAAAAAAATCCTAAAAAATGACCCCTACTTAATAAGAATAACATGCTGAATTGTTGTGAAATACATGAAGACTATTTTATAGGCTTTATGGACAGATAAATTGAGAGTGACTCTTGAAGGACCAGCACCACATCCTCTTGTACCACTGTTAGAAGAATTTATCTTCCAGAATCTGGCAGTAAGTTTTAGGAGCTAATTTTTGTCAGTCTCAGGATAGGAGATGGACTAAAAATGAACTCCCAAAACTTACTGCAACATGGAGCTAAGGAGAAAATGTAGAACTTAACAAATTGGAAAACAGCTTAGTGAAAAGCTTTTACAGTTTAAAAGCTAATAGAAAGTCCTATGATATCAAATAAATGGTGCTTTAAAAAGTCATTGAATCTGGTGTTCATGAAAGAGTGGGAACCCTGATTTAAGAATTTGACACAAAATATGGGTGCATACATTTAATTAGGTTCTAAAAAATTGTCATTATAAAGGTAAAAATGCCCATAAAAGGTAAAAATCTGTTTAAACTTATTGGAAAAGTTAATTTCTGTTACTCCTGCAAACTAATCACCGCACAGAATATGAAGAAGAATATCAAAAGCTTTGGGAGTCGGCTGCCCACGGCAGTCCAAAGCCTGTCAAAATACCAGCACAATAACATGCACAGCAAAATATAGTTTCATTATTGTTATTGACAAAATTCTAGAAAATATCGAGATATCGTTTTTTTTTGTCATTATCGCACACCCTTAAATGCTTTACAGTAAAATGCATTTTTGCTTGCTTTTTTTGGTTTATTTTATTTTTGACTTAATTACCGAAATACATATGCTGTATATTAATAAGGGAAATGTATTAATTTGATGCTGTTGCTTCCTTTACCGATTTAAACTGATTGTTGTACGACTGAGACATTGTACATTCTTTCAGCAAGTTTAGCTAGGAGTGTGAGTCCAAGAAAATAAAGGGCAGACCAGCAAGAATGTGATCTTGGATTCTGAATTGCGATGATTTCACTCCAACTCGCCATGGAGATCACTGGCTCACAGTTGGGCTACCATGGGAACCGATGGGCCTTACACAATCCACCTCAGTGTTCATTGACATGCAGAAAGCGGTTTTGTAGTCTGGGGTGTGGTCACAACTGTGTCAGCTGAGGTCTACCCAACATGCACTCATGTTCTTGTTTCCCTCTTTTAAGCACGGCCTGGCGTGTGTCTCTCGCGAATGTCTGAATGTGATATTTCACTTTGGAAAAATTACAAGAAACACTTAAGGGTTCCGCAGAGTTTCACCCATCTGCACTCCGTCAAAAGAGCTGTCCCGTGAATAAGAACAGACAGAGAGATTCTCCATGCACAAGCACTTATTTCCTACTTAAAACTTTTATTTCCATGCCGCCTCCTGTTGATTAAAAACAGCTTTTGGTCCTTTGACAGTTGAGAACGTTTGTTTAGGTGGTGTGAAAGAGGCATGCTGTGAGAGAGGTGATTCCTAAACGCAGTTTCTGTAACCGGATTACATTTCTAATTGTCTCCTCATCCCCTCAGCTTCTCTGAGTAGCAGTGAGAGGGGAAATGAGAGGAAGAGAAGGTGGACAACTAGAAGCAGACATTAGAGGATTTGAACAGGAAGATTCTAGGTTAAATACAATTGAAGTCTTATCGACAGGATCTTTGGCATGCTGTGGATTATCATGGACTCATCTCTCAGTTTGTAAAAATATGTAAACATTGTGTGTACTGTACGATGCAGGACATTGGTCTGGGATAAACAGTAAGTTATTATTACAAAATCACTGATCACCCTGTTTGACCCTGATAATGATCAATGCTATTTTCACTATATGATTATCGTAAAGAAAAGAAGGTCAGTCAGGTTCATATTTAACTTCATATTCATATTTTATTTATTTGGTGTAGGGAGGAGGAGAGGGAGTTTGCAACAGTAATTGCACAAAAATGTACAAAAAGAACTTGCCGTTGTTAAGCACTTGAGATGGATTTTCTGGAATTGTGCATAAATCAAAACGCACATAGTTGTGATGGATTTTTTCCCCCTCACAAAACGTTGTGTTTTCCTTTTTTTATTTACCTAAAGAAGTATTGATGGTTTATGCAACTTTTCAAAGTGATTACTGTAAACCAATTTTCTGTTTATATAAACATGAGTTGAAATTTTCTGTGGTAATCAACAGCAGGCCACAGAACGGTTGCATTTATCCTGGAATATTCCTTTTAAGGTGAGCAGATGGAGGGAACAGGTTGTTGTTAAATGAGTTAAATGTGAAATTTAGCCAGGGGAACTGACAATATAATTAAATGACAGTAAAACAGATGGAAAATTCGGGTAGAAAAAAGTACTTTAAGTACTTTTAAGTAAGTGCTTATGCTTGAATTCTGAAAGTGTATTGTAATCACACTCATTATAAGTATCTTTTTGGTCTCTAATTTTTTCCATGTCCTTCCAGACTCCTTCAGTTTGAAACTGAACCCTGTTACAAATCAGTTCTTGTATCCAAAACAAAACTTTGTTGGCTATTATATCTGATTACCCATAATGCCACTATCCACATGTGTGTCTGATTTTGGCATGAACATTTAAATTGGCAGTTTTCAGTCTTCAGGTAGTTGTTGTTCCCTAATTTTTCCCTAATTTGTTCTTTTGTTGTTTTGGCTGAAATTCATTCGTTCACTTTCACATTTCTCCTTCTCTATCACTGATGATTGGCAGTCACAGAGTAGGCAGTGCCAGTGACCCTGTTATCTTTGACTCACAAAAGAGGCAGGTTGGGCAGTTTCCATAGTAATAAATGGGAAATATCGGCTTTTCAGCTTTATCCGTCTCTCCCGTTGAGTCTTTTCGTCTCTTTTGCCTTATCTCCATCTCTGCACACTCCTTGCTGTCCAAGAACCCTCATATGAGAACCAAAGTTCAACACATTACAAATCGCCACTGCCAAGAACCTGGCTTATCTCTTTTCATCTATCTTTGTCGACCTCCGCTCCTCCATCTCTCGCTCTGTCTGTCTTTTTATCTGATCCCTCTAGTTTTTTTCTTTTTCAGGATGGACAAACAGGATGAGACCAAAACAGACATGACAGAGAGTATCAGGCCTGCAGACAGGCAGAGATTTATCAGATAAACTAGAGAGAGATGGAGACAGACAGAAGGTGGAGGCAGACAGTTTTGCCAGTAAGGACATCATAAAGGAAAGCGACCATTGAAAATCAAATTTTTTACCTTGTTGAACCTTGAATAACTGCAGACTACTGGATATAGATAAGTTTTTTTTTTCATGTATCCATCTGCCTCTCTGTCTGTCTGGCACATTGACTTTGCATTCTGAGCGATTGTTGATATAGTTTTGTAGTGGTTTTCAAAGGATATGAGATGTGTGTCATAAATTAAACTGATAAGGGAAAAAAGACAACATTTATGTACAAAATATCTTATAGTCATATGTTTATTTTATGCCCATAAATGTTTACTTACGATATATAGCCAGATCTGTATTTTATTCAGTGATGAAATTTTAAATGCTCTGAATTAATCTGTGACAATCCTCTGTTGTTTTAACCATAACATTTCCCTTGGGGGCCTTTGAGTCTTGATAATTGAATTGAACTTGACCAAATCTGGCTTTTCAGGGTCAAATTCAGACTATGTCCACTATCTTGGTTTAATGTTGGGTTAAAGCCACTAATTAGTTTTAATAGTTAATAGTTGGGTTAAATATGTTTCACACTTGTAATTTTGTTAGAACAGCTTTTATCCTTGGAGTATGAAGCCCATCTCAATGTTGTCAAAGGTATACAGCGTTGTCAGATATTCACTTTTTGTATTAAAGGGTTAGTTCACCCAAAACTGAAAATTAGCCCATAAATTACTCACCCACAAGTCATCCTAGGTGTATATGACTTTCTTCTTTCAGACGAATCCAATCGGAGTTATATTAAAAATTGTCTTTGATCTTTCAAGCTGTTTAATGCCACTCATCGGGTGTTGCATGCATCTGTCCAAAAGCAGTTAAATAAAATGTGCCCATCCATAATTATGAACAATGTGAAAGTATGAAAAGACCACGAACGTGTGCATTTTCACAGGATCAGTACACAAACCTTCAGCTGTTGCTTCAGCTTTTGTGGACAGTATAAATGACTGTAACACACTCTGAGCTGCAGACCAAAACACATATATGCTTTATATACAGAAACAGCATTATACACATATACACCACAAAGGTTCAGTGAAACAAAAACAACCCTGGGCCTGCATTCAAATACAAACAGGAACTAATTAAACTAATTAGTGTTTTAGTAGTGTAAAGAGATCTCTGAAGAGTCAGTCAATTTGGTGCTGTGGTTTTGCTGCTGTGGCTTTTTTCCCTTTGCCCTTAGGCTTCACAACTTTGTTGGAGTGAGCAAACTATTGTGCTCATGGGGACAGAGGCTTACTTCTGGCCTATTTTCATACCTCTTCCCTTCTCTGTAATATGTAAAATGCTACTTTAATATTAATATATTTTAAATATTGATATAAATTGAGATTTTTAGATTTAGATTCAGATTTCTTTGTGTTTTGTGAAACCCCTCATTGTCCTGCTTTAATCTGAACAGCTGTTGTGGTTTACCAAAGCATACACCACACATAATGGAGTTGTGGTATACTGTACATATTTCCTGTAGTTCAACTTTTGAGCATGAAGCTATAGCGGCGGCAAGGTAGTTTCTTATGAATCATGCAAACTGATCAAATGTACACTGTACCTTGAATGCACTGTGAGTTGCTTTGGATAAAATGTCTACGAGATGATTAAGTATAAATTAATACATTAGCTTAAAATAAATATTTATTTTAAAATGGCCTTTTAGTGCAGATTCTGGCTGCTGTGTGCAGTTTACCTCCATCAGTGGAATGTAAATTTGTGGCTTGCCTTTTTAATTTTTTTTTTTATCTCAAGTGAAATCAGGATTTCCACTAAACAAAACATTTTACATTGAATAATTCAGCAGATGCTTTTATCCAACGTGATTTAAGATTAGGAATGCACAAGTGATTTTAACGCAAAAATGTACAAAGTTGAAAAATAACAAATTTGGCCAGAAGAGGAAAGGAACACCCCATTAACGTAATGTAGCGTTGCAGATTAATCCTGAGCTAATGACAGAATTCTAATCTCATTATTCATAATCCAATCGAAGCACTACAGCAACAGAGAGATTTACACCAGCATTACAGCAAAATGCAGAACAGAGCGAGTTATAGTTTGAAAATTGCTGTGCGTAAATATACACAATTGCATACACACTGCACAAGAAAAATAAAGTGTAAGTTTATTTTTTAAAGTCCTCATTGAGTTTGTATATTTGTTTATTTATGTATGCATACATAAATGCATACATACATACATACATATAATGTAATGAATTTTTTTTCCAAAAGCCCTACAGTTTTATGTTTAATTTACATTTGTTTATATTTATAAACTTGCATGTTTGTTTATTATTTTGCAAATTACATATCAATTGTTTGGTCACACTTGACTGAATTTGTGGTTGCACTATTTTACAGTACATGCACTTACCTGTACTTACAAAAGAACTGGATAATGTAAGGTTACTACATGGGTTAGGGTTTGGTTTTGGGTTAGTACCTAATTATTACCCAGTTATTGCGACATCAACACTGGTATTGATCTGAATTGAACTGACTCGAGCTGAATAATGGCATTGTTACCTTTTGCTGAACTGCTTAGCTGATTGATGAATGTTACACTGTTATTGATCTAAACTAAAGCAACATTGAACTGACTTGAGCTAAATAATGACACTATTGTCTACAGCAGAATCTGAACTGTCTCCAAATCTGAGTTTCCATGATTGATTCTGCTATTTCCTGTTTATTATTGTGACGCTGCTTTGACACAGTTTGTATAAAGCACTATAGAAATAGAGGCGACTTGACGGAATTTGTTTCTCATAATCTTAAATATTTGCTTTACAGCTGATTTATTTTACATTTATTTATATTTATAAACATGCATAATTTGCATCCCAATTTTCCACATTAACCTTGAAAGAAATCTTGAGAAAAAAAGCAAGAAAGATGTTTGTAACCATCATCATCATGTTTTCATTCCAATTTTTCAGTCTTGTCACAGTAGATGGAAAGTGTTGTGCTGGAAATGGCTTTGAGTCAATGACAATCAGCTGACCTGTAAATAAACACAGCAGGGCCTCATGCTTCACCTTTCACCTGCCCTCCACTTATCTCAAATCAGATTAACGTTAAAGCCTTCGATTGATGCCTTCTTAATGCTTCCACTGCAGTAATCTTTCGGCCTAGTTCAGCTGCCAAGCTGTGCAAATGAGAAGGCCTCCCAGAGAGAAGGAATAACAGCAGAAAAAAAACTTATGCTTACAGTTTTTTGAACATTTTCTAATGACTTGCTATGATATATGACGATTTGAGTGGTCGCCAGGGTGCTGCTATAAGGTTAATAAGGTATTCTGAGTAGTTTTATTGTGCATTGCTACGTGGTTGCTTGGGTGATGGGCTCAAGTCAAAAGAGCCCATCACCATGTCTCTATGATATTCAAGTCTTTAGATATGACTCTGATTTCCTCCTTCAATGTGTATATGTATTTGCATAGGACCCCCTTTCCACACATCTCAGTGTTTCTATAGTTACCCGGTATGTCAGTCAAAGTCACGCACACTGTCGCTGAAAGAGTATCCTCTCTGTATCTATGGTTACCCCAGCTGTCAATCAGTCTCTCACTATGAGCCTCCACGCAGGGTAGAATTGCTGGAAGAGCTCAGGGTAAAAAGTAGGGCAGGCGGTGATATTGGTTCTTCCTGATGGATCTGGTGTGGAGTTTCAGGTTCAGACAGGAGCCTTCTGGAAAGTGTAATCAACCATATGTTCCTCCTGTTATAATTAGGCATGGGCTGAAACACTGCTAACCCTTGTGCAGTCTTCCGGTCCTGGAGATTGTACATTTTAAATGAATGATGTTTATACCATTGTTTGATGCAACTGCATGCCGTATTTTTACATGAAAATAAACAAGCAGAAAACACTCTAACTGAAATTTTTTTTGTGCTTTTCTATAGTATTAAGCCTCAAATGTCAAATATACATCTGATTGGTTACTTCTTTAAATTATAAAGTAAAAATATGAATGGTATTATAATGTTATACTAAAACTAAAACAATGGAAAAACACTTAAGATAACACGTAGAAGAAAAAAAACATCTTAAGCGTGCAGAATAACATAAATGGACTTTTAACGATTAATTGCCGCTTTGAACTATTACGTAATTGTGGCATCCATAATTGTAATTGCGATTAGAAATTCGATTAATTGTGCAGCCCTAATTTCAGGTGTCTGGTCACTTTTGACCGTGAAGACCATGAGTGTGACTCCCAAATGAGGAGCCCACAAAAATGAACTATACAGAGATGAGATGAAAAGAAAATACCACATAAACTTTTCTGAAGACAGTCAGTTCCCCTCAGAAACACATTCATATAAACCACCAAATCAATATTGAGGATTTTCTTCAAATAGTTCGTGGCGTGCATCATGAACAGTGAGTGATCTGAATGATACAGTATTTTTCTCTTTGCGTCTGTCTTCAGCGTCTCTGGCCTGTGTTAACGGGTGTTTACAGAATTAATATTTTCACATAAATTACATTTTGGAAAATTATTGTATTGCAACGCAGTTTGTGCAAGTCCAGAAGAGAGACGAGTTGCAATAAGGCAAAAAACGGCCGGTTGCCAATCGTGTAGGTTCCAGGGGAAGCTCCTTAAGTTCGGCTGTCCTACACACACGTGACTGACCGCTCAGACCGCTCTACACTGCACTCAACCTGAGGGACTCCTACACTTTCAGTCTTTGAGGAGACAAGAAAAACAGCGCATACCGCAGGAACGATATAACGGAAAGCGCGGTTTACCTTGAAACGGGTAATCGGCCCATGCCTAGTTGTAATTATAAAGTACCTGCAGCCAAGTCTATTATTTGACTCTGCGTGCTTGGTGTAATTAAAACAGCATTATTTTGATTGTTATATCAACATGTATAAAAAAACAAGTGTTTTTGCTGACTTTATAGTTATTCTAAAGTGTTAAAAATGGAAATAATAAAGGATTAGGTGGTAAATGAATAAATATTTTATTCTATTTTTGTTAAGTAATTATTTTATTCATTGATCATGTGACACTGAAGACTTGTGTAATTGCCACTGAAAATTCAGTTTTGCATCACAGGAAAAAATTGCATTTCAAAATATTTCAATCAGAAAACGGTATTCAATTGTATTAAGATCCGGATATTGACATATATTGTATAACATTCTCATAACTACATTTATATTCCTTCTGCCATAGATAGCTTTATCACTTGCTCACACTCTCTTTCTCTCTGTCTTTCATGATGTATCATAAGCATTTCAGTCATACTTAGTCACAGTGCAGGCTGATTTACTACATATTTCTGTGTGTTCGCATGCTCTCTAATCGTCCCGCTCTATCTTAGTCTCTGCCTGTCACTTATCTTATTTAATGTGTCTGCACTCTCCCTGTCTCTCCCCTTCTCTCTGCCATTCTCTCCTTTCCCCTGTCCATTCATTCATCCCCCTTGCCTCGTCTTTCTGCTTGGCTGTTTTGATTACCGCTCTTGATTCATCATCTTTGTGCCTGTGTCCATGTGTCCCCTCCTTCTTCCTTCAACATTTGCCCCTCACTTCTATTGAAAACGGTTTGTCACACTTAACTTGTGTGTATTTGATCCTCGAATGAGTCTGTGTGTTCTCCTGTCATCCGTCTCTCTTTCTCTTACACTTTCTCTTGTCACTGCATCCCCATCTCACTCCTCTATTTCTCCATGTCCTCTTTGACGTGCCCTTCCTCCTCCTCTTCCTGCTTGCTTTGTTTCATTGAGCTGTCTCCCACCTGTCTATCCGTCTCTCTCTTTCACTCTCGCTCTCATTTTCTCTCACTTTCTCTCCCTTTCTCACCCCTCCCACCATTTCTTCCCTCCTTGGCCTCATTTCTTTTCACAGTTTCATCACTCAGTCATTAATCCTGCTGGCCCATCCATTAGCGAAATCGGAGAAATTCTGCTCACAAGCTTTTTCACCCTTATCTCCTGGTTAGGATAAAACTTAAGGGTGAAGTGTGCCATTTTTTGGTATTAAAATTGATTGTGTCATCATTTACTCACCCTCATGTTATTTCAGACCTATGTATGACTGTCTTTGTACTTTTTTTTTTTTTCTTCTGTGAAGCACAAAAGGAGAAATTATGAAGGCTGGACTCTTTTGTCTAGACGCGCCCATACAATATCCCCATCCATCCATCATCAATCAATCCATCCATTCCATAAATCAATCATCCATCCTCCATCCATCCATCCATCCATCCATCCATCCATCCATCCATCCATCCATCCATCCATCCATCCATCCATCCATCCATCCATCCATCCTAATTTATCTGGCCACATTTGGTGTCAATGTAGAGGTATTTACTGATGTGCCTTTGGTAGGACGTACATTTTTGTGATTTATTTGAAGGAAGGAAAATTGAATATAACCTCTCTCTTCTCCTATCATTTGTCCCAGCTTTGCCCTTGCCCCTCTCTCGTCCTCATCCTCTGACTGTGTCTAGACTTCTTATTAATGTCAATTGGACTGTGCAGCCCACTGTACGAAAATGAGCCTGGAGCGTCTGCCAAGAGTAGGTCATCATTTGTTCTTGGAGGTTCTGTATAAGTACATTGCTTTTGTCTAGAACACTGAACACATGTACATTCATGTACAGTTCAGGTTAGCTTGTCATGAATGCAGTAAGCTGAAACCGTGACATTACATGCAGTTGCTGATTTGTTTATTTCTATTTGAAAACATTGTAAGAAATCAGTGTTAGAGTAACACATTACATGCAGAGGAGAGCAATAAAGCAGTCAGATTAAACTGTGCCCTGTCAGCACTTAAATTTCACTGTAGTTGTGCCATCTCAATCCCCATGATCCTCTGTTTCCCCCCTCCTGTATGCTTTTTAAAGAGAAATTCAGTGTCACAGTTAAACTGCGACACTTATTTGCATCTCTTTTGTAGACGGCAGCTTATAGTTCACTTATTGCAGGGTCAGTCTTCCTGGAGCTTTGACATTCAGTTGAGTGCCTTTCCCATAAGCACAATGGTGAGAGAGTATATCTGTAATTCCTAAGTTAATAGATCATCCTACTTATAACGTTCAGATTTCAGTTTTTCACATGTTACATGATCCATGAAATAAGGAGCAGTGTTGATTTCAAAACTTGCTAATATCATTAAGGGGCCGTTTACATGGGTGTTCTTGCATCCACTTTTTGTTTGTTTTTTGTTTTTAACATTCACTAGATTGATAGCTTTGGTCGTTGCAGCGTGTCTTACTCATTGTTACATTATATTGTTCACTCAAGCTTTTTTAAATGTTTGAATGGTAGCTGCAATTTTGGACTGTAGAAACTCCTCTCTTGGGGTTTGGAACGGAGCATTTGTTTTCAGTCATCCTGTTGAGCTTGTTTCCTGAGATGATCTAGCACTTTCTCGCCAATTTCATACCCTGACGGAGAACCTTATTTTCTCTGTATGTCAGACAGTGAGCTAACCTTTACACCTGAGTAGCGGGTCAAGGCTGGCTGCTTAAGGAATCATAGAGAAAGAGGCATTGTGGGGCTAGTTTATGAGAAGCTTGTTGTTCCACCGCCTCCATGATCTTCTTTTGCCATCATACAAAAATGATTACTGAAAGCAGGTGTATGCAATAATTTTAATGCTATATCAGTTGCGTATTGGTTATTATATCACATGCCTTCCTTGTAGGCCACTGCAGGTCATCTGTTCACCGGGAGAGACTTTATTATAAGTTGATAAGCATTTGAAATGGAATAAATTTGTGCTTTGTGTTTTGTTTAGGCTGACTGGAGCATCTGTGCACCCATGTGCCGTGGCCCCCATTGCCATGGTAACCATTACCCAGCAGCACTGATGAAAGCATGTCTCCTGCAGACGCTTCTTTAGGTCCTCATTACCTCATCATGTGTGTTGCCACCGACAGGGAGAGTGTGAATGAGCATGTCTATGTGAGTAAGAGAGAGAACGAGGTGAAAAGAGAAAGAGAAAAAAAAGATTAGGAATAGTCATTGTGTTTAGAACAGCAGAAGGGAGAAAGAGGGATTTGATTATGGAGCATTATGCCTCCTTAAACTGAGTGCAGGCATATTTTCTTATGTCTCTTTAAACTGGGTGTACATTGTGTTCTCATGTAATTACTCAGCTGTCACTCATCTTATTTAGCTAAACTGATAGTGTCCTCATGATCTGTATAAAATTGTTTTTGCCAGGAAAGTATGTTTGAATTTGAACAAAAATTAACAGGAAGGAGGAGGCGCAAAGCATTCCTTTTCTCTCTCCCGGTTTGTCTTTAATCATTTCTCTCAAATGACCTCTTTAATTGCCTCGGACGTCATACTGAAAGACCACCCATGGAGCTCATGCAGCGTGTGTTGCATATTGCACTACAAGATAGCAAAAGCCATTTCGTAATGGAAAGCTCCAATCTGATTGAATGACTAAATGCGGTTTGTGGGATTCAGGGTGTGTACAAGTTTTCATCAACGTGCAAAGTCATTTTTACAAATTCCCGGTTGTTGTTTGCAGGGTTCTTGGCATGGAATCGGTCAGTTTAGCAATTTTTTAAGACACTTTAAGCAAGTAATACACTTAAGTAGATATCTTTGAGAATACCTGTTTGTTTGTTTGTTTGTTTTTTAAGCTTTATTCTCAGAGTTAGATCTGATTCAATCTGATTGATATGTGTCATTTATTTATTTATTCATTTATTTTAATTAACTAATTTGTCCAGGACCCAGAACCTTACACCCTGTCCTAACCAGGGATTTGTTTCCCAAAAGCATCGTTAGATAACTATGGTTGCAAGTTCCATTGAACGCTATTGGTATCGATGGAACTTGCGACCATAGTTGCTTTTGGGAAACGCATCCCAGGGTGTTATTGTTAACTAAAAATAAAATGGTTAAAAATAGTTTCCATTAATTTAAATAAGGTTAAAATATAAATAATAGTAAAAAACCAAAATGAAAATGAGAAATGTTGCCTTGCAACTAACTGAAATAAAATAAATGAAAGATAAATAGATATGAATAAAATAACAGTGATAAAATTACATAAATTACACACAAAATTACTCAAATTTAAATATATAATATTTATAAAATGTTGAAATAATAAACATAAAAAAGCTAATTCAAAATATGAATAAATGCTATAATAGTATATAAATAATACTAAAATAACCGTGTTTTCAGTGTCATGCCCTTTTTTGGGACAAAAACACTATGAAAGAGATTAGTGTTTTATCACCTGACGTTTTGCAATACATAAGACATTTTTTTGTGATAATTAACCATAGTTCATGCAAATAAATGTAACTCTAACTATAAACACTGTGGTTTGTATGCTGGCAAAGAAAACAGAATTACCATCAGAAAGCTTTTATGAAGGATTATTGTGGGATATTAATGTCTGCTCTAGCCTCATGTGATTTTATGTGCTACAGTTTGAGGCGCGAGGCAGACTTTATAAAAAGACAAGAGTAAATTACACCTGTCAGATTAACACCAGTCTCTGTGTGTGTTTGGTGTGTGCTGGCCCAACAACTCTTGTATTGCCGGGAAGAGGTCTGGATAGCAAAGTGTTGCATAGCAAAAGCATCAGGAGGTCGTTGATATTATTTGGTACTTTGAAATTCATTACAGTGACAATCAATCTCTTTAGCTAACCCCTAAAACCCAACAGACCCAACAAAATAATCTAAATTCTTCCTCCTCTCAGCTCATCCATTGGCCTGCATGCTCAGTTACTTGTTTTGATACTTGTTTCACGGGCACTGCAGAGACAAAGGCTTGTTAGCCAATCATACATCCCACAGCAACAGTTGTCATCTTGGGTCGATATGGTTACAGTGTTGACCTCACGCTGTGACCGTAATCAACAGGACAAACAAGAAACAATAGGATGTTATTATAAACTCACTGAACAAGAAGCCCTTCAGACTGAGTGGTTATTATGAACCCATCAAATTTGATGTGATTGCACTGGTCTCTGAGGACAGAGGCGAGTTTATATGTCTGCGTGTGTGTGTCTGTTTCTTGAATGGTTTCGCTGATCTGGTTGATTGGTCCTGTGGGTGTACTAGCAGGAAATGGCACTGGAAAGCTCCATGCCAGCTGTGTGAACTAGATTCGTTGAGATCATGCTTGGTTGGAGCAGTGAGATCATGTGAAAGACACATACTGAGATGCCTGTGCTCAAGATGTGGCTTAAATTTGGATTTTAAGAACCTAAAATCGTGTAGTGATTCTAAGGTTCACCAAAAAAGCATGATTATCAATTTTGAAACCTGTTTGTGAAGGTACTATTGCAAGAGAACAATATATATATATACAGTGGGTACGGAAAGTATTCAGACCCCCTTAAATTTTTCACTCTTTGTTATATTGCAGCCATTTGCTAAAAATCATTTAAGTAAAAATTTTTATGTACTCATTAATGTACACACAGCACCCAAAAATTTACAGAAAAACACAGAATTGTTGAAATTTTTGCAGATTTATTAAAAAAGAAAACTGAAATATCACATGGTCCTAAGTATTCAGACTTTTTTTTGCTGTGACACTCATATATTTAACTAAGGTGCTGTCAATTTCTTCTGATCATCCTTGAGAGTGTTCTACACCTTCATTTGAGTCCAGCTGCGTTTGATTATACTGATTGGACTTGATAGGAAAGCCACACACCTGTCTATATAAGACCTTACAGCTCACAGTGCAGGTCAGAGCAAATGAGAATCATGAGGTTAAAGGAACTGCCTGAAGAGTTCAGAGACAGAATTGTGGCAAGGCACAGATCTGGCCAAGGTTAAAAAAAATTTCTGCTGCACTTAAGGTCCTAAGAGCACAGTGGCCTCCATAAACCCTAAATGGAGGACATTTGGGACGACCAGAACCCTTCCTAGAGCTGGCAGTCTGGCCAAACTGAGCTATCGGGGGAAAACAGCCTTGGTGAGAGAGGTAAAGAAAAACCCAAAGATCACTGTAGCTGAGCTCCAGAGATGCAGTCGGAAAGTTGTAGAAAGTCAACCATCACAGCAGCCCTCCACCAGTCAGGGCTTTATGGCAGAGTGGCCCGACGGAAACCTTTCCTCAGTGCAAGACACATGAAAGCCGCATGGAGTTTGCTAAAAAAACACATGAAGGACTCCAAGATTGTGAGAAATAAGATTCTCTTGTCTGATGAGACCAAGATAGAACTTTATGGCCAACAGTTCTAAAAGCGGTATGTGTGGAGAAAACCAGGCACTGCTCTTCACCTGTCCAATACAGTCCCAACAGTTAATCATGGTGGTGGCAGCATCATGCTGTGTTTTTTTTTTTCAGCTGCAGGGACAGGACGAATGGTTGCAATCGAGGGAAAGATGAATGCGGCCAAGTACAGGGATATCCTGAAAAAAACCTTCTCCAGAGTGCTCAGGAACTCAGACTGGGCCGAAGGATTACCTTCCAACAAGACAATAACCCTAAGCACACAGCTAAAATAACGAAGGAGTGGCATCACAACAACTCTGTGACTGTTCTTGAATGGCCCAGCAGAGCCCTGACTTAAACCCAATTGAACATCTCTGGAGAGAACTAAAAATGGCTGTCCACCAAAGTTTACCATCCAACCTGACAGAACTGGAGTGGATCTGCAAGGAGGAATGGCAGAGATCCAAATCCAGGTGTGCAAACTTGTTGCATCTTTCCCAAAAAGAATCATGGCTGTATTAGATCAAAAGGGTGCTTCTACTAAATACTGGGCAAAGGGTCTGAATACTTAGGACCAACATTTCAGTTTTTCTTTTTTAATAAATCTGCAAAAATGTCAACAATTCTGTGTTTTTCTGTCAATATGGGGTGCTGTGTGTACATTAATGAGGAAAAAAATTAACTTAAATGATTTTAGCAAATGGCTGCAATAGGGGTCTGAATACTTTCCGTACCCACGTGTGTGGTGTGGGTGTATATATATATATATAAAAATTGAACTTAAAATGAGTTTAATATGTTTAAAGTCTTAGACTGTTTTGGCACAAAACATTTACAACCAACATATAGGTATCTTATTTTTTCTTCACTAAAATGCCATCGTATACTGAAACTGAGTATTTTTTTAAACCAAGTATTTTTTGAGTACTGAGTATTTTTTATTTAAATCGAAGGTGCCAGGATGTCATGCCCAGTTTAACCCCTCTCTGTGACCCATGGTTTTTGACATGATGTTGATGTTTGCATGGGGCTTGTGCAATCTGCCCTGTGCAGGTTTGTAGAGCCATCCGGGTTGCCGTAGTTTAGTTGACACAGTGTGGGAACTAGATGCAATATGTCTCCCTCTGCCCTGTTCCCACGTCGATCTCTGAGCACTGCTCCCATAAATACACACACACTTACACACACACTCATAGATACACATCTGGTCCTCAGCTAAGCATTGGGCTAAATATGTGTGTGTGAAAGAGAGTTAGAAGATTTCAGTGCATGCACAGCATGTACTGTAGGTGTGAAGAGGCATATTCATATTTTGGTTGCATTACCCCATGATTTGTTAAAGGGATAGTTCACCCACAAATGAAAATTTTGTCATTAATTTCTCACCCTCCTGTTGTTCCAAACCCGTAAGACCTCCCCCACAAGATCATCTTCGGAACACAAATTAAGATATTTTTGATGGAATCTGAGAGCTCTCTGACCCAGCATAGACAGCAAGGGTCCTTACACGATCAAGGCCCAGAAACGTAGCAAGGACATCGGTAAAATAATCCATGTGACATCAGGGGTTCAACTGTAATTTTACAAAGCTACGAGAATACTTTTTTTGCGCAAAAGAAAAAAAAACAAGACTTTATTCAACAAGTCTCCTCCGTGTCACCCTGTCGCCATTTTGGAGAGTATCCACTGAACGTAAATTGCGTATGCTGTTTTGTGTCAGCTGCGCCACGCGGATACGTTGTTTTCGTTCAAATCAAAGCGTACACGACATAAAGTACATGCACAGTAAATTGCTTTTTAATGTGTTACATGAACCATCCGAACTGATTCATTAGACTTTCCAGTGCTACAGAGAGAGCTAATTAGGATGAACAGATTCACTCAGGCTTCCGGGACTCAAATTAGTGAATCGTTTTTTTTATCCTTTAATATGTTCACTTACACGAGTCGTTATGGTTCCATGGGGGACCTAAATAAAACATTGTTTACATGGTTTTGTATTAAGCCACTTAGTTTACATGCGAGTTTGACAACGTGACAGCTGGTGTGTGAGAATAGAATAGTTTATCAGCGTCTGTATATGTTTGTTTCTGACGGCCCCCCAGAGCTGTTCTATCTTTCATTTGTTTAAATGTATTTGTGTGAATGACGTGTGCAGAGGAGGTAATCTCTCAGAGGAGCGAGAGGCAGAGAGAACCGGAGCGGAGGGCAGAGAAGGATGTTGTGGCTCTCCTATGTTGCATAAGCAGATTATATTATGTAAGAGCTTCCCCCCCTGACAGACAAATGTTTTTTCTTTAGTATGTGTGTTGGCTCCTTCCACCATCCTGACTTTCTGCCCCAGTACCCCCACACACCCTTCAGTTCCCAGAATACATCTGTACAGTGTTGGGGAGTAGCTAACTAAAAATGCTGCTAACTTAACTACATTTTTCAGTAGCCTGTCAGTAGCTCAGCTGCTAAAAATAGTTGTGCTTTTATAGTAGCAAGCTACTTTTGACAACAAGTAGCATTGTGGTGTGACATATGTACATCATGTGAATGTGTGCATAGATTTCAGCTGACTGAGCCGAGTCAGTAATTGAATGTCCTGAACTGTCCTCTCTTAAATTTGACTTTGGGAAGTCTAAATATATATTTTTTTATCTGTTCCTTTGGACATTTCAAGTAATTAACAAAAATAAATAAAAATTGGTATTTTAAATGCTGCTGTTCACGTGTTTAGGATTGTTTGCCAATGTTGAGGTTAGTTCTTGATTAGTTAGTAGTATATGCTGTTTTGACCATAATTAAATAATTATTTTAGCATGTAATTACACTACTGTTTAAAAGTCTGGGCTAAGATTTATGCTCACAGAGGCTGCATTCATTTGATTAAAATACAGTAAAAACAGTAAGACTGTGAAATATTATTACAATATAAAATAAATGTTTTGTTCTGTTTTAAATCATTTATAATGTATTTTATTCCTATGATCGCTAAGCTGAATTTTCTGCATCATTACTCCAGTCTTCAGCGTCACAAGATCCTTCAGAAATCATTCTAATATGCTGATTTGATGCTCAAGAAACATTTATTATTATTATCGATATTGAAAACAGTTGTGCTGCTTAATATTTGGTGGAAACTAAGATATTTTTTTCAGGATTCGATGATGAATAGAAAGTATAGAAGAACAGCATTTATTGGAAATAAACTCTGGAAAAAAATATGTCTTCTTGCATTCAGCTGCTTTTATTTCCAGTTATTTTCTTAATTTCTTCTTTATGGTTCATTGAACAAACATGAAAAACCCTTTCCAATAAAGATCTTTAAAGCTACAGTATCCTGAAAAGGGGATGTTTCATTTTATGCTGAGTTTAGAAATCTTTTGTACTATTATAAATTACTTTACTGTCACTTTTGATCAATTTAGTATGTCCTTGCTGAATTATAAAATGGTATTGTCCCCAAACCTCTGAACTCTATTGTATGCTGGTGTGTATATGTGTGTATATATAACGACTTTATCACTACCTTGTGGCTGGGGATTCTAGGCTATTTTTTCAGTAGCCTTTCCAGCGTTGGTGTTTGTGCTGTCTGTGTGTGTGAGGTTGTATCTAAATACATCGGTATGCTTTGTCAGAAAGCATAGGTTTTGAGATTCGCAGCTGGGTACCACTTCTCTCTGCCGCTCTTCATCTCTTCAGTCCTACCTGGCAGCAATGCTATTCAGCATCCATTGTGGACCTGCATGCATGTGCTATATTGAGCAGCAGAGAGATATCTGCTTCCGTCCCACTCACACACTCCTCTATACATAGCCCTGAATATTCCACCCTCATGTTCTTCAGTACTCATCCACAGAGTTTCCCTCACCTTTCACTTGCTTTGTTCCCACTGATCGATAGAATGCATGCAGTGTGCTTCATAAAACATCAACAACATAACCCATTTTAGTACAGACTGTTTCAAGAGTTGCAAGTAGATGAATATGCAATGCAGTATGGTAAACTTTTAGATTAACTATTCAGTAGGCTTCACACCAACACACTCTAAACCAAAACCTCACATTTCAGTAAAAACTCACATTTCACTCTAAACTTTAATAACCACACATTGCAATTTTATGATTTTTTTTTTTTAATTCATATATTGTCTAGTAGCTTAATATCATGTAAATGGTACACTGTACTACTTCAGCAATCTGGAAGCTCATCCCGTTTTATCTTCTGTAGAAGATTAGATGGATTGCTCAGTTAAAAGGTTGGTTAAATTGTTTTTGCATTGAAGCTCATTTGTTTTAGATCAATACGTCAAAGCAGAGATCAGTGAACTCAGAACCAGTCAAGATGAAAATCTGCTCGTTTATCTTTGGGCACTTTTGTGTCCCATTTTGTGTGTTGTTTTTTTTTAATGTTTTTGAAATGTTTATGCTCAACAACACTTAATTTATTCAAAAATATAGTAAAAGTACAAACATTTGTGAAATATTATTGCAATTTAAAACTTCTGTTTTCTATTTTAATATATTTAAAAATGTAATTTATTCTTGTAATAGCTGCTGAAAATTCAGCTTTGTCATCACTCCAGTCTTCAGTGTCACGTGATCCTTCAGAAATCATTCTAATATGCTGATTTGGTGCTCAAGAAACATTTCATATTATTATCAATGTTGGAAACAGTTGTGTCATTTAATGTTTTTGTAGAAACCGTGATCTTGGACTTGTTGATCTTGAGTCGTGATGAATAGAATATTAAAAATCAGCATTTATTTGGATTATTTTGATCTCTTTTGATTACTTCATTAATAAAAATATTAATTGCTTTAAAAAAGGTACTGAACCCAAACTTTTGAACAGTAGTATATACAGTACATCAACTGTTAGTTGACAAATTAATCTAGTGAGAATGTGAAACGTGTGTTTAAAGAAGTTTAAGTTTATTTTTTAAATGTCTGTCATGGCCGAAATTGCCCATAGTCGCATAACCACCCAGCAGTAGATTGCATGTATGTTCTGAATTCGAATCCATCTGATGAAATCACTGGTATGTTTGGGCTCATAGTGTATATTTCGACACACTGCCCTGTCCTTTTGCATTGCCCTGATGATGATTGTTTCTCTGAACCATGCATACTCCACTGACCTCTTCCCTTTGGCAATCTTTCTGACCTCGATTTTCATCTTGATGGCTACCAAAGCTGGAAAATAATGACATCAGTCATAATCTGTGCCGTTCCCCTCCCCGCTCCATTTCTTTGTGTGTGTGTGTGTGCCTATGTACATCTCTTTATCAATCACAACAGGGCGACTCCCCTTTCTCTCTTTTATCCCTTCTCTTGATCTTTTATACCCAAAGTCCTTTTTTAGAAAGGGTCTGTTCCCTCAACGGCCATCTTGGTAACGCCCTCGGGCAGTGGTTTCCAGTTATGAGATTAAAGCTGCTATCGACTTGAACGATAAACTAAAACCTCACATTTCAATAACACATGACAACTCATCATTTATCATCAATTTTTCAGCAAACCTTCATGAAAGAAGATATTTTGACGTATACTTTGTGTCCGTACAATGCTATTTTGGACCCCACTGATGGATAAAACAGTTATAACATTCTTCAACACATCTTGTTTTGTGTTCCACTGAAGAAATTAAGTCAAACTGATTTGCAACAACATGACGGTGAATAAATGATGACAGAATTGTCTTTTTTTTTTTGAGAACTATTCCTTTAATTCCATTTTCTTCTTGTGTTCCTGGGCTTTTTTTAGTCAAACTTGGATCCACTGGAAGCACAGTTTTCCATCCTGGCACTCTCCATGAGTCATCTTGTTAGCATTTAACCCCTTCAGACATCAATTCCTCAGTGGCCCAGCTCAGCTGAGGCCCACGATGGTCTTTAGGTGCCCTCCTTCTGGGCTGCCCCATTTCCGCTGGCACCCGGCCATTCACACACAGCTGCCAGTGGACAGACGTTTCTAAACACACAGGCAGAAAGAAATACACAGTGTGTACCCAGCTAAAGTACACATTGACTTTCACACACACAGAGCTGTGATAGCACAATGTTTTAATGCACAATATGTATACAACTCTAGTAACACAATGCAGTTGTGCACTATTTGCATAATGCTTTTAAGGCGGTCATATGATGCGATTTCATTTTTTCCTTTCTCTTTGAAGTGTTACAATCTTCTGGTGAATAAAGAAGATCTGTAAATTTGCAAAGACTAAAGTCTCAAATCCAAAGAGATATTCTTTATAAAGTTAAGAGTCAGCCAAGCCTACCTAAAACAACTCGTTCTAACACACCCCCACATATCAACCTCACTGTGGAAATATTTGCATAATGCCACCAAAATGTTCACGCAAAGAAAGAACGCATAACTTTTATTCTCGCTGTAGTAATGTTACTGCCGCCGCCATGTCATGAAGACGCTGTGTTTCGTTGTGAAAGCAAAAAATACTTTGTTTGGTCTTCCAAAAGAGGACGATATCAGCTTTGTCATGCCTAAAGCTGATCCGTGCAGGTCGCTGAGGAAATACAACAACTTCACGCTGTGGATCGCCGGATAGGCTTTCACCATTTTCACCGCTCCTTCGCCGGGACCGCCGTTCCCGACCTTTTCCGCCGCCTCAGCTCACTCTTGCTTTCGCTCACGCTAGGCTGCTGTGTTTTTATTGTGAAAGCAGAAACTAACTTGTTTGGTCTTCCAAAAGAGACGATATCCGCTTCGTCATGACTGGAGTTGATCTGTGCTGGTCGCTGATGGAATACATCAACTTAGTGCTGTGGATCGCCGGACATTTTATGAGGACTGTTTACGGATCCGGGGTGAGGTACGTCACTAAATGACGGCAGGTCTGACTCAGAAGTAAGTTTCATTATCATTGCCATGATGATTCAAACGCGAGTTTTGAGCATTGTAGAGTAACACTTGTTGTTTGTCATTTCTTACTCCAATGCAGAAAGGGTTTATGTTAAGTGCACGATGCACTGCCAATGCAACGACGCCGTAAAAAGACAGACAAGTAATTATATACATATTATGTTTCCCCACTGGATGCAAACAATACCTCGTTTGTAATGGGGTTTCATGTTTTGGTGTCATCATTCCGGCTGGGACACGCCATCACAGTATGGCGAGGGGCGTAACATTTCAGTCACACGCTTGAGGTATTCGGCCAATCACAACGAACTGGATAGCTGGCCAATCAGAGCACACCTCGCTTTTTCAAACCGATGAGCTTTGTAAAAATCAACGCGTTTCAGAAAGGCGGGGCATAGAGGAGAAACAATAATGTACAGTATGTGGAAAATGTGTTTTTTTAACTTTAAACCGCATAAACATTTCATTACACCAAATATACAAAATAATGTTCTTTTTAGCAGCATCATATGACAGTTTATACCACTTTGCTGTGTAGCTATGACCTTCCACTGGGCTTCATGTCCTGCTCCTTTTCCAAGGCCAACTTCTCTTTCTCTTTTGGCAAGGTTTGCTCTCCACATCTCTTGCTTTTTCTCTCTGCATCTCTTTCATGTTGTTGGGAGTCCTTTGTGACTGCCCTCTTCCCCCTGGACAGTTTATTGCTCAGTGTTATTATTTCCCCTTTGTTTATGAATAAGCAAAAGATCAATTATGATGCCTGAGAGCTCTTTGTGCCAGAGGAGATACTGTGCTCATTGGGGACCAGCCTCCTTTATTGAATGACCTTTCTGTGTGGCTTTCGAGTTACATTTTAAGTGTCCTTGTTGAACATCTAATTATCTCTCTCTTTTATCTGCATGTCTCTTGTGATCTTTCCTTTCTTCACTTTAGCTTATAGTTGGCTTGAAAATCAATATAAGAGGTTTTCAAGCTTTGGCATCATGACTTCATGCCAATTTAACATATTTTGCTTGATCATGTATTTATTTGTATGTTCTTTGACAGGTTAGGCTTGTCTCTCCATTGTCAAGAAAAAATATTTTATTTGATTCACAGCCCAAAAATTTATGATGTTTTACATAGTTACCAAAATGTATTTTTTAGTAAATGCTGTTCTTTTGAATGGTCATCAAAAAATGTATCATGGGTTTTTCTCAAAAATATTAAGCAGCACAACAGCTTTCAACATTGATAATAAGAAATGTTACTTGAACACCAAATCTTTATTTTTTTTTTTTTTTTTTCCCTTTTTTTTTTTTTTTTTTTTTTTTTTTTTTTTTTTTTTTTTTTTTTTTTTTTTTTTCGTTTTTTTTTTTTTTTTTTTTTGTTTTTTTTTTTTTTTTTTTTTTTTTTTTTTTTTTTTTTTCTTTTTTTTTTTTTTTTTTTTTTTTTTTTTTTCTCTTTTTTTTCTTTTTTTTTTCTTTTTTTTTTTTTTTTTTTTTTTTTTTTTTGGATATTGGAATGATTTCTAAAGGATCATATGACACTGTAGACTGGAGTCTACAAAATATATTAAGGTGAAGTTATTTTAAAGTGTAAAAATATTTTACAACATTAATGTTATTTATTACTGTATTTTTGATTAAATTCAGCCTTGGTGAGACTTCTTAAAGCATTGAGGGTCTTATTACCCCAGTTTTTATATATGTATGGCACTTGACATGTAGATGAGCCTCTTAGTGGTTTATATGTGCATTTCTGTAATGTCGCTTTTCAGAGGTACAGTAGATCTATGCAAGTGGCCTTTACTCCACTCACTTGCACAATAAATTCTATTCTCGAATTTTGTATTTCTCAAACAGCAAACATGAACTGAAAACATGAAATTCAAATGTTGCAATAATTCAATGATTAAATCCGTAAAATTAATGGACAAACTCTTACATGTGCAAGAATCTTTTTATTACTGATAGGGCTTTTTAAAAATTGCAATAATTCAATGATTAAATCCGTAAAATTAATGGACAAACTCTTACATGTGCAAGAATCTTTCAAATGATAGGGCTTTGCTCATGGGTGATATTTCAGATTGTTTTGAGACAGCTAGGGTTTGATGGTCATGTGGTTTTCAAGGATTAATGAAGTTGCATTTTGAGTGGTGTACTGCTCCATATATTCAGGGCGGTTTTGAATTTATTTATTTATTTATTTATTTTGCTGTGCATGAGCTTGAGTCTGTGAGGTGAAGTCCATTTGAGGTGTCCAGTGGCTTGACTGAACTGTATTGTTGAGAGATGTACTGCAACAAACAAAGAAGGTACGGCCTTGAGGGAAAACACAAGTGCACCTGTTTAAATCACCTTACACCTCCACAAGTCCATACAGGTCATTTTATAGATCACTGCTGCTGTTTGTTTTGTGTTATCATGTTGTTTTCTCTCCAGCAGTGTGGGTGGCTTTCAAAAAAATGACATAAAGAACAGACCCGTTGAAAAATAAATGGAGGATGACCTTAAATAGAGATTTTGGAAGTGGGAAAATCAGTTACGTTTTGGAGAAAACTGGCGAGAACAGAGAAATTTGAGAGCAAAAAAATCAAGGGGTTTGAAAAAAGGGTGAAGTATAGGTCCAGTCATGGAGTAAGCGGGAGAACAGATGAAGTTATTTGCGAAACACAGTGAAAAACGAAATTAAGGTGCCAAAACCGTAAGAAGTCACAAGAGCACCATGGTGAAAAAGTGAAGTAATAATGAAATAATTAAATTTTTGTATTGACTAAGAAATGATTTGCAGTAAATGACCTGTTTTCCATACAAGTGCCGTTTTACATTGCTGGATGTTATGGGTGGAGCCTGAAGTGTGTCACGTTTAGATTTTCATGAACAAATATGTCTTCCTCCATACTTCATCTCCTCTTTTGCCTCTCTCGCACTCTTTTCTGTATCTTTCACCATACGTCATACTCATAGTCATGGTGCGCAGCTGAATTCATAGATCCAAGCTTGTTATTTATGCATGAGTAAGTGCCAGCCAGACAGTTAATTCTCCCCTCTCTCTCATTCCCAGCCCCTAGCTTCTCTTTTGCACTTGCTTTGCTGCCTTGTTTGGCATGCTGTGATGGCCCGGATGCCTTCACTTCACTTTCAGCAGACATAATTTTGCTTCCAGCCAAGCATTTCATTGTGTGCACATTTGGTGGGGAAGAAAATCAAATCAAACAGGAAATAGGTGTTACCACATTTGGGTGTAAGTTAATTAAAAAACAGTCACGCAGTCAAATGGATCTCACAGAATTGTGGCTAATAATTTGGTACCTTTTCATCCACTTTAGGACGCATTTTCATTAGTGCTGGCAATCAAGAAATAAATCATTTTAAAATGAATTACGTATTGCATACGTTTATATTTCGTGTTTTTTTTATGTAAGAATATATAAGAACGTATAACCTCGAATGATGTAAAATAACATATGTATGTATATTTAAATATTATCGGTGAGTATTTATCTAATTTATGTATACACATATGCATTTTTTAGTTCACTCCTTTTTTCTGTGGGTGATGAGACACAAAATACAGAAATACAAACCAATGTGTTTATGATTACAATAATAAAATATGATAACAAATACCAGTTTGCAGTATGAAGCATAACAAACTGGGTTTTAGCTCCAAATATCTGGAACCAAATGCCACCAGAAGCCTCTCATGTATAAGTTAAGAGCGGCTGTACCCGCTCTTACGTTAAGAATAAGGTGAATAGCTAAACAACAAGTGTAAATCCATGGGTTGATTTGTTAGGCATGGCCTAACCTATTCCAGCATGTCTGCTGAAATTAACTGGAGGGATTGGGACAAGCTTTGCTAATTTACAGCCAGGAACAGCTCCTCAGGCTTTGAGATGCTCAGAGCAATGCTTCTTAGTCATTGAACCACATCCCAACAAGAAATCCGACAGTCCTTGGGCCATTCAGGCTGCTAAAACTGCAGCTTCTTCCTAAGACAGGTTTGTACACTTAATCTTGAATAAACAATGTCAGCCCAGGTGATTGTGAATTTATCCTGGAAGGCATTTTCTACCAAGGTTATGCAGCGGATACTTATGTATTATCCAGTTGCATGTCCTTTACCTTGAGTTGCTATGCAGCCAAGATATAGTCTAATAGCTTATTCTTTTTGTACTGTTAAACATTTAATGTCACCGTAACTGTCTTGTTTAACTGCCTTGTGGCTGAAGAGTCTTTCTCTGATGGGCACTTTAATGTTTGCCATACGGTCAGTTATTAAGTTCTCTGACTAACTCCACAGGAGTGAATATTAAAAGATGCATGAAACTGCTTGTACTATTCAGTCACTCCTACTGTGTTGGTTGTGTGCATCTGGCGTTTTCCCTCTCTTGTTTTACTGCATGGAAAGACAATCAGATGTTCAGGAATTCACAGAGTGTGGATGTTGTGGTAGACTCCTTTGCTAGCTTGGAATGGAGCAGCAGTTGTTAATAAGGAATGACAGGAGTTTCATCCTTTTATAAGTCTGCTTTCAGCCTGCGCTTGCTCTGGGTAAAGACTCTCAGGAGGGTCTAGACGTGTCTTTAAGGCTCTTTGAAGCAGGGTAGCAAGGGGATACAGCAAGTTTAATGGCGTGAAGGGTGAACATATTCTATCCAAGGTATATGAACTGGACGGGGACGTACAAAAGAAACACAATGTCCTTTATTTATATTATATTATATTTTTTGGCCAAAAAAATAAAATTGTCATCATTTACTTCCCTTAGGTCGTTCACAATGCTCGTTTGGAAATATATGACCACAATATTCAATAAATAATTTTTTTTTTATTGATAACCATCAAAAAATATCTGCCAAGTAATATATTATTTACATCAAGCTGTTTATGTTACTAAGCAAAGGAAGGCACTTTAATGAGTGCCTTTTGAATATAAATTAGGATTCATACACAGAACTATAATTTTTGTAATTGACAATTTTGTAAATGTAAAAACAACAGCAGAAGTGTGGTTTACCAGCTGAACAGATGGAACAGACACTGGGCCAAATATTGTATTAGTATTAGCCATTCTACTAAGTGGCAGATGAATGCACTAAAATACTGTAGTTTGATTGAATGCACAACCTCTGATGTCATCAATAAAAATATAAACATTTTCTGTGTTA
Source organism: Sinocyclocheilus anophthalmus (assembly GCA_018155175.1). Taxonomy (NCBI): domain Eukaryota; kingdom Metazoa; phylum Chordata; class Actinopteri; order Cypriniformes; family Cyprinidae; genus Sinocyclocheilus; species Sinocyclocheilus anophthalmus. The sequence goes on along the minus strand of JADLZN010005559.1, from coordinate 169,272 downwards.
GTGATAGACCTATTTATTTTGCTAATTTATCTGTACCCTATTGAATAGATAGCTACAGGTTATTATTTGCATTTAGCACATCCCTGTGATTCCGTTTGAACCTTTGTACAACTGAACAGTTGTATGTTTTTTTTTTTTTGCTTCGTCTAAGAAAGTGGGTGCACTGAGAAGGCTTTTTAGGAAACATATAGTGCCTGAAAAAGTGAAATTCACACTTGGCAGACGTTTAAGTGATGTCTGAGCTTTTTCTCTGCTCATTCGGGTAGTTTTGGAGATTACCTGAGGACTGATTGTTTTCAGAATGGAACCTGTAAAGCGGCGTAGGCTGATGACTGTGTAGGATATGTAGGCTGTGAAAAACTGTGATAAGAGGAGCTTGATTGTGGAAATGGCCGGCAATTACTTCAAATGCTTTACTCTTGATTATCTGAGACCAGCCTTGCTTTGCAATCATGCCTATAATTGGGAGCTGCTTTTCTCTACTTTCACAGTTTCTAGCAAAAAAACGTATCTGCTATATAGATAATAAAATAAAGCAATTTGGATAATAAAACCTAAAGAAATCAATCTATTGAAACTAGATTTGTCTCAAAGTAGATATTTTAAACGGGGTCATATGATGCTGCTAAAAAGAACATTATTTTGTGTATTTGGTGTAATCAAATGTGTTTATGCGGTTTAAGGTAAAAAAACCCCCATTATTTTCCACATACTGTACATTATTGTTTCTCCTCTATGCCCCGCCTTTCTGAAACGTGTAGATTTTTACAAAGCTCATCGGTCTAAAAAAGCGAGGTGCGTTGTGATTGGCCGAATACCTCAAGCGTGAGACTGAAATGTTACGCCCCTCACCATATTGTGATGGTGCCCTGTCAGGCCAGAGCGATGATTCAAAAACATGAAAACCCATTATAAATGAGGCATTCGTTTCATTCAGTGGGGACATAATAAATAAATGATTATAATGACTTGTACTGTCTTTTACGCGTTGCGTATCGCTCCGCGTAAACATAAAACCATTTGTCTGCATTTATAATCGGAGAAACGACAAACAACAAGACCTACTCTACACTGCCCAAAAAAACTCACTTTAAATATAGAAAATATAAAAACTCTTTAAATATAAAAAACGTACTTACAGACTGTGAGTCAGAACAGCCGGCATTGTAGTCTACTCTCCCAGGATCAGGAAACGGTCCTCCATAAAATGTGCTGCACACATTGAATATTTGGGTTGAAGTGTTCTGTAACAGTGTTGTAATTTAGTCGTTCTCTTTTGGAAGGCCAACAAAGTAGTTAGCTTTCACAACGAAACACAGTGTCAACAAGGTTGGCCTAGATGTGAGCGGCGGCGGCCTACAGTGAGCAGAGGCTGGGGGCTAGCGTGAGGAACGGTCGGAGGGTTAGAGTGAAGAGCGGCGGCCTACAGTGAGCAGAGGCGGGGGCTAGCATGAGAACCGCCGGAGGATTATATGGAGGAGCTGCTGGCGATTTCGACGAAGGAGCGTCCGGAAGGAGATTTGACAACTCCGGGCTGGACTCCGCTTAGTCCACGGTGAAAGCCGATCCGGCGATCCACAGCGCAAAGTTGTAGTATTTCCTCAGCAACCAGCACGGATCAGCTCCAGGCATGACGAAGCAGATTTCGTCCTCTTTTGGAAGACCAAACAAAGTAGTTTCACTTTCACACCGAATCACACAGTGCCTTCACGACAACAATACTACAGCGAGAATAAAAGTTACACCTTCTTTCTTTGCGTGAACATTTGGGCGGCGTTATGTAAATCTTCCCACATAGCGACGTAGATATGTGGGGGTGTGTTAGAACGAGCCGTTTTAGGTAGGTGTGGCTGACTCTAACCTTTTATAAAGAATATCTTTTTGGATTTGATACTTTAGTCTTTGCAACTTTATAGATTTTCTTTATGCACCAAGAGCTTGTAACACTCCAAAGAGAAAGGAAAAATTTAAATCGCATCATATGACCCCTTTAAGTCCAGTAGAGATCACCAAAGTATTAAAGTCAGAGTAAAGCCGTTCATAAGTCAAATTTCTCAAAATGGTTTAACATTTCTACAAAGCTTTTAGTTATTGTACTAAACCGAGAAAATTTGATATTTATGACATGTTAGATCGATTATATCAGGGTGATGATGCATCTGTGTAGGAAGTAATAAACCTATTTCTTAATTTCAGAACAGACAGGTATAACAGACAGAAGGTTTAGTGAATGTAATCATATTAAAGTCCTGCAAGTTTTACAACATGCATTTAATTATAAAGCAATTTCCGAGTGAAGAGTTAGAGCATTGAAATCTCCATATAGCTGCCAGCTGTTATTAGGCAGGAGTTATTCAGATTGTACTGGAGTATTTTTCTTTCATACTCTGCTGTACAATTAAATTATTTCTCAATATTGCTTAGAAATGTGAAGGGTAACTACTAGATTAATTTCATTTTACTAGATTACACAACCCTTCCTCTATATTGGGCTGTTTTTGGTGTTTGATAATCTCTCTTTTGCAGTACTCATATTTGCTTTAACAACACATTTCATTCTTCAAGCTGTTTATAGACAAGCTCAATGTCAGGAGATCAGCTCTGCCTCACATTTCTGCTTGTCATAATTCTATTTTGACCCACACTTCAGCATTTTCAATTAGTTGGGCGGTATAGGATTGACGGCCGGCTAAACTCATTGTTGGTTAATCCATGAGCGTTCCCCTCTAACCCTGCTAAATCACTGGCTCTCCATCCGGCATGGATTACCCCGCAGGTCTCATGGGGTGGGAGCAGCGCGCCTGCACTAATCTACTGCTTTCTCAGAGCTGGGATCATTAGCTGGATTGCAGTGCTGTTTCGTGGCTTGCTTGGATCCGGAGTGGATTACGGTCAGCAGCAGGTGTTGTCCCAGCTGATGAAGTCAGTGGTACGGGGTGGTATTTTGGGGTGTCGTTAGTGGACTCTGTTGTTAGTGGGTTAATGAGCTGATGGTGGAAATGCTGTGCGCTTAAAGGGATAGTTCACCTAAAAAAATTCAACATTTACGCCTTCACATCATTCCAAACTTTTCACGTCAAAGTCTTCTTCTGTTGAACACAAAATAAGATCATTTGAAGAACTACTTTGGACCCCAGCGACTTTTAGTTTGTGGACCAAAAAACTCTGAAACTTTTATTTTCCAAATTATACTGGTATCAGTATCGGGCCTGATACTGCGCTCCTGTACTCGTACTCATTAAAATGCTCCTACACCAAAAGCAGTTACCACACAGCTTGAGAACAGTGCTGCGTCCAGACAGAGAAACACCAACAACAGGAGTCGAGGATTTTTAGGATTAAGGAGTCTTTGAATACATGTAAGTAATTCATAAATGTTAAACATTCAGATTCAGGCATGCATAGCTGATGAGCATGAGCTGATAAGCAAAGCACAAGGGGGTTGAGCAAGCCCCGGGGCAAGATACGCAACTTGTCAGCGAATATCCCTTTCTCACAGACATTGTAGTTCGGTCGGATATGTCAAAAGCAAGCAAGTAAAACATCTCGGTTACTTGTGTAACCATCGTTCCCTGAAGGAGGGAACGGAGAAATACGTCACCCGTGATGACGAATTGGGATCTCGCGAGAACCCAAGAACCTTCGATGTTACTAACAAGCCATGACATTGGCATGAGTGTTTCGCCATGACACCCGGCCCCGCAGCGGGTTTTTGTATAAGGCGAGATGCGTGAAACTAACATCAGGTTTTGTGAGGAGCCGAGATACGTGCCGCCGTCCAGCAGTGGTACAGCAACTGTGGCGCCGGACGTAAATATCGTTCCCTCTTCAGGGAAACGAGGAGGGTTCACAGTAACACAAGACGTTCCTTTCAGTCAGTCACATTCGAGTTAAGTCAGGTGTGACTGATGAATTAGGTCCGTATGGAAAACGCCACTATTGAGACCCCCTCCAGTGCCGCGGAAGCGGAAGTACCCACACCAGCTGGCGTGGAAGATAGGACAGAGGGCTAGGCAGGGTGTTTTATCGCCACTGTTGTTCCATACAGTGGTACATTGGATAAGACTGGGAAAGCGTACCCAGTTGGGACGCTACGGAAGCCACATCCTGCACATAGGAGGTAGCATATGGAATTACACATATGGACTGGCCCAGGGCAGTACTACATATGGAAGTCCCTGCGGAAGACTCAGACTCTTAAGACTCAACCCGCCTGGGGTGAGATAACTATGCAGCAGAGATGGCAGCGAATGACTGCCAGGGAAAGACACGGGCTTATCGTGAGGGGAGCCGTACTGTGGAAGAGTACACATGTGGGATCACCCGAAAGGGGAATCACTACACACGGGCACCTAGCCCAGCACAAGGGCTGACCTTGGGCATGCACACGAGTGCTGAACCTGACGTCTGGCGCTCCGCCACGCCTGACCGCCGAGGGTGCGGGAGGAACTCCACCAGGGTTCGCCATGGGGAACTGAATTGAGGAGCAAAAATACGCACGTATCCGGTCCGTAGAGGGGAATGGCGCAGCAAGCGTGATCGACACCGAGCAGGTCCGGTGTTACTACCTACCTGAGGAGAGGACACGGGCTCTACACAGAGATAGAATCTCGCAAACGTGTTAGGTGTCACCCAGCCGGCAGCTCTACATATGTCTGCTATCGAGGCGCCCCGCGCCAATGCCCAAGAAGATGCCACTCCTCTCGTAGAGTGAGCTCTCACTCCGAGGGGGCAAGGTAACTATTGGGCCTGGTAAGCTAAGACTATAGCCTCCACTAACCAGTGGGCAAGTCTTTGTTTGGAGACAGCCTTTCCTGTTCCAACATTGACTGTGCACGTTCTACTGAGAGACGTGCTGAGAGGTTAACCGAGTCCAGCTCCATGCTGAGAAAAAAGATCCTCTGCACCGGGGAGAGTTTGCTCTTTTCCCAGTCGACCCTGAAGTCGATCGCTGCGAACCAATCGAAAGGACAGACGCACTGAAAGATGCGTCTCTGCGTCAACATCCTGAACGGGAGCTTGTGAAGGGCCCGGTTCAGCACGCGCAGGTCCAGGATTGGTCGTAACCCACTGCCTTTCTTGGGTACGATGAAGTATGTGCTGTAAAAACCTGACCTCATCTCGGCTGAAGGGACCGGCTGTATCGCGTCCTTCGACAACAGGACCACGATCTCTGCACGCAAGACAGGAACATCCCTGTCCAGCACAAAGGAGAACCGAATGCCCCTGAACTTGGAAGGTCGCCGGGCAAATTGAATCGCGTAGCCAAGTCTGATAGTCCACAGGAGCCACTGAGACGGCATGGGGCACGCTAACTAGGCCCCAGCGACCGAAAGGAGGACTAGGAAAACCACGAATGTACGCAGTGGGGCAGCGCAGTGGAAAACGGAAACAACACCCCCAACCGGGAGCTTCCGGCGTCCAGGGTGGGGCTGACTGCGTGGCACACCACTTACCGGGCTCCACGGCTGGGCAAAAAAGGGGCTCGTAGGAGCTAGCGTCCTTGATTACCCTGCTGCCATTGGGAAATGGGAGAGGGGGAAGGCCATGTGAGACTGGGTCTAGTGCACTAGCCATCCAATCGCCTCTTGGAACCGGAGAAAAAGGAACCCGTCTCTCTGTTGAGGTTTTGAGGCAGAACTGGCGGGGTAGTGACTCCGAACAGATGTGGACCCGCCTGTCCAAGGACCCAGCACACCGTTCGGAACACCAGGTGGTGCGACATGCCAGATGAATGAGAGGCCCGCGGAGATGTACTTGACGGGGAAGCTCTCACCGTAACCCTCTGTTCTCCCTGACCATGAACCGAAGTAGCTCTCCGAGAACCGGAGGAGCTAGGGTGGGGCATGGCAAGGGGGATACCCCCGTTTAATGAGGAGGTATCTGGACCTCAATGTCGCGATGGTCATGTTCCCGCACTGAGAACATGACTCATCCATGAGCGCTGTTTCAGCGTGCTGTAAGCCCAGGCATGAGACACAGCGATCATGACCATCAGATGAAGCCAGGAAACGACCACATCCAGAAACGCACGAGCGGGAAAACAATTTTTAAAAAGACGCCCGTCGCTCGTGAATCTCTTTTAGAAATTGCTCTTTTAGAAGAAAACACACTCTTTTAGAGAGAGCGCTGAAGCGCCAGGGGAGGTCGCGGCGAGACCGCAGAGTGAGCAGCACTGAATGGCAACCCCAGCTGACGCGCCGTAACACCAACGCTAGGCTATTTCTTTGCAGACACTCGCGGAGATTCGTCCTAGTAGAAGGCTCGGCTCCGAAGCGAAAAGCTGATGTGCGTTTGCACGCGCTCTCCTTTTATACCCGCGCTGCGGGGCGGGGTGCGCGTGGCGAAACACAAACGCCAACTGTCATTAGCTTGTTTAGTTAACACTCAAAGGTGATTAGGCTCTCCGGGGAGATCCCAATTTGTCAGTCATGATGACGTACCGTCGAACGTGACTGGACGTAAAGGACAATGCACAAGTTGCAAAATTACTTGGCCAGTAAGGCGAGCGTGCAAGCCAGAGCGTTGCGCCTGTTGCTTGCTTGATGTTCTTGCATTCAGGAGTCGCGGGAATATATGACAGCCCTTTTCTATGATAAATGTTCATATGACAAATCTGTCCCCTCCGCTGTTCCCCCCCAGCTTTCTTCTTTCTCCGGGTGGTTCCTGCCTCTTCACCGGCACCACGTCTTGTGCTTCCCGTCTTGCGCCCTGCCGTGACGCAGCCTCTCCTGCTTCTTCCATTCCCGCTGCCAATGCCCCGGGCCGTCACCCCCCGTTGTCCAATGTTTCCCGGGATCCTAAGGGTTCCACTAATTACGGCCCTATCGGTTGTCTGCTCCCCCCTATTTTTCCCCCCTACCCCTGTCTGGCCCCTACAGGGATCCCATATCAGCCAGTACCCTACAACAAATCACGATTGGTCCGGATCATCTGGAAAAAGTGGTATCTGTGCTCCGTGCAAAATATATCTTTTCCTCAAAATGGTTGCTCTGCTCTCGCCCTTCTTGTCAGCCGCGTCTGACAGTTTCTTGTATGACAGTCTCTATGTTCCCCACTCAATCCTTTAAACAACAACCAGCCTTTCTCACACCAGAACCACCACGACTTCTACCTTCCCTCCTCCTACCCTTCTTCCCATCCCTCTGGTCCCCCGATCTGGTTTTTTGCGTCAGGTCTTCTTCACCTCTCGGACCCTGAGGCCCACAGCATGCTTAAGATTCACGTGTTGAACTCTTGGCCTCCTGTCCCTCCGGTTTGATGGTGCTAACTTCACCTCATTTGCCGGCCAACCTGCTTAGGCCTCGCCCGCCTCCTCGTACTGTCCTTGCCCCCGTCTTCCCCCCTTCTTGACACTCCAGCCCTCGCACCGCCTTCTCTCTCGTCTTCATCTCTGAGATCCTAAAATCGTCTTCTGAACATTATACGCCTCTCGTTCTCGGGGACTACCCCTCTGCGGCCCCCTTTACTTGCTTGCCCCACTGATGGTTTCGCCTCACCCGGCCCTCTGTTTCTCACCCCACGCCAGACCTATTGCCAGGCCGGCCACTCCTTCTAGGCCTCCGGACCCCCCTGCAGCCTCTGTGATTCGTTGCTCCTGGATGACCGTAGGCCGATGACGCAGCCGTCGCTCTCGCTTTGTGTGGTTCTTGATTCCAGCGCGCTCCCGTCTGCTTTCCTGCTCCTATTGTCCCCCCTCCTTCCGTGACCCGATTGTATGCGTAGACCAGCGAGTTCAATTCTCTCCTCCTCCCCACGCGCCCTCCTGGTCCTCCCCCCGCCTCCCCGGCCCGCTCCCCTGGGGGCTGCCCCACTAGAACGCATCAGACGGAGTGTGAATTTGTCCCCCCCCCACCCGATTTACGGGTGGCAACTCGCCGTCCGTTCTTCAAAAAGCTGCCACAGGTGAAGTTCCAATAAACCAAACTCGCTCATCCCCAACTAACATAGGCAGACAGCTCCCGCTCACCCTCACCTCCCGTTCGTAGTTAATGCTTCACTGTCACATGGAACCGGCGCCCCCGACGGCCCCCACCACCGGCCCCAGTCCGCGCTCCCGCCGCGCCGTCACGTCCCGGTCCCGGACGTCAGCCTCCACCCACCGTTCACCAGCTCTCGCCTCCCCCAGCCACTGCATTCCCCTCCTTCCCCCTTGGCGTGGCCAAAAAGCTTGTCCACAGACCTAGCGTTACTCGCAACACACAATGTCGGATCCTATACGGCATACAGCTGAAGCGCCCAGTACAACAGATCGACACACCGAGCGCGGGGGCGCAACAGATTCTTCTTTGCTGTCCTTTGCAGTGTTTGTGCGACACCCCGCACACTATACGGTGCGAATTCCGCGCCAATAATGATTGGGTGTGAGTGTGCACCAGCCTGATGGTAGAGCGCAGGATTATAGTACTGTTCAACATGTTTATATTTATTTTTATAAAGCCGTCCCCTCTTAACTGACAGATCAGTTCGTTTTCCTGCGGATGCGCTCGGTGTTCTTTGTTTAGGATAATTGAACCAACGGCTTGCGTGCATTTCCTGTCTTCGATTGCGCACTTGTCGCTCCCACTCGTAGTAATCTCTTTAGTGCATCCCTTTATCATATCCATCAAACGTACCGCGTGTTGTTTGGATTCCGTTTGGCTTTCTATGTAACATTTTCGCATACGGCATGTAGCGCATTTCTCGAAGGCATTGGTGCACTTTACTTGTTGTCTGACGATCCATTGATATAGACCTTTCCATTTTCATGCTTCCCTATTTTGTGTAAATTTAAATTTAAAGCTGAATGTCCAATCCTCAATTCTTGTTATAATAACATCTTTCTTCCCCTTTTTTTTCGACTCAATAACTGCCAGTATCCCACATTGATGTACGTCGTCACGTCTAGCACACCCCTGTATCTCGGTAAAAGACGGCATTCCTTATTCCACTTATATGCCATAACGTTTGCCATATCTTTCTACTTCAATTGATATAATTTCTTGATTCAGATTTGCCTAATTGCTATATAAGTTCACTATGTGAGTGCTCAGAGCCATCTAGCCAAGCGCAGGTCCACGCGGACATTTCCTCCACCCCGGTATGAGCAGGACCACATATAGAAGTATACCATTACCCCGATGTTAATTCTAAACAGTACTGATAATACTTCATATCTTCCATCTTGCCGTGCTGCAGCTTTACACCCTTAGGACTTGTTGAACAGCCATTGATCTGCCATATGTATACTATTATTTAGGGTGGTATTGTGCATCAAGTCCACTTGCGAAGCTGTCCTACGTACTAATTTGCTCATCAGTCTGTAGTAAAAACAGACAAATTATACGGACTTTGTGTTTGGATATTTTTATTTGTAAGCCGTGAATATCTACTAGTGACCAGCTCGCTGTCTTCCAGACTTAGCGTATCACTGTGTCGATCAATCCGTATGATCGATCTGTAAAGCCGAACGATACTATGCGATTTACGCTATAACTGTCTTGAACCGATCAGTATATCTGGTATGCGAATGGATGTCTAGCGCCATTTTCTCATTTATTGTTGTCTGTCTACTTGGTATGAGAAATTATCCAATCAAGTGCATTGGCCACATAACACCACTGCACGGTGGTCACTCTAGTATCTTACGCTTCGGCATGTACCGCTATCATAGACCAGACGATTTCTATCCTGAGTCCCCCACTTATCTTATTCTCGATACCTAATCGATCGTCATCCTTCCTTTATTTATCGTCTTTTCCCCCCTTTCTCTTACCCCTCCCCTCTCCTCCTCCCTCTGGGTTGTTTATTTTTTCAACCAAGCTCTCACTAAATCTTTATAGTCATATTATTTTTTTCTACAACAGTCTTTCAAAAGATTTTTAACTGGATGATATTCTGAGTGACCCTTTACTCCAGCCCAATATCTCATCCTCAACTGTAACGTACGGAGTTCTAGGGGCATTTCTCCCATCTCTACCTGTAGTGCATTCACTGGAGATGTTCTAAAAGCTCCACTACATATACGCAGAGCCTGTGACTGTACTACTCAACTTTTTTAAGCAGAGTTTTGTTCGCCGAACAGTATACTATACTACCATAATCTATACTAGATCTTATTACTGCACTATATATTATTTTTAATGATTGAGAACTTGCTCCCCAATCAGCACCTGATAAACACCTTAATACATTAATTCCTCTTTTACAATTGTTTTTCAATTAATTTCTGTATATGTATTCCAAAATTTAACTTTGAATCCATCCACATACCCAGGAATCTTACGACCTTCACCTGCTCCAACTGATGACCATACATCTTAATGTTTAATTTCAGATTATTTTTCTTACTCGAAAAACAAATTACTTGAGTTTTCGCCACAGAAAAACGAAATCCCCATATCTTAGCCCATCTCTCTACAGCATTCACCACATTTTGCATTTTGCTTTTTGCTTTCCACAAATGAAAGATTCCGTCCCCTTTTCCATAGTGCTCCGTCGTCTGTATAGTGATTACCTACTCAACTCTAATATTGTAAAAAATATCATTTATATCAAGTAAAACGGAATGGGCTATTACACTTCCGCGTAGCGTCTGGACCAATCAAAAAACACAATTTTTCATTTGATTTAACAAAACAGTTATTCATTAGATTAACAAATCGTCAACAGTCCCCTCACCCAATAGACTGGGCGCCAGGATGTCTGCGAATGACCACAGGCCACTGGTTACCATGAGCAACTACGCACCTTGCATTTTTTTTTTTTTTTTTTTCTTTTTTTTTTTTTTTTTTTTTTTTTTTTTTTATTTTTTTTTTTTTTTTTTTTTTTTTTTTTTTTTTTTTTTTTTTATTTTTTTTTTGTTTTTTTTTTTTTTTTTTTTTTTTTTTTTTTTTTTTTTTTTTTTTTTTTTTTTTTTGTTTTTTTTTTTTTTTTTTTTTTTTTTTTTTTTTTTTTGTTTTTTTTGTTTTTTTTTTTTTTTTTGTTTTTTTTTTTTTTTTTTTTTGTTTTTTTTTTTTTTGTTTTTTTTTTTTTTTTGTTTTTTTTGTTTTTTTGTTTTTTTTTTTTTTTTTTTTTTTTTTTTTTTTTTTTTTTTGTTTTTTTTTTTTTTTTTGACAGAGCCATAGACCTAATGGAAGTGAGGTAGGGCAAATCACTGCCTTTGATAGAAAGAGAAACAGTGCCCAGAGAAATGGAAATACTTTATCTGACAATCACTTAGAACAGTTTGGTGTCTTCTTTTTTTTTAGGTGGACGACATGTTTATAAGGCCGTGAGTGACCTTGTCTGTTGATTGTATGAGCACAAAGAAGAATGCACTTCACCCCGGTTCATTTGTGTATATTGTTGTCTAGAGATTTTATATGCGACGCACGCGACACGCGCCTATGATTGGGAAAACACTGATTCGCATGGGAATCTTGCCTATTAGACCGGTACCATGGACGTCTGTGAATCGACGATGTATGCACGTGATTGCTCAGACAGTATGTGACGAGAGAACTTGGTAATACTGATTGGGCTACATGTAGCAAGCAAAAGTATTATACGTTTGTCGTCGTAGGGGGTCATGAAAGTACCATCTCGATTCATATGTTTCCATATGCAACCAGTGAACTCCTGCTTAGTCATGACAGGGTAAATTGGGTCCATTGGAACACATCCCTCACTGCCTATGTCCCAAACCTCCCGTTGGTTTACGTCAGCTTGTCATTGGCACAAGCCACTTGGGACGGCGAGAATCTTTAGAGATACCACTTAAAACGCTCACACATCATAGGATCGCCCCCTAGCGTTAGGTGGTCTCGGTTACGATTTTGATCATAGATGAGACTACTTGAGCTAGAGCCCACACCATAGCTTCTGATTACCACCCTTACTAAGTACCCCGTGCCATGGCTTCTTGCCTTGACTTTTCCATCCTTCCTCCAAGGTTCTCTGTACTAACAAACTGGTTCTTTTTTTCATTATCAAGCACTTCCAGCAAAGATCAATTGGGACCCCTTCAGATTGCTCAAACATCCTTCTTTCAGACCGCCGAGACTTGCTAAGTATCAAACTTAGTCTTATTAGTTGGTACATTAGGTATCATTTGCACCTTTTTACAAAGGTGGGTTTGAACTAAGAATCTGACGTATCCATCAGGTGTAGATCTGCTGAATATGCAAAATGTTCCATAAAATTCATATTCGTATTTATTTACCGGTAAGCTTTACCTTTCCTATACCAACTGTATGCGCGTGTGTGTGTATGTGTATGTTAGACCAGTTTAATTGTTTATGTAGTATGTTAGACTAGTTTTTAAGTGTTTATGTAGTTAATAAAGTGTTACTTGTATCACACTTGAGGTTGTTTATTGTTTGCTCATAACTGGAGTCACTTAATCATGCAGATTTATGCTACAAGCTCTTGTAGAATTGTACACTAAGGAAGTTATTTCCCTTAACCAGGAAACTAACATTCTTAGAATTGACAAGACAGCTGACCCTTAGAGGTCAGCTAAATATTTACAGCGGATCTAAAATATTCATAATAAATTATAACTAGTTATGATTAATTATTCATATTTCCCTTATGAGCTGATTCGCTACATTGCGGAGTTCCATTCTCTATTGAATATATTCTAGAATACTTCGTTCCCACTCTAACTTGAATTGTTCTTCCAAACAAAAAATTTTAAAACTCAATTGTACATTCTTCCATTAATTCCCAGACTTTCTAATTTCATTAATAACCCCTTTTTCCACAGCATATCATATGCCTTCTCTACGTCAAAAAAGACTCCCACTAATACCTCCTTCTTAATTTGCACCTTTCTTATTCAAATATATGAGTCCATAGTACTACGCCCCTTTCGAAAACCACTTTGATATGCTGAAAAAATATTTCTACTCTCAATTACAAATATCAATCTATTCATGACCATCTGTTCCATGAGCTTGCATAGGTTGGATGTCAAAGCTATAGGTCTATAATTACTAGCCTTTGAATTATCTTTTCCTGGTTTTGCAATTGGCACAATTACCCCATGCTTCCAATCCACTGGCATGACCCCGGTTTTCCAAATCGTATTAAAAAACTTAAAACCACACCTGAAGATTCGTCTGATAAATGTTTAATCATCTCTTAACATATTTCATCTTTACCTGGGGATGTCTGCTTTACCTCTGCAATAGCTCTCTTCAATTCGTACATTGTGAATTCTAATTCTAATGTACTACCAGTCTCGATCTTTTTTTCAAATATGTGACTGTTTTCTCTCACCTTCTCTTCCCTATACTTCCTCATACTATCCGTAATATTCGTATTACTGTGTACCATTACAAATGCTTCCGCAAGCATTTCGGCTTTATCATTATCAGAAACTGCAATTTTATCATTATTTTCTAAAACCGGATTATTATAGTTTCTCTGTATGCCTCCCATCTTCCTGATCATAGCCCATAAATCATTAATATCAATTTCTTCCCCTATTCTATTACATAATTCTCTCCAGTACGTTCTTTTAGATGTCCTTATTACCCTCCTCACCATTGCTTGAGCTCTCTTATAGTAAATATAATCCTTAAATTGTAACGTTTTCCTTGCTTTCTTAATTTCTCTGTTTCTATGTGCAACTGCTTTACTACACTCTTCATTCCACCATGGTACTGATTTTCTACTACTTGTGCTTTCCTTTTTACCTATTACTTCCTCTGCTGTACTTCTTAAAATCCCACTAACTTTCTTACTTATTTCTTCAATATCTTCGTTAATTTCATTATATTCTACCATTTTATTATGACACAATTTTGTAAAAAGTTCCCAATTTGCAGTCTTAAATTTCCACCTTGGTTTTCTCTCTACCTTTACTTGATTTATTACCACACCTAATTGACACCATATAGGATAATGATCACTTCAGATTGTACTTTGCTTTATAACCCTCCATACACTTTTACCAGCTAAGCTATTAGATACTAATGTAATATCTAAAGCTGAGTGCTGTCCATTGGAAACATCTAATCGAGTAATGCTTCCATCATTAATACATACCAACTGACCCCAATCTAGCATTTCTTCCACTATTAACCCATTATAATAATTTTTGTTACTACCCCATAAAGTGTTATGTGCGTTGAAATCCCCACACCAAACCACTTTGTTATTGTTATTTCCTCTTATATTCTCCAATACCTTTTTACTTAATTTTCCACAAGGATTATAAGAATTAATTATTTTAATACTATACCTCCTTTCCCAGATTTCAATCACCACCACTTCGTGATCTGCAATCTCCTCAACATTTCTGTATCAAATTCCTTGTTTTATAAATGTTGCTACCCCTCCACCATTCCCTTGTTTCCTATCTCTTCTAATCGCCACATATCCTTGTAAACTAAAATTAAGCTGAGGTTTTAACCATGTTTCTTGAGCACAAGTTATATCCGGTTTGTTTTCATGATTAGATATGTGCTTTTTAAATTCTTGCCCATTTGCAATTAAGCTTCTTGCATTCCATTGAAATATTGTTAACACCATTATGAACCACCACATCCTGTTTGAGTATTTGATGCTTGCATCTTTAGTTTGTCATTAATCATTTCCACTGAAATGCCCTCTATCTCTAGTTATTTTTCAGCAGCTTTGATTATAATTTTGATTCTCTCTGTCCAGCTTTCCGTTTGTGCAGAACAGTTCACCACTTCCGCCATAAACGTGACAAATGCCACTTTGTCATAAACCCTTATACTCTCTTTTGTTGTTTCTTACACTTTTTCCATCTTTTGATTAGGAACTATCTTTTTGTTCTTTTCTAGCTCTGGAGTCTTTCCCACTTTTTTTAGTGCCTCAGAATATGACAATCCCTCCTCTGTTCTTACAGTCTGCACTTGTGCTGCATGCTTCCTCACTTTACATCCTCCATAACCCGCACTATGTTCTTCTCCACAATTACAACACTTTGGGTTAACTCCTTGCCCGCATTTGCCATACTCATGCTCACCGCCACACCTTGCACATCGTTGTTTACCTCTGCAAACAGCTGCCACATGACCAAATTTTTGGCATTTAAAACATCTTAACGGAGGAGGAGCCTTTGATTCCTTCCACCAGATGTCTTAAGTACTGCAGCAAACCTTCCAGTCTCCAACCAGTTCAGTCCTCCTAATCAGCTCCACCTGTAATCAATTAGAGCGAAAGAGGGCGAGACAAAGAAACACAAGGAAAAACCTATACACGTGCACACGAACGAGTGATATGCCATTTCCCTAGCAACACACGAATCCATTCGTAACATATGTTTTAACCTGCCTGATTTTTCCATTATGAATAAAAACAGGCATTGTATAAGTATCAGATGTAGACCCAAATATAATCTCTTCTGTTTTACTTGTATTAATGACAAGATCATTGTTCTCGCACCACTCTACCAATTTAGTCACACCCTGTTGATGAAACCCAGGAATGTCCCCGTCATTCAACATGGATAATATGCACCAAAGCAGCAACTGCATCTTCAGTACTACATCCTTTTTTTATAGGCAAAGTGCCAAGGATCAAGTCTATCTTTAACCATCCTGTCTAAGTGCTGAAGTAACAATCTTTCAAGACATTTCACAATTACTGAGGTAAGGGCTATTGGTCTACAAATCTTTATATTCTCTTGGACATGGAATTTTAGGTAGTGGTTTTATATATGCTGTCTTCCATAACACAGGGACAGTATATGTGTCAACTGAAGCTTGAAATACTGATTGCCACACCGGAGCCAATTCATGTGCAAAATTCTTTAAAAGACCTGCACTACATCCATCTGGACCAACAGACTTTTTCGTATTTATAGACTGAAACGTTTTCCTAACATCCTCAACTTCAATAAAAATTCTGTCTGATGATGATGGAGCCACAGTATCTATTATTTAATTGCATTTGACATGTGTAGTTATTGATTCAAATCTGGTAAAAAAGGTATTTAAGTAATTCCCAAAACGAAATTCATTATCAATTACAATAGATTTGTTCGAAGTTGACAATCCAGTCATTGTTTTCATGATGTCCCAAACCTTTTTAGTATTATTAGTCTTAAAGGCTTCCTCCAAACGCCTCTTATGAACTTCTTTTGTTTCTTTTAATTTAGTTTTTAACTCTCTTTCTGTTTGTTTAAATACTCTAATATCCTTATTCCTAAATGCTACATTCCTCAAATGTATAACGTCTTTAATACCCTTAGTCACATATAGTTTGTTATTTGGATAAACTTTAATCTCTTTTGTAGGTATGACCAGCTCCACACAGAAGTTAATATAGTCATTTAACACTGTAGTTCTTTCATCGAGTGAGCCTTTCTCAAAAGTGTTCCAATTTGTCCAATCGAAACAGGCTTTCAGTTGTTGTATACTTTCATTCATCCACAATCTAATCAATTTCTTTTCTGGTTTACTTTTTTTAAGTTTTGTCCTGTACACAGGAATCATATGTACTACATTATGGTCAGACTTTAAAATAGGTGGCATACTCTTTGACACATAAGCGCCCTTGACATTCTCGAAGCACTTATCAAGAATATTGTTATTTCTTGTTTGAGTCTTTACATACTGTTCAAATCCTGGCAACAAAGTCTCCAATTTGCATTGGTTTAAATCGCCCAGCACGATCACGGGTGCATCTGAGTAGCTGAGCTGTAGTTCGTGAACATGGTCCGCTATCAGGCTGGCTGCCTGAGATGTTTTACCACTGGGCGGAACATATACCACAAACGGCAAAATACAACCAAATTCTCTGGGCAGGTAATAAGGTCTTAAAGTCATGCCGAGAATTTCCACATTGGGATCACAGCATTTTACTGAATATGCTCGGCACCATTTATCATTTATATATACACAGATGCCACCTCCTTTACTTTTACCCGAAACTTTGTCTCTATCAGCTCGTGCTAATGTAAATCCAGGGACCTCAAAGAGTGAGTCAGGCATTGTAGACTGCAACCAACTTTCCGTAAAGCAAAGCAGAGATGCCTCACGAAATTCATAACAGTACCTTATGAACAGTACCTACAAATAAATAAATGATAACTAATTTCATACATGTTGGAATGACTGGAGGGTGAGGAAATTATCACAGATTTGATCCCTTTAACCAATCCACCCTGTCATACTGTTATGGAGAGCATCATCATAATGTCAGTTTTAGTTTCTGCAGTGCAGGATGGCTTGGGTTGCTTGTTTTTGAAAAAAAGAAAATAATCAGGCATTCATTTGTCAGTGTACAATTATGTTACACTAATACTGTTACTTGGTGATCTCACCAAGAAACTTTTTTTTCCCCAAATGCAAGTCTCAGCAGAATTTTCTCAACAGACTGCCATGTGATTAGCTCTTTGTTTTCTTGCCCAGTATTGCTCAAAGCTATCGACTCCTTTTGCATAAATACTGCATTTGCAGCCTCCATTATCTTATACCATTTTAACATTACCATTTTAATTTAACAGTTTGTTTAGCCTACTAAAACTAGGTATATGCAAAACTTCATTTTCTTAAAATTGACAGCCAAAGACGTCACTCTGTGTGTGTTTGGTTGTAGAGATGTTTTTTTTTTTTTTTTTAAAGAGGATGAATGTAAATTTGCAACATTTCCATGAAGCTTTTACGGTGTAAACAGTCTAATAGCAACTGTTAACATGCTAATTAAAGCAAAATATCACTCTATACTCTATAGTGTTCAAATGTTGGGGTTGGATAGTTTTTTATGTTTTGGAAGTCTTTTATTTATTTTAACAAATTTTAAAATGTAATTTATTCCTCTTATGACAAAGCTGAATTTCAAAAGCTGATTTGGTGGTCAAGAAACATCTCTTATTATTATCAATGTTGAAAAAAGTTGTGCTGGTTGATATTTTGTGGAAATCGTAATAATTTTTGAGGTCTCTTTGGGAAATTGTAAGTTTGAAAGAACATAATTTATTTTAAACGGAAAACATTCTAAAAGTCTTACTTTCACTTTAAATTAATTTAATGCATCCTTGTTAAATAAAAGTATTACTTTCTAAACTTTTGAATGGTAGTTTTACTATACAAAACAGAAAAATCTAGACCTCGCTAGTTGACTAATTGTTGCTCATCCTTAGACATATCTTCTTGCGTTTGTCAATATCTGTGAATAAAATATTCTTGCACAGCCTTCGATTTGTGAATTTGCTCTGTTGCCTTCCTTTCAGTCCAGAGTGTTTGTATTAGCTTTAAGCAGATGGCAGTAGTAAACACTGTGCTGTGTGAAAGAGTTTAGCATCAGGCAGCATTGAAAAGGTTCATTGAGGACTCGGTAGTAGAGAAGGCTGATGTCATTGTGGATTTTAGCTGCCAAAGCTGATGAGCTTTAAAATGCCCCTTAAAGGGCAGGGGCTCAACTGTTATTAAAACCAGTCAGGTCTAGTAGGAATAGACCAAGGGTTTTATCCCCTCAGTCTGAACCGCCACCAGTGCCCATACTGGCGCATTTTAGTTCTTACTATTTTCCCTCGTCACTCCTCATTTTCTCCTGTGTCCTCCTTTCTACATCCATCCAACCTCCAATTATTATCTCCTTCTCTCTAGTGCTTGTGCTCCCCTTCCATTCTCCCCCTCTTTCCCTTGATTAAGTGGAGATGGGAGCACATCTAAATTTAACCACACTTCATCTTCCAGCTCCCCCCTTGCTGTGTTTGATACTTCTGTTATCCCTCTCCAGACCTACAGTGGGAAATTTCTTATAATGTCTGTGTAATTTTATATTATGGAGGAAAGAAGTGCGTTTTACCTACCTTCTAGGTTTTCCAGCAGTGTGTGTTTTGTTGCACTTCTCCCTCCATCTCATTAACTCTTTGTTTTTTTCTGCCACCCTTGCTGTGTTTCTCGCCCTTTTTTCATATTCCTCAGCTAACACTCTCTTACAGTCCTTTCCTTTCCTCACTGGTAGACCCTCCAATTCTTTGTTCAAAAAACACAAAAAAAATAATGTTAAAAAAACCCCAAAGCAAAATGAAGTGCGCTTAGGGGGATTAAGTCTGATAGATGCCCATTTAGGCTTGAACGATACATTAAAAGCTTTGTAGACTTGTCGTCATGGTTTCCTGGAGAACCCTGATTGTTAGGAGGCATAGATGGATGGACAGATTTTTTTTGACTCTCTCTCCTGGTGCTCTTGGGTGTCTAACCACTAAAGCTGCATTTTAGCCTTGCGTGGTCATGCCTGCTAAACTGCACACTGTGCTGCCTGGCTCACCCTGATTGCTTCAGCTCCGCTATCACACAGTCTGCTTAAACACCTGCTGATCTGGATTCACAGCGGCAGGCTGTCGGCTCGTCATGCAGGTTCTGATCCAGAAGCACGGCAACTTTGAGGAATGGAGTCTGCCAGCTGCATAGACAAACGAAGACAAATGATCATGTCAGAGTGCTCAGTGGCTGCACACTGTACTCTCTGACCTGACCTCATCTACTGCTTCTCTGGTCTGAATATCAACGGGTTTGCTCAGCTGAAGGACTCAAGAATTTGTGCTTGATTCTTCCTTGACTGAAAAAGAATTGAATTTTGATAATAAAGAAGCAGAATGTGAATGTGAAACTACACTGTAAAAAAAAGAAATAAGAAAAAGTGAATAATGTCCTGACATAAAATTACTGTACCAGTACGTTTTTTTTTTTTATATGGACATTTCCTTCAACCCTGAAACACAACACATTGCAATGCGTATTTCCAAATACAGGTAAAACATCTGTGAAAAATCAATACGGAAAATTTCCCCATATTAAATTGGTAATTTGGGCTGTAATTTTTAATTCATTCGTTTTTTACATTTTCTAAATGGGTCAGTGGTTCTTCCCAATGCAATAAACTCGCTGACATGATGCTGACATGTGTTGTGGGTTGTTGCCAGGTTGTTGCAGACGTTTTCTGGGTGAATTCAAGAGTGTTGCTAGTTGGTATAGGTGCTGGGAGTGGTTGCTAGTTCCTTGCTGGCCACAAGAGCTCACCACCCAAGTTTATATATGATATTCTGGTCCCTAGACAGATATGGTTGAGTCTTTGGAATTTGTTTCTGTCCATTTTATTGTCTGCCAGGTATGTTTGATTTGAAAAGTAATAGTTATGACACATGCAGAGAAACTGAAGACTTTCCAATGGGATTATTCATGTTGATTATATAAAGCCCAACTTTGATATTTGGTATGTCTGAAGTTCATTAGCTTCTGCGTGCATACTCTCTGCGTATTTGTTATGAGAGCCAGTCTGATTAGTGCCAAATGGCTTGGGGTGGAAATCCCAGATTACACATTCTAACTACTGCAATGACATAACGTGTTTCCTTTATGAGGCTTTGTTGTGGATTCATTTTTAGGTATTAGGATATATATAGGCCAGTGGTGCAAGCACACATTTTTAAACCAGCAACACCCTTAGCCCCAGCAAACATAAACCTTTTATCTCTTTTCTTTTCAGTAGGACAGGCAAGGTAACACTTAGTTCTGCTATCATTTAGCTTTTGCTGTTTTCTGTTACTCAAAAATGTATTTCATTATTTCATCACTCTGAGTCTTGAAAACGAATGACTGTTTTTAAAATGTTACTGTGGATGTCTGAATTGCTACATAAGCTTTTTCAGCAACATATTATATGACCAAATCATCTTATTTGGAAATTTTTTCTTTATGAAGCCCAAGATTTTAGGTTTTGCTAGGTAAAATTAACTAGACATTTAAGTCACATGAATAGACATCACTAATTTAAAATTACAAATACAGAATTAAAAATAGAATAGAAGAGTAGAAGGATTTTAGCAGCTCTGACAATGGCAATACACAGCCCAGTGCTGCTGTTCTGTGATGTAATGTAGGATGTGGTTGGTTTATTATGAATAGGTCAGAGGAAGGGCACCATAGCTCATTTGGCTTGGATGACATGAAGCTCCATTAATGTCCAAAATGTGCCTCCATTAATGTCCAAAATGTGCCTCCATTGTTATGTGCAAAAAGTTGTTTGAGGCTGAAACATGCCTTGTGTTTAGACGTAAGCGTACAGAAATAAAGAACTTTCTGTGATGAATGAGACAATTTCTATCTTTCTTTGTTGCTAAGATGCTTTACTAGAATAGCACTATGTAGAATGACATAGAAGTTTTCATTCTTTGTGGTTCACATAGTGTTTAATTTTTTTCTTCATTTTTTCCAAGGACCCTTTAGTGGCCAAGGTCAGCGGTGGAAGAAAGAAAACTGTTTCTTTCAGCAGTATGCCATCAGAAAAGAAGGTGAGCAGTGCTGCAGATTGCCTTGCCTTCATGCAGGGTGGCTGTGAGCTAAAGAAGGTGCGACCCAACTCGCGCATCTACTCAAGATTCTACACTCTGGACTCTGAGCTGGCCTGTCTCCGTTGGGAACCCTCCAAGAAAGATGGTGACCGAGCTCGACTTGACATCTCTGCCATCCGTGAGGTCCGCACAGGGAAAAGCACAGAGACATTTCTCCACAATGGCCCATCAGATCACCTCGCTGAAGAAGCAGCCTTCTCCATCATTCACGGTGATGAGTATCAGTCCCTTGACCTGGTTGCACTCTCTGCCGATGTGGCCAACATCTGGGTGACAGGGTTGCGGTACCTGTTGTCTCACCCTGGTGCCATTGGTGGAGGGGATGGAGGGGTGGGAGAGGGCAGTATTGGGAGCAAGATGAGGTGGAACTGGTTGGCGGCAGAGTTTGCACTGGTTGATGAAGACGGACATGAAATTGTGTCTGAAGATACGGCAGTGGCCACCATCTGTAAACTCTGCCCTGGCATTAAGGAAGCAAAGGTAAGACATTCTCTTATAATTCAATTTATAAACCACAAAATCTTGCATTTCATGACCAAATGGGTTCAGAAAAAGCCAAACAGTACTGAATGCCTGAATCAAAAATGCATATACTGCAATGGTTTTTATGTAGGACAAATAAAATAAGAATCATGCTACTACAGCCAGAAATGTGAACAGGCAATATAATTGTTGTTCCAGAGCTTATCTCTCTGTATCATTACTTAGCTTGACTTGTTAGCCAGCCCTGCTGAGGTGCACAGCAATGGTTGGTTTATCGATTTGGGAGCTGTGACAGTAGTTTCATGCATGTGTGTTTGTGTGTGAACTGGACAGCTGGGGACAGGAGGAGGAAAGAAAAGCCACAGGGCCAAGTCTCCAAGTCTTTGTGACAGCAAGTGTGAGACATCTGCTTCATGTGTCTAGAGAGACAAGTAAAGGCAAAAAGGGCAAGCATTGAGGAGCTGACTATATAGACATGACTCACTTTATGCTAATCTTGAAAAATGCAGGACACCATCTAGGCCCTGTGTAGAGCTGCTGTCCCTGAATTTGAATGACTTGCGACATTTTGTCTCTCAAGATTCAAATTACTATCTGCCGCAAGCTGCTCATTTAATTTGCCTCTGGTCTGTGTAATAGTTTTTTTTTACTGTTATTGCTCATTAAAGGGGACGTCGGATGCCCATTTTCCACAAGAAAATCAAAACGGCTTGATAATTGAGATTGTTTAGGTTTTTGGGGATTAAAAAATAGGAGTGAATGGATTTTTATCATTGTAGGGTCTCTACACACTGCTAAGACATTTATATGCAAACACCAAAAAAAGTGAATTTTGCATCTAATGTCCCCATTAAGTTTCAAAGTTCTTTTCAAGAAAGAAAATCTACACCCCAGCATTTCTTATTCGAGAAACAAAACCTAAAAAACTCATGAGACAGGCTTAAATTATAAACAGATGATAATTAATGTAGACTGCCGAACTCTCAAGGCCTTGGTCATCATTAACCCTCGTCACCTGACAGTAGTCCTTATGTTCTTTTGTTTATCATTTAGTAGATACTTTAATATCCAAAGCAAGGCATTCCCCAGGACATTGCTTAAGTTGATTAAAGTGGTTTAATCCTATTCAAATCACACTTTAACCCCTAACTATCACCTGTGGGATGCTTGGTGCTCTTTTTTGTTGTTGTCCTTTTTCTCTATCAAATCTTTTAGTAATCATCATGAATCAGATATCACTTGAAAGCTTAGAAGCCCAAGATTCATCCTGTGAAAACCATTTTGAAATCGACATTGCGTTACCATGGAAATGGTACTTTAATATCTTTTGGCGGTCTCCTCCCCCTTGGCGGTGTCAAGTGTCATATTACAAAATACATTACGCTCTTTTACAATCAAAACTTTTTATAATCTTGACTAAAAACATATCATTGGAAAGGTCTGAGTATCATGATTCCATATTCTGTTTTGAGATAGAAGTAATATTGACAGAGAAATCTAGACATCTGTGACAGAGAATTTTTTTTTTTATTAAACATTATTCAAATACAAACACTTAAAGCATATTTTAACAATCATAAATCTGTTTTTTTTCCGTGTTGAAACAGCATTTAAAGAAAAACAGAGAAAAAGAAAAAAAAAATATAATAATAATAATAAAAAAGGGGTGAGGGTCTTAATCTAATAACATGTATAAGTCCAAAGCAGAAAGAAGTTTCAAAGCATTTCTGTCCATCATCCATTGAAGGGATTTTGCAAATAACTTCAAATCATTCTTCAATCCAGTGAAATGGGGTTTAACCTTTAAATACTTACATCTGTGGATAAAGTGTTTGCCTAACACAATCAGGTTATTTATTAAAAATTCTAAATTTTTATCATTTATAAACACTCCAACTTTAATTGAGGTCACATTCAAAGGATGCAGCGATATATCTTTAGATTGTATCCAACTTTGAAATGAAAGCCAAAATTCATATACAAATTCACACTGAAAGAAAATATGTTCTACTGTTTCAATGTCTTTCTCACAAAATCCACATGAATTATTTTCCCAATTAAATCTCTCATGTAAAAAGCAATTGGATGGATAAATGTCGTTTAAGATTTTAAATGTCACTTCTTTGGCCTTGGGAAGAATTGGGTATGATAAATATCGCTTCCTTATTTTTCCCGCCTCATCCTCACTGAAGTCTTGCAGAACATATTTTCTTTTCAGTTGATTAGGATAATACTGCTTAGATAACACCTTTCTAATAAACTTATTTGAAAACTGTTTGCTATTTAAATTAATACCTTCAATACAAAGTGATCTAATTTCTGATTGAGAGTTAGAGTACATTACAAACTGTTGAATCATTGTTATCAGGGGTGCTGGGATGGCCTTCATCACTCTATTGTATTCTCTAATTGGGCACTTGAAACTAAATTTATCACAAAAGTCATTGTAATACAACAAATTACCAAAATTATCCATCAAATGACTTACTGCCCATATACCTTTTTCCATCCATGTACCTAAAAACAATGATTTCCTATTACTCAGAATATATCTGTTGTTCCACAAAGGTGTATTATGGTGTAAAGTTGTGTTTAAACATTAGGTTCCAGTACAGAAGAACTTGCTGGTGGAAATTAGATAATTTTACAGGTAATTTGTATAAATCATAGTCACAACGCAATAGAAACTCAATTCCACCCATCTTTTGAAAAATTGCATTCGGGATGCTAAACCAAAAAGAATCTTTGTGACAAACAAAGGACTTCAACCATTTCAGTTTTAGTACACCATTCATCACAGACTTGTGGCCTGTAACATTCATGCCACCATCTTCAATACTCTTAATCATGTCAGCTTTTCTAATGTAATAGCATTTATCCTTCCAAATAAAATTGAAATTTATCTGGTTTATTAATTTAATCATGTTATCTGAAATTTCTAATGAAAAGGCAGGGTAAATAGCTCTTGATATACTCTCCATCTTGGATAGTAGAACCCTACTAAAAATTGTTATTTCCCTTTGTAACCAGGAATTCAATATTGCTTTACATTTATCAATATTTCTAAGAATGTTTTCTTTTTCCCTTACTTCTTTGTGTCTGGTGACCGTGATGCCCAAATATTTGACTTCTGTTTTAACCTGTATATTCTCAATTAAGCGAGCCGGTTGATTATTCAAAGCAAGAATTTCACATTTATTAATGTTCAATGTAACACCTGATGCTTTCGAGAATTGACTGATTGAATCTAACGCTGTGGAGATCTGCCTTTCATCTTTTAAAAACAGAGTTGTATCATCTGCAAACTGACTTATTATGATGTGTTTTCCCATGATGTTAAAGCCATCAGATTTATTCATTCTAATCATGATAGACAGTAGTTCAGCAACCAATATAAATAATAAAGGCGAGCTGTTGCAGCCCTGTCTAATGCCTCTTGACTGTAAATCGTGAACATGTGCCATGCTCCAAAGAAACACAGCTGTTGATATCATTGTAAAGTAGACTAATTAAATTTGTGAATTTCTGTCCAAAACCAAAATGATTTAAAGTTTCTAAAATAAAGGGATGTTCTACCGAATCGAATGCTTTGTAGAAATCTAAAAATACAATGAAACCCTGATCTACAAATGTATGACTGTAATCAATAAAATCTAGTACCAATCGTATGTTATTATGAATAGATCTTCCAGCAAGGTTGGGTTTCATTTATTATCTGGGGCAGGCCTTTTTTCATTCTAGCTGCAATAATTCCCGATAATAATTTATAATCAGTGTTAAGAAGCGTGATGGGTCTTAAATTATCTAATAATTTTTTGTCTTTGCCATGTTTAGGAATAAGTATTATTATGCCTTGCTTCATGGTTGTCATTAATTAGTTTTTTGCAATACATTCTTGAATTGCCTTAAATAACAAACGTCTTTATATCTTTCCAAAAGAATCTATAAAATTCGGCTGTGAGCCCGTCGGTACCCGGGGATTTATTCAATGATAATCCCAAACTCACATCATCCAGTTCTTCAATTCTTAAATCTGACTCACAAAGTTCTTTAATTGAATCATCAATCTTGGGTATGAAGTCTTTAATACTATTTAGAAAATTTGAGGAATCTAGTTGGGAATATGCAGAAGTGTAGAGATTATTATAAAATGTGAAAACTGTCTTCTCAATAGTTTTATTATCCTTACATTCTGCTCCATTTATCAGTAAACATGATATTGCCTTATTTTCCTGTCTTCTCTTCTCTAAATTACTGAAGTACGAGGTGTTCTTTTCTCCTTGCTCTATCCACTTTGCTCGCGATCTCACAAATGCACCTTGAGCTCTTTTGCAATACATATCGTCTAATTTGGATTGCAATATCAATAGTTTGTCTTTATCTTCACTGTTTAATTCTGCCTTATCACAGTATTTACTAATTTCTTGGAACAGGTTACATTCTTCTCTTCTTTTTTCCAAGGCAATCTTCTTACTAAACTTTATGGAACTTTCTCTAATTCTGTATTTTACAAGTTCCCATTTACTGCAAAGACTATTTATAGTCTCATTATTTTCAATTTCAATTATTATTTCTTTTATCTTTGTACAATATTCTTTATTTTTTAACAGACCAGAATTAAATTTCCAGTAACCTTTATTTTTCCTTATTCTATCAACTGGATTTAATTTAATTTCTACAATACAATGATCTGTTAGCGGGGCTTTGGAAATCAAGATGTCTGAGGCAAATTCTCTAAACGAGTAATCCACAAACCAGTAGTCAATCCTGGATTTACAGGTGTTATTAGGTTTAAACCAGGAATATTGTTTTACTCCTGAATTTAAACTTCTCCAAATATCTATCAGGTGATTTTTATTCATAAATTCCCCTATTGTCTGGTTAAAGTGGTAGCTGTCAAATTTAGTGGGCCATCTGTCTTCCCATTCGTCAGGTGTCTGTTGAGCTCTGATAAAGTGTTTGCAATTTCTTCAAGCATTTGTTTATTTTGGGCAACAGTTCTATGACCATATACGTTAGTTAGTATGAAAAAACAACCATCAATTTTTAAAACCTCTGTGACAGAGCAATGCATTAAAAAATTTAATAGAGTTTGGATGGCACCCGGTGGCTGTTTGTGGTATAACACCCTAAATAAAATCTCACAGGAACCTCAAACTTCACATTTCGAACATAACTTATTTAGACACAAGGCTATAATTTTATACCAATTTTAGAGTAAAACCTGTTATGTAAAATATTTATTATATATAAAATAAAATAAAATTAATATAGTGCATTTTCTTTACAGTAAATTTAAACTACCATAACTTTTTGATACTTTAATTTGTTTTCAAAAAAATTTCTGCTGATTTTCTTCTTTAAAACGAGACCATACTTATGTCTGTATTCCAAAGGGTTCACAAATTACAACAATTTAAGTTTGGATAGTGCACCTGCATGCCTATTAAAAAAATGGGGGGTGACAGTTAAGGGGTTAAAATAACAATGTTTGGGTTTCTATCTTAAAGTGTTATCAATAAAAGTGCTGACAATACAAAAATGTATACTAAAACACATTAATACAACTCTTTCTTTTTTTTCTTTTTATCAGGTGCGATTGCGCTTTAAGGAGATTCAGCGGAGCAAAGAGAAGCTAACTTCTCATGTTACGCTGGAAGAATTCCAGGAAGCCTACTGCGAGTTGTGTACGCGACCTGATGTCTATTTCTTGCTAGTGCAACTCTCTAAAGACCGAGAGTGCCTTGATGCCCAGGACCTGCGTCTTTTCCTGGAAACTGAGCAAGGTCTGTCATTGGCCACCACTGAGGGCTGCTTGGAGCTTTTTTGCCGCTTTGAGCCCTCTGCAGCTGGGCGTGAGCGAGGTCTACTGGGCTTGGATGGATTTACACGCTACCTACAGTCAGCTGAGTGCCAGTTGTTAGACCCTGAGCACCAGAATGTGTGCCAGGACATGAAGATGCCCCTTTCTCATTATTTCATCAGTGCCTCCTACCGCTCCTACCTGCTGGATGACCAAGTGCATGGCCGGGCTGATCTTGGGGGTCTCATTCGAGCCCTGCAGGTTGGCTGTCGGTGTCTGGAGCTAGGGGTTACCGATGGGCCAGAAGGGGAGCCACTATTGGGTGTAGACCATGGTACAGATGGAAAGCATCATCACCACCACCATCATCACCACCATCACCATCATGGTTCTATTACTCTGCGTAGTGCCCTGGAAGTAGTCAACAAGTATGCTTTTCTCACCTCTCAGTATCCTCTGCTGCTGTATCTATGCCAGCGTTGCTCACCTTCCCAGCAACGTACTCTTGCACAACATCTAAAAAAGGTTTTTGGACCCAAGCTCTATACCCCTGAATCTCTTCCTGTCAGTCTGGGAGGTCGTGCAACCATTTTGCCCTCTCCAGAGCAGCTAAAGGGAAAGGTGCTTCTTGTCGGAAAGAAGCTGCCCCCAGAAGTGGAAGGTTCTGAAGGAGAGATATCTGAGGAGGATGAGGAGATTGGTGGCGGTGGTCCTCTGGCTGGAAGAAGGATGACTATCCCTGGGGAAGAAGAACTGGGGGTAGTCCTTGTTGTTCCCCCACCCCCACAGCCAAGGCGCCTCCGCTTGCGGCGTGAATTGTCCGATCTCATCGCAGTGGCTCGCACTGGAAGTCGCAACTTTTATGCTCACCGAACGAGTACACAGCCATCCCAGCAGCATTCTCCCCCCTCCACTCCTTCTACACCAGGTACACCTATGACCCTTGACCCCCCTTACTGGACCCTGTGCTCTCTTGGGGAAGGAGAGGCAGGACGGCTGGCCAGTGAGAGCCCAGAGGAGCTGGTGAACTTTACCAAGCGCAGTCTAACTCGTGTGCGGCCCAGCTCTGTAAGACTAGACTCTAGCAACCCAAACCCACAGGGCTACTGGAAAGGAGGTGTGCAACTGGTGGCACTCAACCAGCAGACGCCAGGTGCCATGCTAGACCTGACCCGTGGTCGTTTTATGCAGAACGGTGGGTGTGGGTATGTTCTTCGTCCAGCAGTAATGCGAGAGGAGGTTTCCTACTTTAGTGCCCAATCACAAGGCTGCGTGCCTGGTGTACCAGCACAAACACTCAGGGTGAAGGTCATTAGTGCCCATAGTCTACCCAAGCCACAAGGCTCTGGTGCCAAAGGTGAGGTCATCGACCCATATGTGGTGCTGGAGCTGCACGGAGTGCCTGCAGACTGCACAGAGCAGAGAACTCGCACTGCTGCCCAGAACCAGGATGATCCACTGTTTGATGAAACGTTTGAGTTCCAGGTGAGAGAGCGAGACTGCCATATCATGAATATAAATCTAATTTATTTCATATGTGATGTTGGAAGACTTTATTGAAACTAAAGCTGGCCTTTCCACTATCTCTGACATTTGCATATGGTTTTTGCATTTTGCTCCCTAGTGGCAGTTGCAGCGAACTTTCAGATTGGTTGTGAAGTAGCCATTAGGGCTTTTCACACCACAGGAACCTTTTCATAGTACCAGAACTAATTGTGGAACTACCCACTTTTTGCCGTTTTCGCACCACCGGAACTGGGTGCTTTCTTAGTACCGGACTGCCTTTTTCGAGAACCAAATTAGCTCCTACTCCGGAGCAGGGTCTAACCAGCACAACTGGTACTACCCGTGACGCA
Organism: Sinocyclocheilus anophthalmus; assembly: GCA_018155175.1. Classification (NCBI taxonomy): domain Eukaryota; kingdom Metazoa; phylum Chordata; class Actinopteri; order Cypriniformes; family Cyprinidae; genus Sinocyclocheilus; species Sinocyclocheilus anophthalmus. Next base: position 139,832 of record JADLZN010005559.1, on the reverse strand, counting down.
AGTAGACACTGATTGGCCAAATGCATACGAAAACGCCCTCACCCTCATTTAAAACGCTGTGTAAACATACTGTAAACATTGTGTCGACTTATTTCGCAAGTATGGAGAACAGCGATAGATGGACGGACGCTGAAGTGCAGGCACTTGTAACAAATGTAGCACTGCCAGTTTTTCATTGGAGATTCTTAGTCCTCCTTTCCGTTCTTTCAATCGCTTTATGTAGCCTATACGTCAACATTTCATGTCCATTATTGTGAAACCTGTGAGACAACAAAAACACAGCTCCGATCACAGCGTCCTCCATCCTCCTGTTGTTAACGTTGTTCTTTGTTTCCATTGTTGAACGCTGCACAAAATGACGTCACTGTCTGTCGACCGGCTTACGTACACTGTCGGTGCGAATACAACCCTTTAAATGGTACTGGGAAATTGTTCGCACAAAATCGTCCCAGTACTTTAGTACTGTACATTTAGTTCTAGAACTAAAGCGGTGCGAAAGGTCCTATTGTCCTCTACCCTTTTACCATGGTAAAATGAATGACATGAATGTTCCCACCCAAACACACAAAACAAATGATCGGCAGAACATCTGAAAGAAAAACATTTTCTAGGTATACTCAATGTAAATAATTATTCAACAAATATAAAATCATTATTTTGGAGATAATTTATAATAAAAGCTGATATAAAACTTGAGATTAAGCGTTGAGACATTAGATGTTTTACATGACACCTTGCCTGTGGGTTTTTGACCCTGTGTTCTGTGGTGTGGTCAGTGACGTGCAAGGTTATTTTAAGCTTCTCTTGTGTGTATCAGTCTTGAGGGCAGTGTCCATTCTCATGTGTCTTAATCAGAATGCTGCAACCCATGAAGCAGCTACTTTGCCATGTCTCACACCAGGGGTCAAGCCCTGAATGATTTTAATCTAGCCCCGAATGTTTTGTCCTTCAATCCCAGGAATTTTGCCAAGGAGTCCAGAGGAAATGTGAGAAAATGAGAAATTAAGTAAATGCTGATCGTTTTAGTTGGCCACTGTCGCTGTTTACAGTAAGCAATTTTGACTGACATCTCTCTCCACTCACCACTCACTCACTCACTCACTCGCTCATTCACCAAGTGACTTAATCCTAAACGATTTTACAGCCCTTGAGCGTGACAACAATAAAAAAAACAATGGTCAGAAAACAACGGTCAGTGTAGCACAGAGTGGACGACAGATCAAGGCAATGGCGACTCAAAAAAAAAGAATCAAACGACTATTCTTTCTTTTTGGCAGAACACGAAGAAAGGTACCTTTTAGCTTTTTCAAATTATCCAAACAAAACACACACTCATATTCAAATAATATATTCTACAAACATAAACTCGTATATTGAAAAACATCTCAAATAAAATTTTACCATCTGGTCCTGTTCACGTATGGGTCACAATTACACTGTTAGCTGGTCAAACCAGACCAAAAACGAAGTGGAATAAAGCAGGGGTTTTCAAAGTGTGGTGGCGCAAGAGCATGAGAGGGGAGACGTGCAGTCTGTGTGATAAAAAAGAGAAACATTTATGAATTAATGGTGTAAATTAATTATTTCCCTATGTCATTGTAGTGACAGCGAGGAGGATTACTTGTCTGTGAAAAGACAGAAATCACAGTCTGAGTGCAAATATGCACATACTGTATGCTTCTGAACCCATTCGGTGGTCGGCCCATACAACGACTGGCTGGTGCAATCCGAGATTTGTGGTTGCTCTCTCTCCCCATACAAACACGAGAAGCACCCTGAAGCAGTTTACGTGCATTGTTATGCCCATGAACTGAATTTGGTGCTTTGTCACACTTGTAGGGCTGTACCAGAGGCAGATTACTTTTTTGAAACATTAGGGAATGTGTATTCCTTCTTTAGTGCATCAATGGTCAATCATCAAGCATTTCATGACACACAGAAACAACTAGGTTTAGGGAACAGTGAATTTGTCCAGCTCTCTAAAACTAGATGGGAATGCCAGCTCAACTCAGTCAAAGCTGTGCTTGAAAATCTGACTGCTTTGTTAAGATGCCTGGAAAAAGTTGCTACACCCATAGCAATTGGGCTGCTGTCAAGACTGTCCAGGTTTTCTAGTGTGTACATGCTTTGTAATGTTCAAGAGTTTGCTATCTGCTACAGAGGGGCTCCATAAGTATTTCCAGAAAGAATCTGTGGACCTGGCACAAGCAACACTCTACAAAGATGCTGTTCTTGAAACACTGACCTTAATGCGGAGCAGTGAAGAAACAGCAGAACAGCTCTACAAGGAGACAAAAGTAATTTGTGAGTCCAATAACATCTCAGAGATCCTGTCTGGTCCCCGCCGTAAGCAGAGGCGGATGAATAATTACGCAGTGGATTCCACTTTGAGCACAAGGGCTCCATGTGATACTGGCAACCAACTTAAACATCATCTTTTGTAACCATGTCTTGACCGCATGATAAGTGAGCTGAGCAACAGATTTTGCTCAGATTTTGGGAAAAGCTCATGAAGGGCATTCAAGCTTGCAATCCAGCAGCTGATGACTTTCTTAGTGAGGAATCTCTAAACCTCATTGCAGCACATTACAAAATCCAACTTTGTAAAGAGGAAATTCTGGTAGCGAAACAGTTCCTGGCAAAAAAGAAGAAAGAGGGTGCTGTCTCTGACATGGCCAGTGCTTACAAACTTCTTGATCCCGACATGTTTCCTACCCTGAGCTTGGTTTTTCAAGCAGCTCTTACAATACCGGTCAGCCGTTCCAGCTGTGAGCGGTCATTTAGTGCATTGCGTCGTCTTGGCTTAGGCGAACAATGGGCCATAAGAGACTCAACCATTTGGCTGTTCTGTCAATTGAAAAAGGAATTCTCAGCACTATAAATACTAGCATGGTAATTGACCGTTTTGCTCAAGTCAAGTCTCGGAGATACTCTCTGATGATTCCACCCTCAAAGAAATAGAGAACACAGAAAGATAGATTGTAAAGAAGGATAAAAAAAGTCACCAAGAGCATGAAGTAGACAAGATACAAGCAGCAAGACAGAAGAGAGTTATGAGAGATGAGAGAACAATAAGAGAAGGGAAGAGAGGCTGTAAAAAGAAAGAAAGAATGAGACAGTAGTGCTAGCATAAATAAGAAATGAAATAAAAGGTGCAAGTATAATATAGATGATTGTAAAATAATAATAAAAAAATGTACATGGCACTGTTTCACACACAAGCTGTAAAAGAGAACATTGTGTGGAGTACCTGTGTGAGAGAGAAAAAGTAATGAATTTAATGAGCACCTTTTTAGTAACAAGACAGGAAAAAGATGGGACTGAATGAAATTGTATAAAGTTGCATATTATCTTTGTTAATTTGTGTTTATTATTAAACTATTACATAAAAAGGTTCTTGCAAAACATGTTTTTCTTGCTTACCCCTCCCCCCTAATTAGCCCCTGATGTTTTGGCCTCAGCCCCAGATGTTTTAAAATCCTAGAAACGCCGCTGTCTCACACTGATTACCTGCTACATGCAATATTAACACAATTCCAACTGAGCTCAGCTATGGCCTATCATACATCCTAACACACATACTCATTGACCTCCCTTAGCAAGGTGACAAACTAACATACGTTAACATGTTATATTTTGCAACCGTTAGGTGACAACACCACTGACAGGCTTGTGTTTCTGTAACAAAAATATTATTGGCACTGCCTGGGCTAAGCATTCACAGATTTCAGAGGACAACAAAATGGCTGAAAGCGAATTCTGCTGTTAGTGCTTATTTTAGACAGAATCTTGAGTTTTGTTTTGAAAGTTTTGAATGCTTTTTTGGAGGCATGTAGATTTTCTCTCTGTATGGTTAGACATAAACATATCCTGATAGAATACAGCAAGTTTATGAAAGGTGAGCTCTCATTGGTTGCTCCATTTGCTTTCATTTCTTGCATTAACCTGAGCTGGCAACTATAACAGAAATGTCACATACATAAATAATATGAATGTATAGAGTACTGACCTATGATCCACAACCAGAATGAGGTTAATGGATGTAGGCTGTCCTCATGGATGCACTTGGATGACGCAAGTGTGTGCAACTGAACACAACTCTTCTTAGATCTGTAATTAGGAAAGATCTACATCCAAAATTAATGGCCTGCTAACACTAATGCTCTTGCCCTGGATTGTAGTTCAAACCTACAGTCTAGATAACTCATTACACTGCTCTGTAAGTGGGTGCCAGTTTCTTCCAGCATTTTATTTTTTAAATGATGTGACCTTTCTTTTAGCAAGGCCTAATTACTATTGCATGGCAATTTTAGACCGCTTTAATTATGAGATGCAGATTAAGGTAGTTTCTTGGTGCAGGAGAGGGGTTGTTTTACCTGTGATTTCCAGTGAAACGAAGTGGACACAAACATGCAGCTCTCTGGGTGTGAAGCAAGACTGCTGAAACCAATCCGTACATTTTTACAACGTTCATCTGAGGAGAGTTAGTGTGTGTTTTGAGGAAATTGTCTTGCTAGCAATTTTTGAAGGTTAAAAAATATATTTTTGTCAAGAATACTAGTTTCTGTCAACAAGCAGAGAGATGTTCAAGCACTCACTAAACACGCTATTGTCATGTATTGAACCAGAATCCATTAGTAGAGCTATTATCTGTAAGTTTCTTAAAAAAACAGTGAGTACCATCATGACATCTCCCTGCTTCTGTTTGCTTGTTGTCCCTTTTTGGTTACGTTAAAAATCCTTGGTAAAGCTAGAAAACAACAATAGTCTTTCAATATGAATCTCCAGACACTGTACTTCCATGTTTAGTATAAAGGTAGATATGTGGCTTTTGGATTGGTTTCTTCATCATACACATATTGTATTGCAAGTAGACAGTGATAAAAATTGTGGGTGAGCCTTGATCTTAGCGCTTTTAAATTTAAATCCCTGCTATTGTAATTTAAACCAAAGACTGTGCCATATGGTTATTTGAAGAGGAGGTTTTGAGAAGGATCCAGTGAAATCACAAATATATCTCTCACGCACTTATTTTGTCCTTTGGGATTGTGCCTCTTGTTGTTTGCATTTGTTTGACTCTTGTTGCTTGGAGCTCAAGGACGTCATGCAATTATAAGTCATGGGAGGGGTACACCTATCAGAGTCCCACTAACACACACACACACAGGAGCAGATGCACATCCCCTGGTGGGATCTGATAGAATGCTTTTGCATCTTTTCCTGTGGCCTTTTTCACTAAACAGATAAGTAACTGTCTCAATGTCAAGTCAAATCATACTTATTTGTGTAGAACTTTTCACAATTTGCATTGTAAGCAGCTTTACAGAAAATCATGATGTTTGATAAAAAATTAATAACTTAATGTCCAATACTCGCATTTAACAGATTAGAGCTGCGTGATAATATATTAATACACTTGCTTTTTGCAACAATACTAGCAATTCAGCCGTTTGGATTTGCTTTATATCTTTTTTTATAAAATGGTCTTTATATGACTCTGTAGGGTATACATGTATTTGTTATATACCTAGATGTGTGTACTGTACTGTAATTATTTAAGTACTATTGTATTTACAGTATTTATGTGGTACTCTTAGATTATTAGAACAACATGCTGCCATGGCCTTAACATGGTATTACCATGATACATGTACAAAATCATGGTAATATCATAGTACAATTTTGTCTGTGGAGTTCATTAAATTTGTTCATGTGTACAAATGTATGCAATTTCCGAAGCAGGTTCTCTGAGATGCTGCACACCTGTCTTGAACTATTTTCTCTTGCATAAGTTGTGTCCGGGCGTCTGTGTGGGTGTCTGCTGCCAGCTGAGGCATTTTATCTTTGTTGTTTGTGTTTTCCTGCCAGACTTTCTCTCCGTTTTTCCTTTTCTTAGTACGAATATGCATATTCAGTGTGACATAACTGTTTTGTGTCTCACTTGCTTTGTGTGTGTATTGGTGCACGCTCATGACTGTGTACAGTGGGTATGGAAAGTATTCAGACCCCCTTAAATTTTTTCACTCTTTGTTATATTGCAGCCATTTGCTAAAATCATTTAAGTTAATTTTTTTACCTCAATGTACACACAGCACCCCATATTGACAGAAAAACACAGAATTGTTGACATTTTTGCAGATTTATTAAAAAAGAAAAACTGAAATATCACATGGTCCTAAGTATTCAGACCCTTTGCTCAGTATTTAGTAGAAGCACCCTTTTGATCTAATACAGCCATGAGTCTTTTTGGGAAAGATGCAACAAGTTTTTCACACCTGGATTTGGGGATCCTCTGCCATTCCTCCTTGCAGATCCTCTCCAGTTCTGTCAGGTTGGATGGTAAACGTTGGTGGACAGCCATTTTTAGGTCTCTCCAGAGATGCTCAATTGGGTTTAAGTCAGGGCTCTGGCTGGGCCATTCAAGAACAGTCACAGAGTTGTTGTGAAGCCACTCCTTCGTTATTTTAGCTGTGTGCTTAGGGTCATTGTCTTGTTGGAAGGTAAACCTTCGGCCCAGTCTGAGGTCCTGAGCACTCTGGAGAAGGTTTTCGTCCAGGATATCCCTGTACTTGGCCGCATTCATCTTTCCCTCGATTGCAACCAGTCGTCCTGTCCCTGCAGCTGAAAACACCCCCACAGCATGATGCTGCCACCACCATGCTTCACTGTTGGGACTGTATTGGACAGGTGATGAGCAGTGCCTGGTTTTCTCCACACATACTGCTTAGAATTAAGGCCAAAAAGTTCTATCTTGGTCTCATCAGACCAGAGAATCTTATTTCTCACCATCGTGGAGTCCTCAGGTATTTTTTTAGCAAACTCCATGCGGGCTTTCATGTGTCTTGCACTGAGGAGAGGCTTCCGTCGGGCCACTCTGCCATAAAGCCCCGACTGGTGGAGGGCTGCAGTGATGGTTGACTTTCTATAACTTTCTCCCATCTCCCGACTGCATCATCTCTGGAGCTCAGCCACAGTGATTTTTTTGGGTTCTTCTTTACCTCTCTCACCAAGGCTCTTCTCCCCCGATAGCTCAGTTTGGCCGGACGGCCAGCTCTAGGAAGGGTTCTGGTCGTCCCAAACGTCTTCCATTTAAGGATTATGGAGGCCACTGTGCTCTTAGGAACCTTAAGTGCAGCAGAAATTTTTTTGTAACCTTGGCCAGATCTGTGCCTTGCCACAATTCTGTCTCTGAGCTCTTCAGGCAGTTCCTTTGACCTCATGATTCTCATTTGCTCTGACATGCACTGTGAGCTGTAAGGTCTTATATAGACAGGTGTGTGGCTTTCCTAATCAAGTCCAATCAGTATAATCAAACACAGCTGGACTCAAATGAAGGTGTAGAACCATCTCAAGGATGATCAGAAGAAATGGACAGCACCTGAGTTAAATATATGAGTGTCACAGCAAAGGGTCTGAATACTTAGGACCATGTGATATTTCAGTTTTTCTTTTTTTATAAATCTGCAAAAATGTCAACAATTCTGTGTTTTTCTGTCAATATGGGGTGCTGTGTGTACATTAATGAGGAAAAAAAGTAACTTAAATGATTTTAGCAAATGGCTGCAATATAACAAAGAGTGAAACATTTAAGAGGGTCTGAATACTTTCCGTACCCACTGTATATATCCATGCATATCACTACATATCATGAATATGTATGTAGTGATATGCATGGATACACCTCAATAACAGTACGTTTTCTTTTGTTCAAATTAGTATTTTAAGTGATATTAAGCTCAGGTGCCATTGTTCCTGTTTTTCTGACACAAAGGAAGCAGTGAAATACATACTTCATGTTATTTTCAATGTATCTTTTACTATGTGACTGTGCTTGTTAGTTATGTGAACCTCTAACAATAGTTACACAGTCATCTTTGTAAGTTGTTTCAACCTGTAACAATCCCTCAGTTATTCATGTTGTGCAAGATGTATGATTTTGTTGAATTGTGTCCTTGCTTATTAATGTGTGTTTTTCCTACATAGCCAGATGATCAGGTGATTGTGTGTGCATGCAAAATATTTCCATATTTAAATAGATGAGACTGTGGAAATGCAGTTTATGCAAATTATCATGTATTTACCATATTCTGCGGTGTTACAGTGACACGTTGGCTCAGTGGTCTGCACTACATTTTGCATGCTTCATATTTCAGAATGTCTGCTCATGTGTCAAGTGTCTGTTTACACACCCTAGATATTTAATTCTCCTTACAGCTGCATCTGTAGAATGTTGCACACCTGAAGAGGCCAAAAATACATGTACTGTTTTCTCTTTTCAGGTGAACATGCCTGAACTAGCCCTGCTGCGTTTCGTAGTTCTGGATGATGATTATATAGGTGATGACTTCATTGGCCAGTACACCATCGCTTTTGAGTGTCTACAGCCTGGTTATCGCAATGTGCCCCTGCTGGGCCTCGCTGGAGACCCTTTGCCCCATGCCAGCCTGTTTGTATACATCGCCATCACTAACCGCAGAGGTGGGGGAAAGGCCCAGAGACGGGGTCTGTCCGTCAGGAGAGGAGTGCGGCGTGGACGAGAGTACGTCACTCTGCGTAACACGGGAATCAAAGTGCTGGATGACACTTTCCGCCCAGCCAGCGGACCTCTGCGAGAAGCTACAGACCTGCGAGAGGATGCACTGGTAAGGGAGGTGGTGCGTGTTCAGACAACAGTAATACTAGCAATTTGACTTCTTCACTACTTGGCAGCTAAAACACCCTGCTGAAAAGACCAGCTTACACAAGTTGAAATTTGCATTCTGGTTCAGGTTAGTTTATGTAGATTAGTGCAGTTTGGTGCTGGTCAGCCAGCATGGTTTTTCCATATTATGCTGTGTGATCAAGAAAATCTTGATCTTTAAAAAAAAAAATTGGCTTTCATGTACATCTCAACAATGATCGGCATTTATAGATAGAGCACATCACATTTGGTCAACACTGAAGCTGAAATGACACCTTTATGAGCTTTTTGGTTTTAATCTTTGGTTTAAATCTTAAGTTTTGGTTACCTGTACTTTCAGTGTTGGGACTGAAACCTTTTACTTTTCGTTAAAAATGTCATAATTTGTGTTTCGAAGACTAACCAAAGTCTAATGGGTTTGAAAAGTCATGAGGATGAGTAAATTTTTTTTTTTAAACAAACTATAGACCTTAATCCGGTTAGGCGCCATATTGAATTTAACGCAGATAAAACCGACGCTGTGAGGGATAGACTTACAGTTTTACAATGGCACACTCTTTATAAAGTTTTTTGTCTGCTGAAAGTTTTTTAGAAAGAAGTTTCATCAGCTGACCTGTTGGTAAGTTGTTAAATAACAATACGGCCCTTTGGATGCATTGTACTACTATCCGTCACAGCATTGTTGTCAATTCTGTCAAAGATTTTATATGGAGCTACCCTGACTAATGTCTATCCTTTTAAGCTTGGGGTTGTGCCGGGGACAAGCATCCTGATAAGTTTTCAAAAGTTTTCAATGCTCTAAATAGAGACCTATAATCTAAAGTAGGGCTGCACGATAAATCGAATGCGATATTTTACACACTGGATCAACTTACTACACGCGGCTGGGTCACTGACGCTGCGCAAAACCACTATCATTTTGCGCGCTTGTCATGAACACAGCTCGTGTTGTTAATGCGCTCCCATGTGAAGCCCGCAGGTGATGGAGATTGACCACTGATTAAAGAACGGCTTTATAGCCAAGATGATGCGCGTAGAATTCGCATCGAGTTATCGTGCAGCCCTAATCTAAAGGCTAAAACAATAATAGCAATAATGTGAATTTTTTTTAATTGTATTTCTTATTTTTATTTTTTAATGGTTTATTTCTAACCGTTTATATTCATATTTTTATGTATTTCTAAATATTTTATTTTATATTCTTTCTTTCATGCTCCATGTGTGCGGCTTTAAAATGTTTACTAATGTGCTACTTTTTAAATGGATATTTGTGGTTGGATGAGGCCACGTTAGTGACAAGGTAGCACTGATCCATCCAGATTGACGGCTGGCTCTCCCAGTCAGAGCTGTCTAAATATAATGGTTTAGAAATAGTGAACAAAACAATTAAGTTGCTTTTTGTCAGTGCTGTTCAGTGGGTCGTGCAGATAATTTTTTGTTTGTAAATGTCTCTCACTATAACATGCATGTCAACACTGAAACCAGATATTATAGTAAGACATTAAGTTGAGGAATATATTTGTTTTCTTTTCATTAAACATTTGCTTGCTCACAGTGTACACAAGTCATAGCTTTACATCTTAAATCCACTCACCTGAAGATTTCTGACCTCACTAATTGTTGCAGTCATTTGATACGGATTCTGAGCCTTTTAATAATCAGCTGACATGAAATTGCAAGTCTCAGATCTGAACATGTAAAAACCAGACACCTCCTCTCTGGAGTATGGCCATCCATTGCGAAAGCACAGTTCAGTTCACGTGCCTTTTCTGGGGTTTAACTTATCTAAATTATGTAAACATACACATTTCTAGCATTACCATGTGTTGATCTGAATTTTCAAGCAAGCTCAAGAAATTAAACCAAGCAAAATAAAAATTAATAAATAAAACAAAAACAAAAAAAACAACCGCCACAGTTCTGCTGACCCTGACTCTGGAAGGTCAAGGTATGATTTATGGGTGACTGTAAGGGGAGGAAGGATGGAGGGTAGAGTATCTGTGGGGTCAGGTGACAGGGCCAGGATCAGATGCAACCGCAGTGTGTTGTGTGTTGAGGAAGAGGAGCTACTCCACATCCATAATTACTGTGTTTACAAAACCTGCTGATCTCAGAGGTAAACACATAACCAGACAGTGGCCCCAAAAACTATTTGAACCATTGCTTTAGTCTTACCTTTGCAATTACTGAAAACCATCTGTTCTTTTGGTAATTTTAGTAGAATTATGAATCTGTTGCCTCACACACCACAGGTATATATTTCTTGCTTTGTTATTCAGAACATAACAGACTTGTTTGTGTGATATATTTAGCCCAAAGGCATACTTATCTTTCTTTAAAAGCCGCTTGGTTTGGTATTTTCTTATCTGTGTGTCCAAATATTTTATGGAGCCACTTTACATACACACATACACTTTGTCCTTTCATTTCCATTCCTTTTTCTTGTATAATATATCAGAGCCACCACAATGTCCACTTTATTCACAGCACACCCTATGGACTTCTTTCTCATACAAATAAACAGATATACAGGCTAATCACCCACATGAAGCCCCCTGAACACACACATACATCTCCAAATGGCTTTGTTAATCATGGTTGTGGGTGTGTGATTCTGTCAGGTAGAAAATAGAAACGAGCTCTCTATGTGCCACAATTTAATGAAGGGAAATGTATGATAAAAAGCTGAAATGTGATTAGACTCTAAGCTGAGGCCTTTGACAGTCATGCGGACATAGAAAACAGTTAAATTGCACAGGTTTATCTGTCTGTATAAAGGAAAGAAGTCATTATTTTGGCTGTGCCTCGTGAGAGTAGCTTTGCCTATTACAATCAGTGTCAAACAATATAAATGCCACCATTTTTCAAGTTTTCAGACTCTTAGCTGTCTTGTCTTCTATTAGAGATCTTGCAGTTGTGGTCGTATACTTTGAGTACTCTGTACTCTACTATTCAAAAGTTTGGGGTCAATTTTTTTTTAGAATATTAAAAGAAATTAAATTTAGCAAGGTTACATAAAATTGATGAAAAGTATATAATATGTAATGTTACAATTTCAAATAAATGCTGGTCTTTTGAACTTTCTATCTTTTAAAGAATTCTGAAAAAAAAGTATTCCACAAAAATGTCAACAAAAGTATGATCAATGTTGCTGCTTAATTAAGAAATATTTATTGAGCCTTAAAGGGGGTCATATGATGCGATTTCAATTTTTCCTTTCTCTTGGAGTGTTACAAGCTTTTGGTGCATAAAGAAGATCTGTAAAGTTGCAAAGACTAAAGTCTCAAATCCAAAGAGATATTCTTTATAAAAGTTCAGAGTCAGCCACACCTACCTAAAACGGCTCGTTCTCACACGCCCCCACATATCTACGTCATTATGGGGAAGATTTGCATAACGCCGCCCAAATGTTCACGCAACGACGAGCCATAATTGTTATTCTCACTGTAGTATTGTTGACCTGCAGCCATGCCTTAAGACGCTTGTGTCTTCGTGTGAAAGCGCTACTCTTGTTTTGGTCTTCCAAAAGAGACATATCCTCTTCGTCATGCGCTATAGCTGATCTGGCTGGTCGCTGAGGGAATACACACTTTCACCATGGACAAAGTCCGTCACATGTGGTTGCCGCTCATTCGTCACATCTGCCGGGCGCGCCGTTCTCGACCCCGCCGCCTGAGCTCACTCTATCCCGACCTCAGCGCACGCTAAGCCGGGGCTTCGGCTCACGCTAGCCCGGCCTCAGCTCACTCTATCCCAGCCTCAGCGCATGCTAAGCCGGGGCTTCCCCTCACGCTGGGCCGCTGTGTTTTTCGTTGTGAAAGTGAAACTACTTTGTTTGTCTTCCAAAAGAGGACACAACTACAAATCAGTGGTTAATTTGTATTTACAACATCCAAATACCATATGTGTGCAGCACATTTTATGGCAGACTGTTTACTGATCCTGGGAGAGTAACGTTTGACTACAATGCCGGCTGTTCTGACTCAGTCTGTAAGTCGTTTTCATTTAAAGGATTTGCCACTTATGATTCAAAACGCGAGTTTTGGGCAGTAGAGTAACACTTGTTGTTTGTCATTTCTCCGATCCATTCAGACAAGTTTTTTATGTTTACGCGGCGCGATGCAATGCAACCGTAGTATGTGAGGGGCGTAACATTTCCGTCACGGGCTTGAGGTATTCGGCCAATCACAACGCACTGGATAGCTGGCCAATCTTAGCACACCTCACTTTTCAGACCGATGGGCTTTGAAAAATCGACGCGTTTCAGAAAGGCGGGGCTAGAGGCGAAATAATAATGTACAGTATGTGGAAAATAATGTGTTTTTTGAACCGCATAAACACATTTTATTACACCAAATACACCAAATAGTGTTATTTTTAGCAGCATCATATGACTCCTTTAAATCAGCATATTGGAAGGATCATGTGCCACTGAAAACTGGAGTAATGGCTGTTGAAAATTCAGCTTTTCCATCTTGGGAATAAATTACATTTTAAAATATATTAAAACATTATTTTAAATTGTAATAAAATTTCACAATATTTGTTTTACTGTATTTTTATCAAATAAGTAAAATGAGCATAAGAGCATAAAATCTTTTGGAAAAGTGCAGATTTCACGTTTCTTTTCTCTTTGTTAACATTCAATTTTTTGTGCTTACCAAATTGTTACTTACCTTTATCTCTTAGGCTTACTGAAGTATTTGTGTTAACCAAGTGTGTGCCTGTGTGTTAACGTTTTCTCTTTAGTGTGCCACAGTGGCTTTTAAAGAGCAGTGTGGGCTCCCCCCGACGGCCACACTGAAGCAGTGCATCCAGAGCTTGGCCACGAGGCTGCAGAGTCCAGATGGGCCCCCAAGTGCCACACTCACTCTGAAGGAAGGTTACCCATGCCTGGAACCTTTGGGCAACTTGACTGACGCCACTCGTAAACTGCTAAATGGTTATGACACGGTAAGAGATGCCTATTTATGTAGGCCATTTTAATGTTACTCATCATTGCCATGTGTTTTTCTGTCGGGCTGTTGGTGGTTCAGTTTCATAGACCATAATAGGCCAACTTTATGCTTCTGCTGAATTTCTGAGGCATCATTAATGTACAGATTTCCTTTTCCTAAATGATAAGCTAGAGAGACCTTTCTCTTTATGTGAACAAAGCAATTCTTAAAATATTTACAGCTGCAAATATAAACTATCATATTGATATGTAATATTAATATCTTACTATATCAGTCAGCTATCCTCTCCTCTGCATTACCTGCCTTTACAATGGCATTTGTCTTTTTAGCCATCCCACATTAAACATGGAAGTACAGTGTGTGGGAGTAAGAACAGGCACATCGGAGTCAGTGAGACATCTGAGGCTTTAGTCACCATCCTCCTCCTCTCCTTTTGTAGGGTCCCTCTTTCCCGGTCTCTCCCTGTGGGTTGACTCTGGATCCTATTGTGTGTTTGAGTCCCAGAGCGTCAGACTGCACTGACTGGCAGGACTACATTTTATAAATATCTTCACTGTGAGAGAGGGCAGCAAGGGTCTACTCAGAATTGTATTGCTTAAAGATCTCTTTTTTATAGTTCATAATAGAGTTCTCAGTTGTTTGAGTTTACAATAGTTTACATACAGTAAAAGTATAGAGCTATAAAATTAATGTATAATTTAGCTTGGATAAGTCATAGAAGAATTTAATGCAAAATTAGAAGCAGTCTCTCATTCTTGAAGAGACTTGTGAGGTCACAAGAGTCATTTTTGGAGAAAATTAGTCCTTTGGGTTCACGTTTTAGCCATATTCATAAACTGTGTGTGTGCGTGCGCTCGCGTGCGTGTGTGTGAACAATACCATTGACTAATTTGGGATTGATTAAATGTTTTCATGTTTTTGAAAGAAGTCTCTTATGCCCATCAAAGCTGCATTTATGTTTTAATGCAGTAAAACAGTAATATTATAAAGTATAATTACATTTTAAAATAACTGCTTACTTTTTAAATATATTTTTTTATGTAATTTATTCCTGTAGTGGCAAAGCTGAATTTTCAGCAGCCATTAATCCAGTCTTTAGTGTCACATGATCCTTCAGAAATCATTATAATATGCTGATTTGGTCTCAAGAACCATTTATTATGATCAATGTTGAAAAAAGTTGTGCAACTCAATGCTTTTTTTTGTCTTTTTTAGATTATGGCATGCATTTGAAATAGCAATCTTTTGTAACATTGTAAATGTCTTTACTGTCACTTTTGGTCAATGCAATGCATCCTTGCTGAATGAAAGTATTAATTTCTTTTTTTTCTTATTTAAATTTTTTTTTTAATTAAAATATATGAGCAGAACATAAAATAGTACCTGTCTGCATCCTTCTTCAGATGATTTCTGCCAACAAACAGCTGATAGAAAATGCAGATGGAGTGCATGAGAGAATTGCACAAGTGCAAAAGGAAGGTGAGTGGAGGATGAATCATCTTTGTATTTTCTTTCCACCCGAATTATGTTTCAGTCAGGCCCCAGAGGATGTGTGAAAATCTTGAGAAACAATTCACAGATTTCTCAAATTTGCATTCAAAGTATATCCTGTCATCCACAACACATACAACTTTCACATCAACACTTTGAAACATTGCCTTTTATCCTGAAGAGTGCTGAAATACCTTCACGGAGTTATTTTGAAATGATATACAGTATCCAGTGTTGATGAGGTACTTAAACTAGTGATGCTAATAATTAAATTTTCTAGTATTATGACAGCAGAGCCAATGCTAATGTATGGGGTTCACTGGTCCTGTTTATTGAGTGGCGGCTCCCTTAGTGAAATCGCAGTGGGCCCCCCCCCCCACCACTAGCTGGGGGTCCCTAGAAATGTCACACAACTTTCACCCCACTAGCAATGGCTTTGTTTGTGTAGCTTTTCCAGTAACAAGCTACAAGCTTTTTTCTAAAGCTTATTTGTTTTTGTAGTACGACAAACCACAACACCAATGTTATGTGATATTGTATTGGACGTGCAGCTTTTTAACCTAGTTAGTTGATGCAGTATTCAAATAATGTAGCTTTGGGATGTCTGATTCGTTTTAGTGACTCTTTTCATTCTGGTGTTATGTAAATAAATGATTCACCTTTTTAAAAAAATCATTACCATTCCTTGCATGGAGCTTTCTGTCTTCCTTTTTGCGACCCGATTTTATAAATTAAAGTGTTTTTTAAAAAAAAAGTGTTTAATCTGTTCAAGTGTGATCTGTCACCCTAATTGACATTTCTTGATTTAAAAATTATATGAAATAACAATAATAATATACATAATTTATTTGAAAAGATCGTACCCCCCTAAATTAGCTTGTATTTAGTTACTACTTTTAGTAGCTTGTACTGTAGCCACAGTAACTACTTTTTCAAAAGAGTAGATTGACAATAGATGAACTACTTAAAATTATGATTAGTTAGTTAATTATGATTAATTAGTTAACTGCTTTAGCTCAGACAAGTTATTAGACAAGTTACGGTTTTACCGTGGTAACCATGGTTTCTGCCAAAATACTGCAGTTATACAGTTATTGTTACTACTGTAAAACCTTAAGAAATGGATCTGACAAAAACGAAGAAAAATCATCAGAAGAAAGATGCAGACAGCAGTTACATTATGTGAAAGTAAATGCTTTCTACACATACTAGAATATCTTCACCCTCTGTTCCTAGCCTGACAGATATTATTTGCCCCCAATTACAAAAATCCGAGACACTTAGTTCAAAATACTGTTTTTATGTCCTTATGAGGATATATTGATGAAATGAGAGCGAGCGAGTAGTCAACACAGCAGATTAGGAATGAAAGGGCAGCTTACAGAGGCCATGCCAAGATTCATCACAGGAAGCACAATATTATCAAACCAGAGGATGAATGGGTACATATCAACCATAATTTGGCAGCTCAGTTCCTGCAGAAGCATATTTGCACCATTAATGGCATTTTGAAAATCTCAAGCCAGAAAAAAAAGAAGAAAATGATACACGTTATGCATGTGTTTGTTTTCTATTATATGTCCTCTTAGGAATGGAGTTTCATGAAGATCTGCCCAGGTTGGTAGAAAAGGAAAATCTGAAAGGCCGTAAACAGAGTAAAGCTGTGGAAAGTTTTGCTTGGAACATCACTGTGCAGAAGGTAAATAGCGTGACCTTCTCTTTCCCTCCCTCAAACAGCCTTGAATTTTTGGATAATGTTTTCACTCTGGTTTTAGATGAAAGGGAGATGGGCTTCTGTTGTTTTGAAATTCTATCTTCCAAATGGAAGTCATTTGACCTTATAAATACAGCGTGTGCGGTGGACTTTTGAAATGAGCAGGTCCTTTCTCTGGGTTTGGGTGCTTTTAGTTGATTGGAAATACATGTTTCAGTTCCATTTGATGTTTACGCAGTTTATGGGTTAAATGATTATGCAACAGCATTTACCTTGGGACTCTTGGGACTACAAACAAAAGACATTAAAAGCTATGAAAATCCAAGTCTCTTTGGCTTGTATTAATAGTCACTGTATTTTTAGAGCTTTAGTCAATAAATCTTCTATATCCTTTAAAAAAGGACATACTTTTTAATTAATTCGTTTTCGCCACTGAGGTTCATTAATAAAATATTTTTGTCTAAA
Source organism: Sinocyclocheilus anophthalmus (assembly GCA_018155175.1). NCBI lineage: Eukaryota > Metazoa > Chordata > Actinopteri > Cypriniformes > Cyprinidae > Sinocyclocheilus > Sinocyclocheilus anophthalmus. The sequence continues at coordinate 122,524 of JADLZN010005559.1, read as the reverse complement.
AATATTTTTGTGTTCATGACCATTTCCCAACAGACTAATTTTTGCTTCTGTGACTTGTATATGAAATACTGTGCTGTTCTTTCAGGTTTAAAGTCGCCATAAAAGTAGCGACAGATCTTTTTTTTTATCTGTATTGTGAAATACATCCAAGTGTAACAGATTATTGGAAAAGAAAAAATGTAGGGCAGGGATCGGTTTATATTCGGATTGAGTTATAACATTTTAAATAAAATTTAAGGTAAAAAAAAAAAATTAAATGTATGAAAATAAGATTTATGAAATAGGGTGGTTTATTGGTTTAGTGAATGATTGAGTAACTGACTCACAAAGACAGTCACTTGTTTCAATTCCTGAATGAATCAGTGCTTTTAAACAAATCGGTTTGAATGAATTATTCAGTGATTCAATGATTCACTCATAAAGACAGTCACTTGTCACCACCTACTGGTGTAATTATGTAACCCGCATAAAGAGTCACTGAAAAATCCCCACCGCTAATGCACAGACTGTGAGCCTGTCTGGAACAGCCAGTCAAATTCATACACCAGAAATAACTGATGTGTAACATAATAACAAACCCGGTTCATGTGATTCGTGTCTCTCTTTTTTTTAGGGTCAGTGCGACCTCCTGCGAAGTGCTAAGATAGATGCTTTGGATACGTTGAGGCAGCTGGCATTGGCCTGTGAGGCGTCCGGCCTGATCTTGACCTCTGACGGTCACTACACCCCTCACGGCCTGTCCTCCAGACGGGGCAGTAGCCATGGCAATGGTCGCAGCTGAGCCCCAGAGACACACGTAGGCATTGAGAGTGCATTTATTCATAGGTGAATGAATGGCTGAATGTTGGACAGACAGAAAGACAGATGTATAGGTGTCTCAGATGAACAGATGCTAGTAGGGGCATTTGTCCTTTTTTGAAGTGGGTGCTTGATTTTAGCACAGCATTGACCAGATGTTATTTGAGGGCAGAATAATGAATGTTCTTATCAAGACCTACTGAATGAAGGATGTAAAAGGAATTAAAGCGAATTCCTCAGCGATATAAAATGACTCATGTCAACAATGTAGAAAGCATGCCTGCAATATTTAAGAGGACTTTAATGTTGAACTCCTTGTAGTTCACAGGCTAGAAATGTTCTTTCGAGCAGAAAAAAAAGTATAAATCTAAAACTGCAACTAATGTCGAATACAGAAGACTCATTAGTCTTTCCCCTAGTTCATGACTAAATCACCAAAGTGTGAAGTTTGTTTACTCAGGTTAGCACATCTCAGAAATAATTTTAGAGGGTCTGACATTGGTCTGCATCATCTTCAGGGCTGTATCTCCCTCTCTGCTGTCACTCAAACTGATTGACAGGTGATGCCCACCAGCAGGACAGCAGCGTTTCTGCCTCTAAGCCCTATCCAGTCTAAAGTGTACGGGATATAACTGGTGCTTCTCCGTTGAAGGGAACCATATCCTCATCTTCCGTCTTCACCAGTGATATGGATCGTCTTCAGCTCATTAACAATGCAGAATGAACTCAAGAAGGTTTTGTTAAAATATTGTTCAGTACACCCTAACAGTGTTAACTGAGCCGGTTACTCAATGGGAGGACAAGTACTGATTACGCCACATATCCATGTAATGCATATGGAGTTCAGCACCTGGGATTGGAACAATGTTACTAAATGATGAACTACAGTTTGGGTGAAAAGTGACTTTATTTCTAACATACATTCCTTGGCTTGATTGGATGAAGGTTTCTGATGAGTCTGCTGGCATGCTCATCGTCACATTAAAAAATAAAAATATAAAAAACCTTTTTGTCATAAAGACAAAAATGCTACTAAACATGGCAAGAATTGCTGCCGGATGTTTGATTTTAAAAAACAACTAACTGTTATAAACAGCTTTAAGCACTGAGACAACTAAAGTAGATACAATTCTAAAGTAGAAACTGTTTTACAACTTGCATTGTGTAACATTTGACAGTGTTGTGATAGACAAGGACAACATTAGCAGTATTTTGTCTATTGCTGTCAAAGACACTCAAAATAGACTAGTTTTTGAAATTGCACCTTTTCTTTTCACGTTAACAGAATAACAGAAATTAGATATGTGATTATATATTATTTTTCTTATGGTAGACAAGTAAAAGTGCTGGTACATTGTGTGTGTGTGAACGTATGTGTGCAAGGGTGCTAATGTAAATGTGTGTGAGACGTTTCAGTGGTACTTGTTCTGAATGTGATGAATCTGATGCCTGATCAATTCGGGCAGTTGTTTTTAAACAAAAACCTGACTGTTGGTTGATGTCAGACATTTTATTTTAGAAGACCAAATGAGCATATTCACTACAGTGAAGGTGTATAAATCGATAATGAACGGGATGAGAAAAGGCATAACATTAGCACATAAGCAAACGTCCTGTTGTCCTGTTTTATGTGTCCACAAGTCTTTTACTCTCCTTTTTAACTCTTTCAATCTACTTTGTACTGTTCTCTACTACTTTTTATGTATTTACTTTTCTCTTCCTCTGTCTTTGCCCTTGTTCTCTTCCTATTCTCTCTGAAGGGTGAGCAATCCATGCCTGTTCTGTGACAGTTTTTGTGTCTGTTCACGTCTGAACTGAATGTGTACTAATTCCTGAAGTGTTCCTTAAAAAACTAATTGTTTGCTAAAGTGTGAACAAAAAAGTTTTGTGACAAATTCAGGAAGAGAAAAGAATATTAGAAGAATTATATCTTAAGCTATCAACCCATAGTTGTCGCCGCCTTACAGTGTGTTGTGTGTGTGACGTCGTCGTGGGTGTGTGTGTTGTTGATGTGTGTGTGTGTGAGTTTGTAACACGTCACCCATGTTCCTCCGACCCCAGGACCTGCTACCCAGAGGATCTGTGTACTTGTAAAGGGGCAAAATCTAAATAATGAATACCCATTCACAGTATTAGCTTTCCGTTCCAGTTTAGATGGCTCTTGAGACCAATCAGACATGTGAAATGAAGTCTCACTTTAGACAGGTTTTTTTAGACCCCATTGAGGTGCACTTTAAACTAAACAGTCCATTTGGACTGGTATATTGATTCCTGCAGTATTAGATAGTGGTCAACATCTCAGACGGTGCAATATTACGCTGCTGTTTGACGTTAAACATAATGACTAGTTTAATGAGGAGCATTAATCCAGCTGTCCTAATTAGCCATTTGTGCTTTTTTCCCCATGTGTGGTTACCATGCGTTTGTTGTGTCTGCATTTCCTCTGACTCTTAAAAATTAAATATATTGTTTAAAATATTTTGTCGCATTCTTGTTAGCAGTTGTTGTCCTTGTATCAGAGAGTATTGAAGGTGACAAGCGTGCATTAAACAAAGTAAACTTCAAAGCTGTGTTGCTTTTATTTTAAAATCATGGTTTGTATTTTATAACTAATAAGTTGATGTAACACAGATGTGTCCCAGACTAAATAAAGCCATCTTTTACTGACTGCTGTCTCTTCTGGTAACCGTTAACTGTTGTGTCTTATCAGTACTGCTGGAGCACTTTAGCCATTTAATGACTTGTGTTTGGGTATGTTTGTTAATAGGATGCTTATCCAGTTCACTTAACATTATTTTGTGGGGAAACGGTGCTATCAATAATGACCATGGGAAAATATTCAAAGTAGCCAGCAGGTGGAGTTGTTTCCAGTCTTTAAAATCAGGATTCTCGCAGGCTTATCTTCTGCCTGTCAAGCCTGTTGTAATTATTTATTAAAATATTTCATTGTATTTTGACTTAATTTCAGTATAGTATCTAATCAAGAGTTTAAAGTATTTAAGTAGCCTATTTGTGCTTCATTCGTGTACGTAAGCACTTAACTCAGGTAGGCAACAAGTCAATTTCAAAACTTGCACACCATTTAGGACCTCATTATCAAGAAAAAAAATCATTTACTAATTTAACTCACACTTACTTTGACTAATATCTCCAGAGAAGATCAAATTTACAATATTTCGATCAGGATCTGCATATCCAAAAAAAAAAACAAAAAATTAAAATATTTCCTTTTTTGTCTTTCTTACTGAACAAACAAGCCCATTAAATTCCGCTTCCACAAATTTTCATTATGAAATCAACTATTACAGTGTAAAGTGATAATTTAGGGACACTTACATGTCCTTCATCCTAACGTCACGACAACGCGCTATTTGACCTAAAGCCTTATGCGTTTTACTAATTGTTAATCCATATCCATATCCAATTTGACTACCTAGTCTGAACATGGTACATTCCAAGCAACTTTGGTACAACGACTCCAAATCCAGCTTGCTCTGAATGTAATTGTTTCGAACTGTTTTCGATTATGGATTTCATAGCCTTCACCTATGGGTCAAAATACTCTGTGTGAACACTGTCCTGTGCACACACCACCAAACTCTGGTTGAACAATCAGTACAAGAATACTTAAAGTATTACTTTTATCTTAGTACAAGATAGCAAAATATGACTTTTAATTGAATACAGTTTGAACACTAAAACTTTACCTTTTGCAATTATAATGCATGAGCTAAGATCTTATTTCCTCATATAGGGTTGGCTTGCTTAAAACCATAGGAACCATAGGTTTTGGTTTTTATGCGACCAGCTGTATCCTGTTGTTAGCAAAACTACCTCTTGGTGGAGACAGTGACATAGAATTACCGTGAGAAATGAATATCCACACCACTCTCTGGTAGCCTACACATGGGAGAAACAAAAAAAAATAATAAAAAAAGGAAGGCAGAGAGCAGAAAACAAATGCAAAATTATGAGTCTCATTTGTCAAATATTTTAATAAAGAATATTTATTTTTCTTTTCTATTTTTTACATTTATGCTATCAGTGACGTTTTTATTTACTTATTTGTCTTTGTCACAATTAAAAATATATATTTTTCAAATTGTCACTAAAAATCCATTAAACCCTAAGTGGTTTGGCCTGCACCATGAGAACTAAAGCATAGCTGTGGAGTTTCTGACTGTTACATGTGGCACTGGGCTTTATAGACACACGTCCCACAGGAACAGATGTAAAAAGATGTGACATTGTGCCAAGCGGACAGGTGAAATGACAGGCTGAGAGCCTCTAATGCAGCGAACATCTGCCTGCTTCTGGTCTGTCAGGAGCATGCGCAGATCTGCCCTCCGATCCTGCCTGAGGCCACAAGAGTCAGAGTGCAGCGAGACATTCTTCAATCTTTAAACACTTTTAAGACACTCCGACATTCTATAATGGCCACAGTGCTGTCAAAATATTTTTTGAAACTTCCATTTTAGATGTTTACCATAAACCTTAGATCTTCAGAGAAGTTCATTTGGGCTTTATAATGTCTCAGAACCATTTTCTCACCTCGAAGAAAAGTTTAAGTAACACTTGATTTCTTCAGTGCGACTTTTACTTAGCGGTAAGAGCAATCAAATCTTTGACACAGCTAGTGTTAAAACAGCTAACCATTAGCAGCTTGAGCTCTTTGTGATTTTGTCAGGATTCTCACAGCAAGTCACTTTGCTGGGATGTTTCTTTTGCCAAAGGCGCTCACCAACGATGACGCTGTACTTCCCAGCGCTAATAGGGCCCTGTTAATTTTAGCCTGGTGTGCGCCTCAGAGGAGAGCCACTTTGAGTTTAATTACAGTCTTCCTGAGGCAGCAATTTCACTATGATTTTGGCGGAGAAGAGGAAAAAAAGCAGGAGAAATGATCACCTCTTAAAAGTGTCTAAATTGCATCTTATTTTCCCCCTTTTTTAACCACAACAAAAGGGACGGGCACAATAGCACGGCATGTTTCCTCCCAATCTAGCGCACTGTGACCAATTACCAACGCTATTATCTGAGCTGTATTAAAGATGGCACAGGAGGACCGATGAGGCGTGATTGAAAAGTTTGTTATATAAAGTTTCTTTTCAGCATGTTGCATTTCCTCTCTGAGCTACAGCACATTATTAACTGTCTATCTTTACTCCATATACATTAAAATAGGGCTCCTTTCATAACTTTCCTTTCAGTATGCACAAGCTGCGTCAAGTATGACTGTATTGAATATAAAAATGTGCTCTTGACCTCACTTCATGATGTGCAAGATTGGGCTTTTGGTATAGTGTCCTTACCATCAGTAACATCCAAACACATTGTGATCTGGGTTTGGCAGAATCACACTATAGGAAATATGAATGATCTGACATGTGACAGAATCTTAATCAGAATCTCAGAAATGAACCAGCAATTAGGATGAAACTGCAAAATGTGGATTCCCCTAAGAATTGTTATCTAACATTTATATATTTTCATTATATTTTATTCTTGGCCTATTTAAGTTTAGACACTTTAAAGACATTCAGTTTGCTTTTGATTGAATTTATATAAATCAAACATACATATGACAGACTATATGTTATATGTTAGAAATAAGAGAAATGTCCTCATAAAGGTAGAAAAGTCCATTTCAGGGGCATATGTTAGGAAATAATGCAATAATTAAAAAGAACTGATGCTATAAGTTATACATTGATAATCTTCACCTCATGACCGGATTGAATCAGTGAGTTGAATCTTGTAGAACAGTTTTGTAAAACAAGTCAACCGAATCATTGAAAAGATTTGTCTCAAAAGAATGATTCTTTCACAAATCTAACATTGCCAGGCCTTGAATAAGTGAAGGCCAACATCAAGATTTTCCATTAAAAACGGCACAAAAAGTTATTGCACAGTATGTCTTCAGAAAATTTGGCACACAATTCATATGGCTAATTTTAGCTTTTACTTTAATAGATATTTATTGTTTATTTTTAAATTTAATTATGCTGCCTTTGCACTGTAAAACCTGATATTTATACAGAAACAAAATATATGTATATTATGACTAACATATTATATAGTAACATAAGATATAGTTAATTTAGTTTAAGTCCATTGCTGTAAGACATCCAGTCACATTCTGTATTACTTTATGTGAAGTTAAGAGCTGACTGATGGGTCAAGCTCTGACCTCTATAAAACAGCAGATTTAAAAAGCATTTCCTCCCTCAGCTTTTAAAGGAGAGAGATGATGCCTGATGATCTGAAATCATTGCCTATTGTTTAAGCGTAAGGCAGAGTTGAGTTGTTTGGTTTGTGTAATTGTCTCTCAGTATCATATGCGTGAGAGTGAGCCCTGTGGACTGAGCACCACCCCCTACTGATGAGAGGATACCTGTGCAATCAGACAACACACCGAGAGCCATTGTATCATAATCACTCTCATTCACACACTTCAGCTTTCATCCTCATGATTCATTATCCTTCTGTCATTGTCATTTACTTTTTCTTCGCTTCTGGCCCTTCACTTGTGTTACTTCTCTTAAGTCTCAGTTAATCTTCTCTTCTCTTCTCTTCTCTTCTCTTCTCTTCTCTTCTCTTCTCTTCTCTTCTCTTCTCTTCTCTTCTCTTCTCTTCTCTTCTCTTCTCTCTCCTCTCCTCTTATATTCACTCCTCTCATCTTATATTCACTCCTCTCACTTCTGCTTTTCTTCTCTCTTCGCGTTTGCTCGCCACTGTTCTCGTCTTGTTTCTTCCATTCTCTTTTTTCCCCATACTGTTCCTCTTTCTCCTTCCTTCCTCTGTGTAGTGCCATCTTTTTTTTTGCTCTTTTGCATCTCAGCATCACTTGCTGGGATAAAGAAGAGGCCTGTGTGATTAGCACACAATGTCTTTCTGCCATTTATCTTTCATCATTATAGTGACTCCTCTTCGTTCTTTCTTCCCCGCTCTCCGTCTCTTATAGTGCAGGAGTTGTTAATGGCCTGCGTTGCTTCAATTGGTTTCTAAATGCTTATGAGCGAGGGTCCAACTGTGCGCTTAATGAACAGGTATGACTGGGTAATTACAGCAATCTCAGCCCCCTCCCAAACACACAGACACACACATGCTAGCCTGGACCACACAAAGCCCAACAGGACTGAGGAAACCAGGCCCTGCAGGAGTCTGCAGAGGCGGAAAGAAAGGGCAGGAATATGGAGAGAAACTGAAGAGGAAAACAAAGGAGGCTGAACAGAGAGATTTAAATGTAGTAACTGGCTATTATTGGTCATTTAGATAAATGCACGAGACGCTGGAGAGCGTAAATGCTGGAAATGCATTTGGTACACAAGTGTGTTGACGCTAGAGATAAAACATGGGCACTTCACTAAAATGTTTGAATTCTACAGATCCTGAGCACTTTAGATGTAATATTTTTGAGATAAAACTTTTTTGTATATGTTTCTTGCCAGAACCCCCGCCCCCCACACCCCCCCGCTGTTGCTGGATTGATCTGAGCCATAAATAGAGATGAGAATTGCAGACAGTGGGATCTTTTGACTTGGACAAACTAGCAGCCACCCAGGACACCCTAAAGACCACCTAGCAAAGCTGTATCAATCTAGCCTAGCATCATGGTGGTGGGTTTTGCACCACTCACATTTTCCTCACAAAATGTATAATCTAGACTAAAGAGTGACCTAAATGATCTCCAAAGTTTATACAACTGCTTAAAAATAAAAACTTCACACTCTTCTCTGAAACATCTCTCCATTCCGGTGGGTCCCTTGAGTTCTCTCTCCATCTGTTTGCTCCTGTCTGTCTTCAGGCAATGGGTGAAGTTCTGCTCCCTTTGGCCGTCTGTCACAATGACAACAACCACTTCGCACACACACCCAAACCAGGGATATTTATCGTGGATTCTTATGGAGAGACGACAAGTGAGTTACTCAAGAATGGGGTAGAGATCACATTGGTGTGGCAAATTCCAGTAAGAAAGAAGGAGGGAGAGAGGAAAAGGATGGGAAATGGAGAACACCTTAAAATTTGTGCAAATAACAGAGCCAGTCTTGGGACAACCACTGCTTGTATACATTTGTTTAAACGTGCCAATTTCTGAAAAATGGAGGCATATACACAGGCAAACAGAGAGAGGGAGAGTCAGAAAACTGCGTTAGTGATGGGCTAAGAGTGGGGCGACACTTTGCCAGATGCCTTCTTCTAAATAAACGCAAATCCTTGAAGGGGCGTTGGGCATCTTGTTTTCGCTGGTCCCCGAGGACGCAATCACGGTGTGCTACTGTCTGCAGGGAGAGCAACGAGAGGTAATGGTGCTCGGCGCAGGGTGTCTGTTCTGTATGAACCCTTAGTTTGACACAGCCAGGCAGCTGGTTAATTCATTAAACCGAGGCTCTAATATAAACAGCCATTCATTTCACTCTCTGACAGTGTGCCGTCTGGACAATGTGAAGCACCCAAATATAACTGCCATACTGTGTTTATGTGTGTGTGTGTGTTCAGGGGGGAAATATGAATGTTTATGTGTACATGATGTTGTATCGGAGCAGTCAGCGAATACGTGGGAGAGGGGCCAGCCAGCGCTTTTCATTCTAAACACAGGACGTTTTGAGAGACGCAGGGAGAGGTTTGGCTAATTGGCAGGGCTTACTACATTGCTATGGCATTTCTCTGTACAATGCAATAGAACCGCAGATCTGTATGTAGGTACAAGCACTTTGACATGCTTCTACAATGTAGACAGATATTTTTGACATAAATGAGGCCATTTTGCATTTTTTTATCCACATTTGTGTAAATAAATGTTAACTTTTGGCAGAAAGATTTACTAATGAGTCTCAAAAGAGATGGTTATAAATTATAATCATAATCATTTAAAATTGAAATTCATTAACTTATAAATGATAATTACAAATGTAGAATTTAAATGATATTTCTAAATAATAATCTAAATGTATAATTTATATTTTTAAAAAATCATTATGTTGCTTCTGGTTTGTTCATCATAAGGAAACTGAATGGCCAAATCAGATGCATTGCATTGTGGGATACAGTAATTTGTATACCGCATATTTTCCGCTATTCTATGCATGCAGAAAATTTGTTGCACAGTGTACCACAAACTGCAGATATAATACTTGTATGCTAATAGCTATACTGAACTATACTGAATATTTCTATAATATAGCCCTTAATTCGGCTGCAGTTACAATCAACGTAAAATGTTTGTAATTTAGTTTTTTTGAGTGGTGTGACAAAATTCAACACTGGGTCAGGAAGAGTGTTTTAGTGTAATTCTATATATTTATATAAATATAGGTAATTTGCTGATTATTACTTTTTAAAGGCCTATTTATTATGGTGTACAGAGGCATTTAAAACCATACAACACATACACGGCTGAACATAGACAGTGTTGAATTGTTTAGTAGATCACTCTCTCCTACTGGAGCTTTTAGCTCCATGTCTCAATTTCACCTTAGAAAGATTGAGAAAGAAAGAAAGAGAGAGAAAAAAAATATGGAAAGAGGCTCACTTATGTGTTCTTAAGGTAAAGTGAGTGCTTTAAAAACTGGAAAGCCGCACACTTCTCAGCTGTTTTGCTCTTGCCATATTTCACAATCTTTAAATTGACAACTGCATGTTCATTACAAATTGTCTGTAAATCATTTCTGAGGATTCGCATAGGAAATAATTATTTTCCTACCTCATGTTTATCTCAGACAGAATTTATTTTAAAAGGAGAACAAATGGAGTCTTAAGTATCCTACTTTTATAACAAAGCAAAAGACCTTAGTCACTTCCTTTACATATGTCTCCTCAAGAGTTACAGAAGAGATATTGCTCATTGAATATTACAGAATAATTTTATAGTCTTTACTGTATATCAATAATGAGCTCATTTGCCTCATAAGAAAATGAAAATTCTGTAAATAAAACATAACTATTAACTTCATTAACAATTAACTCTCATTCATTCTGAGAGCAGCTATGAGGTTATTAGTAAAGCATCTTGTTGTCAGAACATGGACAAACATACACGCTCAGGTGCAAGTGTAACCTCGGACTGACTGGTTTGGGTTGTGAGCAGACGGAGTGTCTGGTGTTAAGGAGCACTGCCTCGTGTGGTTACCCTGCTAAACACTGGCTTTTCATGGCCCTGTCATTACCTCTCCACCACGTTCCTCTCTCCATCTTCATCCCCTCAGACGTGGCTGCGTTCTCCCTCTCTCTCACTGCAGCGCCGCACTGCATTCCACAGTACGAAGGGCAAAATAAGTGGTGGGTTGAACAAACACAACACCAGCAATTAATGGTTGCAGTCAACAGTCTGTACAGAGACAAATGACTGGGCCAGTCCCAGTCAGTGTGCCTTTGACCTGCTCTCAACATCTAGTGTTTCAGTCGGAATCCATTCATTTACCCGTTCTTGTCTCTTAAAAGGAATAGTCTGGGTTAATTACAGTGTGGATTACCACGAAAAATAATTTTCAGTTTGGAAAAAAATATGTACGTGGGTCTTTCCTACTGTGTAGAATATTTTCATATACATTTTTTTTCAAATATATTGAATCAAATATTAATGTTTTTAAATACTGAAATAATAGTAATTAATTGGCATAATTTGGTAAAAGACTAAGTGATCGTGCAATGAATTTTAATTAATTTAATTAATTTAATTTGAATGATTGCTGTCAATTTTGCCATGTCCCCAAGGGCTGTGCATGAACAACATAGAAAACTAGCATTTTTTTAAAGAAAAACAAATTCAGTTTTTGTTTCTATTTCTCCTCTTTCTCTAATAAAAAAATTATAAAATACATTTTCTTGAATTTTTTATTAATTATAATAAAATATTAAGAGACAACAACAGCATATTCCTCAGTAAGTATTAATTGTTTACTGTAAATTCATCAAATAATTGTATGAATTTCTGTGATGTTTTGTGCTATTAACATTCCATCCTCTTAAATAAAATTTCAGAATAAAAAGTATCACAATTAACTTTAAACTGATACCTTGAGGTAAGCCAACTCTCAGTCCCTCACCGACTATTAGCTAACTTTACCTCTTTATACTATTAATTGTTAGGCTACTTCCTGTTGTGTAAATAATCCACTTATAATTAATACAAAAAAGTACTATTTAAATTATGAACACTTTTTAAAATTACAACACTGGTAAATTTGTGTTTTACAAGTTCTGAAGGTTCTGCATAGCAGGAATGATGCATGTACAGAAATGCGCTTAAATACATGAAAGTCAAGCACTGTACGCAGCATAGGCTTTCATTGGTAAATGCATAGCTGTTGATAGCGCTCAACTTGTATTTAACCTGAAATGTGGCATAATAATGCATGTATTCCCTGTCCAGGCTGTTTTGATTATAAATCACTTTGTTTATCTGTTTAGATTTTCCATTTAATCACTGTGTGTGTTGTTTGGCTGAGACAGACACCTTTCCTAGCAGACTCCTTACAACAGTTTGACCACCAACAGCGCTGAGCTCTGGTCTTGATGCAAAGCCAGTTGGTCCAGTCAGCAGCCATACGGGGGCCTACGAGCAGCGTGTGTGCGCCGCACATATCCACGTGTGAGCCACTGTGTGTGGGGTCGCCGGGTCACCGTGCACCATCACCCTGATGGCTTCTGACACGGGCCTCCTCATTTCTAGCTCCCTTCTGCAGCCCCAAATAGAGGATGAAAGCTCTGCCCTTTCTTCTTTCCGCCCTCACTCCCTCCCCTCTCTTCTGTCTCCTATATGTTTATCTTATCATCAGAGCTCATTATTGGTAAATAAGGGTAGGCTGCCCGGCTGGTCTCTCCCGACATTAACCGCTGCTGATGTATCTGTGTAACCATAGCACCCAGTGTTTAGGCTATTAGAGCTGCCTATTTACAATCTGGAGTTTCCTATTGATTATGTCTGCCTTGAATTCTGTTTACCCGGGAAATAAATAACACGTGTCTCTTTCTCTCTCTCTTTTTCTGTCTCGCTATCTCTCTCGCTTTACCACTGTTTTCTTATATTATATGTCTCTACCTTCCCCATATTGTGTCCTCTTCATCTACCCTAAACTTTTGTGCTCTTGTTTTTTGTTCTTCCTCCTATAACAATGATTTCATTTAGTCAGTGGTTATCTTTTTAATTATTGTATCCTTTTTTGATTTGAGTTGTTGTTAGAGGACAGTTTGTGAGTCATTATGTTTTACACAAAGCCAACAGCATACTGAAAAATTTTGGGGTTCAGTACAAGTTAAGATTAATCAACAGCATTTGTGGCATAATGGTAAAAATTACACTACCGTTCAAACGTTTCGGGTCGGTAAGATATTATGATCTTTTATGCTCACCAAGGCTGCATTTTATTAGATGAAAAATACAGTAAACTTTTACAGTAATTTATTCCTGTAATGGCAAAGCAGAATTTTCTGAAGCCATTACTCCAAGATTCAATGTCACATGATCCTTCAGAAATCATTCTAATATGCAGATTTGCTCAAGAATAATTTCTTCTTATTATCAATGTTGTGCTTAATGTTTTTTTGTGGAAACCGTGACCCTTTCTTTCAGGATTTCTGAGATTAAATAGAAAGATCAAATTTATTTGTACAGCATTTTTGAAATAGAATATTATAACATTTTAAATGTCTTTACTGTCACTTTTGATAAATTTAATGCATCCTTGCTGAATAGAAGTATTAATTTCTTTAAAAAATAACTAACTAAATAAAATAAAAAGAAATAAAAAACAGAAATAGTTTCTTTCTTTCTTTCTCTTTCTTCCTTCCTTCCTTCCTTCCTTTCGCTCTCTCTCTTTCTTTCTTTCTGTGTAAAGTTATATCCAATTTAACAGTTTTTTGCTTTGACAACACAAAGCCATACACACTAAAACAACTGTAAAAATTATTTATACAACTTTACATTAAAAATTAAACGTTTTAACAGAATAATTTATGTAAGTGCTTTTTATAAAATAGCTTTACATTTCTGATTTTAAATCCTAGAAATTGGCCCCATTCACTTCCATTGTTAATTCTTCATTGCAACCTTGAATTTTGCTTTTTTAAAGGAAATTAGGTAAGAGTCTAAATAAATGTTTGTGCTGATCATACTTAATATGCTGTTGATTGTGCTTAACTTATTAAACCTGAAATATTCCTTTCATTTGTCACATAAGCATATATACTTACCCATACTTTGACCCAGTTACACTACGATCAAGGTAGAGATGGAGAAAATGTCACCACTGGGGAGAGAATACATAGATCACAAACAAGCATAGACGCACTCACATTCCCTTTAATGCACTTGCATTTCTGTATTCATGTACTCATTGTACTGTATGCTTTTAAACAGACACACATACATACTCGCAACCACTCAGCCTGCTATGCTCTGCTTCCTCTCATTGGTAACAGAACCCTGTGTTAGAAGGGTGAAGGCCTGTGTATGTGTCATTCGTTCCATCCTTCTCTCCCCCTTCCCTGATCACACAGATAGAGACGCAGATAAGGAAGCAGTTCATGTTCATTTGTTTGTGTAGCGCTGCACGCCACACTGCTCACACCAGTGTCTCGTTCAGAAAGACTGCATTAACCTACTCTTTGCTACCCAATCCCATGTGCCTTAATCAGGCGCTCGGAGTTAACCCTTTGTGCACCACAGCAGAACCTTCCAAGCCTGAACTTAGACTAAATGGTGTATCAGAAGGAGGTTGAATTATGTGATATAGTTGATTCATGAGGCTGGCACATTTTTTTAGAGCTCATCCTTGCAGATTCTCAGTTAGGAAGTAAATGAATCCTTACTGTCCGCTCAGCCTCTAAGTGCTCCTCCAAAAGACTGGATCAGGCCTTTAATGAAAAGACTATTTGAGCGGCTGACTGAAAGCAGCTAATGTTTGTTCTGCCTTTGACCATTATTTGGAGCTATTTAGAGTGATCTCACCAGGCCAGTCATGCTAATAAAGCTTTTCTTGATTTGAATCAGACTGACGTTGGAGAAAGGGAGTGGACCTCAAGTCAAAAAAAAAAACTGCATCAGGCACTGCAGAGATCTGTCATAAAACAAACACGAATAGTACAGTTTGGTTACTGTGTATGTTTAGTTGTTAGTGCTTATTGCTTAAGCAATCATGGGATTCCACAAGGCTCTGTACGTGGACCTCTTGTTTTGTTCTTGAATGCAGTGTGACGGTCTTGCCTGGGCGGTCTGCTTTCTGCACAATGGAGACAGTGTGTAATAGGGTTTCACTGATTCAGAGAAAGAAGAAACCATTTCCACAGCAATGCTTCATTAACTCTGCTCTGTTTATTTGAAAACAGTTCTCTTTTGTTAATTCGGTCACTTAAATTCTTTTTTAACTTTGTGATCGTATAGTGTTACAGTCGTAACAGGTTGAATATAGATGACACACATTTTCAATTAATTATAAATCACAAACCAATAAATGAAGATCCTCAATGAAATACAGAGCAATACAATTTAACTCACAGTTAAGGGAAACATCCCCACCTAGCGGAGAACTTGAGTAACTCATTTTGAATAAAGCAATTTAACACAAACATTTAACAACATACCTGCACAATGGAGACAGTGTGTAATAGGGTTTCACTGATTCAGAGAAAGAAGAAACCATTTCTACATAAAAACACAAGACAACACACAAATTGATTGCAATCAGGCCTCGTAATATAAATGCGTTATAACTCGATATTGAGCAACACACAACGCCAAACAAGGCTTAACAGAGTCCCAACATATTAATTGAAAGATACAATCACAATAAAGCAAATATTTGTGTGTCTTGGACACTTATAAATGGTAATTCTCAGACCGTGAAAAACGTGCAACTTACCCACAGCAATGCTTCATTAACTCTGCTGTGGGCAGTCCGTGCGGCTACGCAACACAGCGTGCAACTCACTCAGCACGCACCACATAGATGGCGCTGTCCCCATTTATGCAATAATTTAACATCCCTTTCCAATCCGTTACATGCACCCCCCTTAAATTATGCTAAACTGGGGAAGCGTCTGTACAGTAGGAAAGCTTAAGAACACAGGAACCAGAAAAAGGTAAAGAATACTAAAACAAGAAAATTACCTTGTCACATTTCAGCGTAAATATCTATTACAAAATTCCTCCATAAGAGGTATGCAAGAATGGACCGGTACCGAAATCCAGACTAAACATAGACTAAAGAGATGCCCTAAACACCTCTCTTCACATACACAATTCAAGGATTGAAAAATACATCTTAGTTGAAAAGATCAGTTGAAAATATCAACTCAAAATGGCAAAAATCAAACTCGCAACCATACATATTTACCCATGAAAAAGGTTTTTCACCACATCAAAAAGAGAAATCACTGAAAGTGATGAATCATGCACAAACTGATTATTCATCTCACAGATCAATCTTTGTGGAGGTTTAATGGTCCTACCAGCCCTAGTTCTGACTGTGTCTGATTGAATGTGTTCTGGTTGAGTGCAAACTACAGGGTCAACTGTATCCGGAACAGGATTATTGTCTACTTGTGAAGATGGAAAAACTGGCGTAACCAAGGAGTGCTGTTTGGACATCTGGTCTAACTCACCGCCAAGAGGTAATCCATTATCCAACAAATGTGGAATGTCACTGGCCTGTTCAGTGGATACAGAGCTGTCACAGGTAACAGAGTCTGCCTTTGAGTTGGATTTCTGGACATCCAAAGAACACTGAACTTCAGACAAAGCCTCTGAGTCAGTGTCATTTTCAGGGTAGTTGGGCTGATCAGACTGCATAACCCAATGAGCTGTTCTTGTATCACTGTCAGGATGATCAGGCAAGTCTGAGGTTGAATCTATTAAATGAGACTGAGATGGTAAAGCGGTACCATCATCTTTGTACAGAAAGTTAACAGGGAGCAAAAGATTCCTGTGCACAGTTTTTTCTCTGCCTGTTTCGGTGTCCCTTATCCGATAGACATTAATCGGTGACCTTACTGACATCACTTCGTAAAGATTGGACTCCCACTTATCTGCAATTTTCCATTTGCCACGCTCACCTCGATTCGCCAGAAGGACTCGGTCACCAACAGTCAAAGGTGATCCCTTCACTTTCCGATTGTAGATCTTTGCATGCCGAGCTTGCTCAGTAGAACTGTGCTTCTGTGCAATTTTTGCAGCTTCACCAAGGTCACTTTTAAGCCTGGATACGTAATCTGAATGCTTCACAACAGTATCATCCCTGAGAACATGTTGAAACATCACATCGATGGGAAGACGTGGGACTCTCCCGAACATCAGATAGAAAGGTGCAAAGCCTGTGGTCTCGTGAACGGTGCAGTTATAACAGAATGTCAGCATTTGCAAAGACAGCGGCCACTTTGCTTTGGACTGGAGAGGTAAGGATCTTATCATGTTCCCTAAGGTTCTGTTGAAGCGTTCGGTGATTCCGTTTCCCATAGGGTGGTATGGAGTGGTATGTGATTTCTTAATACCTGCCACATACAGCAACTCCTTCATCAATTTGCTCTCAAAACTCGGACCTTGATCCGAATGCACACGCCTAGGGAATCCGTAAACACAGAAGAGACCGTTCCATAAGTGATGAGCAACCTGCTTCGCAGACTGGTTTTTACAGGGAAAAGCGTAGGCTAATTTAGTGAAATGGTCGGTTGCTACCAGAACATCCACACTCCTGTTATCACCCTGCTCCGCTGACCAGAAATCAATGCAAATGAGTTCCAACGGCTCAGAGGTGTGTATGTTCTCAAGAGGAGCACGATCTTTTGGTTCAGGGGTCTTGCCTACAATACACCGCATGCAGTTCCTCACATAATAAACTATGTCCCGTTCCATGCCTGTCCAAAAGAACCGTTGTCTGGCCAATGAAAGTGTCCTGGAACGACCTTGATGGCCAGCAGCATCATGCAGACCATGAAGCACTTGTTGTTTCAGGGCATCTGGGACAATGAATTGATACAACTTTTTGATCATGTGACAGTCTCTTTTGACTTTGAAAAGCATGCCATCTTTGATGGTAAGTTTATTCCAGTGCTTAAGAAGCTTTATGGCTGTTCGAGGCTCACTTGCACGCTCACGCTTGTCAGGACGTCTGTGTCTCCGAACATAAAAGAGTGCTCTACTCACAGCGGTATCCTGTTCTTGTGCGGCTGAAAGTGTGCTCCCATTAAGTGCAGTAGTCTGGTCTACATCAGGGATGTGTGGAATGGTTTCCATGCCCATCATCAGTCCTACACCACCAGAACAATGTGCGTCCAATACTGCAGCTACATCCTGCGAACTCAAAGCACCTGCAGTCATCTGACCTTGCCCACTTACTCCCGTTGCTTCAGAAGGATCATCAGCAGGACTTAGTACTTGACAGTTAGTGGTAAGTCGAAAAGAATCTTGAACTACTTGATCTACAAATCCATTAATCTGCTTGAGCAAAGAGTGGTAAGGTTCTGTTACAAGTCGATGACTTACACTAGACTGAACAAAAGGTTCCCTGCTCAGTGCGTCGGCAACTATGTTCTTAGAGCCGGGTACGTATTTCAGGTCAAAGCTGAAGGAAGCTAGTTTAGCAACCCAGCGTTGCTCACAGGCATCGAGTCTTGGCTTGGTGAGTATGTAGGTGAGGGGATTATTGTCCGTCCAAGCTGTAAAGTGACGCCCCTTCAACCAATAATGGAACTTGTCACATATCGCCCACTTAAGTGCGAGGAATTCTAGCCTGTGAGCCGGGTAATTCATCTGAGAACGCGACAGTGTCTTGCTAGCGAATGCCAGTGGTCTGGCCATAGTGCCACCCTCAGGGATTTGGGAAAGAACAGCTCCCACGCCGTCAAATGAGGCATCTATCGCTAATATAAATTCACGGTTGAAGTCAGGGTGTGCTAGCGTTACGCTTGTGAGAAGGTCCTCCTTCAAGGTGTGAAATGCCTCCTGGCATTTGTCAGTCCAGTCTGTAGGTGAGAGCTTGGTGCACGTAACTTTCGATTTAAGCTTCCTCCTGCCTCTAGAGCCTCTCGTGTCCGTTTTTGAGATGAGATCGAACAAAGGCTTGGCTTTGGCAGAACATCGCCCTATAAAATGTTGGTAGTATAATACCATACCCAAGAATGATCTGATTTTCTTGTGACATGGAGTGACACCATCAGAGTCCATCAAGTCTGCTGCTTGAACATCCGTAATGGCTTTTATTTTCCCTGGATCGGTCTTAACACCATCCTCACAAATGACATGTCCAAGAAACTTAACTGATTTTCTCAAGAAGTGAAATTTTTTAGGTGAAAGCTTGAGATTGTGGGCCTTGAGTCTTGAAAACACCATCTCCAGCCTTTCAAGTGCAACCTGCTCGTTGGGAGCAAAAACCATGAGATCATCAAGATAGCACAGTAAACTTGTGAAGTTCGCGTCACCAAAGATCGACATCATCATGCGCATGAACGTAGCGGGACTATTACAGAGGCCCTGAGGCATTCTGTTATATTCATGCAGCCCAAATGGTGATGAGAAGGCAGTGTATTTCCTATCGTCTTCGTGTAATGGCACATTATAGAAGCCTGAAGTAAGGTCCATAGTCGAGAAGAAAGCATTTCCCCCAAGAGCAGCTAAGGCGTCGGCCTGGTGTGGCAGAGGATGGGCATCTTTCACAGTTCTGGCGTTCAACCACCGAAAATCTGAACAGATCCTCAGATCACCATTCTTTTTCCATACCAGCACAAGAGGGGAAGCGTACTCGCTGTTTGATTTTCTGATTATACCCTTCTCTTCCATTTCATCCAGCGCTACTCTCAGTTTCTCATAATGGCTAGGAGGTACACGACGGTAGGGTAGACGAAAGGGTTTGTCATCTACCAGACGGATCCGATGTACAAAGTCTTTGGCTTCACCACAGTCCATTTTGTTCCTTGAAAATATGGACTCATATTTCTTGACAAGATGGAGTAATTTCATTTTCCATGTTGAAGACACTTCACATGCAGTCAGATCCAAGTCTCTCAATCCCAAGTCGTTCAAGATTCGCACCATCTCATCTTCAGATTCTTGGGAATTGTCCTCGTGTTGAAAATGTTGAACTTGAGACTTAATATAGTCACTCTCTGGGAGATCTTCAACAGCGATGCATGGAGAAACATCCGCAATTTTTGCATTTCTTCTTAAGGTTAACACACTGTTTGTGGGGTTTATAACTTTCACAGGTATCCAGCCATCGCCCCATAAAGGTGTAATGACTCGACCAACCATGATCTGCTTAGGGCTACATTTGGATTGGGTGGGTTCCACAAGCACTGTGCTTCCCACAGATGTCGCAGTGCCGACAGGAAGCCTGCCCCACACAAGATGTTCACTCTGGGGTTCAAGCGTCACACTGTGCTTGAGCTTAACAGTACCTACTTTGTCAGGTATGTGATTGCCTCTCCATCTCTGTGTGTTGGACAGCAAAGAAATGAACTCTAGACTCTCGTTCTCTCCATTACCACTTGGTAGTGAGATCAATCTCCAGTAGTCATCCGTATTCTTTAGTAATGTGAGCAGGCTTTTGATGGCATTACTGCCCAAGATCATCTCATCTGTCTGGCCTGGAACGATCAGCACAGGTATTATCATTTTACATCCGTAAACACAGACGGACAAATCATACATCGCCGTTGGTGTGACTCGATGACCACCGCATCCAATAATCACGACATCATCAGCAGAATACTTTGACAATGTAGAAGCGCTTGCCAACAACTTAGCTTCAGCTGCCACACTGAGAGTGCAGGCCATTGAACCACTGTCGAGTAATGCAGCGAAAGACGGGCCATGCTCTACAGATACAGTAGTGTAAAATAATGAATCAGCTCTAGGGACTCTTTGTATTCCTTGAAAGACAGCGGTCTTCTCAGGTGAGACACTGGGTTTGTTCTGCTCATAAACAGACTGATAATCATGTGTTACAAATATGGGAGGATGTTCTATCTGGTCTGTACTAACCTCCCTTACGCACAGACCCGTCAGTTTTCCTGATTGGGCTGAGGCGATTGTCTCCACCTAGGGCAGAACCGTCTGGAGTGACCTGGAGACTGACACTGAAAACATAGTCGATGCTCACGACAATGTGTTAAGGCAGAGTGGGCAGCATCGTTACAGATGGCACATGGCAAAGCATCAAAACCTTCAAACCTAGGAAACCTGGTGTAAGGCTGCTGTTTAGGACGGGACTGAGTTCTGTTAGTATTGGTCAGCAGGACTTTCTCAAGCATGTCGATGACCTTCTCTAGAGCGGAGAAATCTGTGCTTTTCTGTTGTTCGCACACCAAGGGACCAGGCACTGGAACTGTATTAACATCAATCTTGTTAACTGAAACTCTTTCACTTTGGCTGCGATGCACTGTACTGGTGGCTTTGAACGATAAGTCAGATTGATAGTCATTAAGCACAGCCTGTACTTCATGGGCTGACCACTTGTCAATCGGTTTGGATCTGAAGGTTAAAACTAAATCTTTACTTGGGCAGTGTCTGATAAACATGTGGACTATTTCAACACTGGGCTTGTCAAGCGTTTTACCTTGCTCTCGCAGGCATTCAGAGGCAACATCTGCAGCTTTGTTGAGTCTCAGCCAGTAGTCGTATGGGTTTTCGTCCTCCTCAGGCAAGGTAGTGTAAAAGTCAGCAAGAGGGACAGGTGAGTAATGATTACAACTGAAATGTTTGCGCAGCAGGCTGTAGACAGAATTTGGGCAGACAGTAGAGGTAGAATCACAGTTCCTGATCCAGAATTTGACTACATCTTTTGCTTTACCCCGTAGGTGCACAAGGATTTCCTCCACATGTTCATCGGCACTCAAGTTGTTCTTTTTAACAAATGTCCTCATGAGATCTTCCCATTCCTCAATTTCAATTGTGTCAGAGCCATCCCCTCTGAAGGGAGGTGGCTCCTTGACTTTTCTGTGCTGAATCACTTGGTTTTGCGATACATTTAATAAGCTTGAAGGGCTATTAGCTTTATAATCATCAGGGCGTTGTCTATTTGGTGTGTCAGTGTCCAAGCTATGAGGACTAAGATGAGACCTAATGTTATCTGCTAATTGTTGACCAATCTGATGGACAATTGAAGTCATCTGCCCTAACATATCAGACACACAGTGTACAGCATTAGGTGTTGAAGTGCTAGCCTCTGTAAACCTATGACTGACATTTGACTGCCTATCTGCTGTATCGTACTCTCGTACAGAACACACCCCTCTTGTAATACCAGGTCTACTATTACTATTGCCAGTGTCGGGGCTGTCCATCTGAAAGGGAATTGGAAACCCTAAAACCCCTCTACCTCTGCCTACTGGACCAGGAGTAAATTGGTCAGGCAAATATCTATTACCGTTACTCATTATGGGCAACAAAGTGTGCAAAGAGAGTATATCCACATACAAACATTGACTCAATATCAATGAGCAGAGCAAAAAGTCAGATAGACCGAAAAAGGATAAAGCAAGTGAGTCCCTTGACCATGAAAAGGCTGTGTACTGATGAAGAACTGTTCAAATGATGAAAGACGCTTCCAGTCCTTATGCACCAGCACGGTGATCTCAATCAACTTGTTTGAAGACACGACCCATAGCAACACAGCGGCATCACAACTTCACGGCACCAATGTGACAGTCTTGACTGGGCGGTCTGCTTTCTGCACAATGGAGACAATGTGTAATAGGGTTTCACTGATTCAGAGAAAGAAGAAACCATTTCCACAGCAATGCTTCATTAACTCTGCCCTGTTTATTTGAAAACAGTTCTCTTTTGTTAATTCGGTCACTTAAATTCTTTTTAACTTTGTGATCGTATAGTGTTTCAGTCGTAACAGGTTGAATATAGATGACACACATTTTCAATTAATTATAAATCACAAATCAATGAATGAAGATCCTCAATGAAATACAGAGCAATACAATTAAACTCACAGTTAAGGGAAACTCCCCACTAGGCGGAGAAAACTGAGTAATCATTTGAAATATAAAGCAATTGAAAACAAACATTTACCAAATACCTGCACAATGGAGATAGTGTGTGTAATAGGGTTTCACTGATTCAGAGAGAGAATAAACCATTTCTACATAAAACACAAGACAACACACAAATTGATTGCAATCAGGCCTCGTAATATAAATGCGTTATAACTCGATATTGAGCAACACACAACGCCAAACAAGGCTTAACAGAGTCCCAACATATTAATTGAAAGATACAATCACAATAAAGCAAATATTTGTGTGTCTTGGACACTTATAAATGGTAATTCTCAGACCGCGAAAAACGTGCAACTTACCCACAGCAATGCTTCATTAACTCTGCTGTGGGCAATCCCTACTCCACACGCTAAATCACATCACGCACCACATAGATAGCGCTGTCCCCATTTATGCAATAATTTAACATACCTTTCCAATCCGTTACACATGGCTGCACACCGTATCTACTTATGTATGACTACACACTCAAATATTTGTATAACAGCAATTTGCTATTACCTTTGTATAGCAGAATGTCTTGAAGTGATTAATATCACCAGTAGATTCTGCCTTCTTTTGATCCTTGTCTTTGCCACCCTGTTGGAAGTCTTTCATTTATGTGCTGCACACTTCAGAGAAGGCTCGCCTGTTTACAAGTTCAAGGCTCTAGTTTATCTTAACCAAGAACGACAATAGTAATTATATGTGTGAAGTGAATTGTGTGTTTGTATTGGGCCATTGGTGGGTGGATGGGGAGCGCTGTAATCTTAGCAAACTTGAGTACACAACAGCATAAACAGCAAACAGATGAGATCTCATTTGGTTTATCAAAGCCTCACATCCAAGTCTTAGAGGTCCTAGTTATGTGGTCTGGATCAGTCAGTGCTCTGTATTATGGCTGTTTTGTTTGTAACCTCTAGAGGGAGCTAGAGACTTAGCTAAACAGTCCTTAACACAATATTAAAAACTCCAGTACAGTGTGGTGGTGTATTTAAAACTAAGATGAACCAATTCATAGATTAAAATGTACTAGTTTAAATTGGATTATTAAATATTTGCTACATTAAATGTTTGGGTAAATTAGATCACTTTTTATACATTTTCACAATTTTCTATATCACTATATTACTATTATTATATTTTATATATTACTGTATGTATGTATGTGTGTATACAGTAGAATGTATATGTAATTATTAATAAGTGATATTTATAATTTTTTATATAAGGTTTACATTTATTTTAATTTAGTACAATGATCAATTATACAGTTATCAGTATATTTATTTTTACATTTGGATTATTCTCGTATGTTGATCATAAAATTTGTGAAGGAAAAAAAAAAGACAGTGGTCTAGCATTTGCCCACTGTATATATTCAAGCAGATTGGGTTTGAGTTGAGTGATTGGCCCTGGTTTGGACACTGGCCCAACACGGACATGAAGATGTAGAGGTGCATGCAAATTTGTGTGGGTTTAAGACTGTGTGTGTTCGTGTGTATGAGTCTGCGGCTATTTTTACTGGCAGAGAGTGAGGTGTTGTACTGTGAAGGATCCATCAGCAGTGCCGAGCACCGCTCAGGAAACCAGCTTTAACAGACACACACCACTGACGGAGCCACATATGTGTGTGCTTAATACAGAGAAAGAAAAGACGTGAAACTGAGTCTGAAATTACTCTCTGCCACCTGCTTTGAGTCTCTGCTGCTTTCTTTAAAATGGGGGATAAAAGCTTGTTTCTGCTTATTTCATCAATTAAAATTGTGCTATTATAAAATATTACATATACAAGCTTTTGAATGGTATTCTTTGTTGGTGTGAATTTGTTAGTTTTATTTCAGTATGATGAACAGGAAATCACACGTTTTGATAAATGCAATTTTCTTCAGATTGGTTCATATTTTAGTAAAGTTATAATAAGAGAAACCCAGTGTGGGTCCTGTTGTTTTCTACTATCGCTCAGCCCGTCACAGCCACGCAAGAACAGCAACCCGTCAAATTATAGACTAATCAAAATACACTCTGTATCCGTGTAAAATAGCAGCAGTAATTGCTATCTTAAGTATAGGGGAACCTTTTGGAATGCGTTTTTATGAGTACACAAATGTGTTGTGAAAGTGTTTCAGCAGTGTGTGTGTGTGTTTGGGTTGGTCTGCATGTGTGGCTCATGAGAGAAAGTGGGAAAGGCATTGAAGGTGACACTTTGTGACCATAATCAGAACACCACAAAAACCATGGACGCTCCACACTAAAGCAAACACTAACCTGTTACGCTGACCCTAGGCCAGTCTGGTCACCATGGTTACAACAACCATGAGCAAAAGCACAGAGAGCTGATCTGGAG
Organism: Sinocyclocheilus anophthalmus; assembly: GCA_018155175.1. Taxonomy (NCBI): domain Eukaryota; kingdom Metazoa; phylum Chordata; class Actinopteri; order Cypriniformes; family Cyprinidae; genus Sinocyclocheilus; species Sinocyclocheilus anophthalmus. The sequence continues at coordinate 97,404 of JADLZN010005559.1, read as the reverse complement.
TCTGCGGTTAAGCACAGGGAGTGTGCAGTCACCGTAATGATGCACTTCCCCTAAAAAAAACCTCCAGCCTCTCAAAATCCAGCCTGGCTTTTCCAGTTCCACTCCATTACAGAGTTGAGCGAACATCCCAAATGCACATCCAAGAGCTTCTGCCTCCATGTAAACAATGCAATCCCCATGATTACAGCAGGGTTGAAGAGAAGGGAAGAGAAGACAGCGAAAAAAATCGAATCAGTGGCCACACGTAATTGAGCAGGCTGACCATTTCACGCAACTTTGACAAAAAATCATTACTGTTTGTTCTTCTAGAAATAGGTTGGGATCAAGAGAAATTGTGAAGAAATGATGGCGATGAGCTGTTTTTCCTCAGGCATGTGCCTCCCTGGCCTGTGCGGTCTACACGCCCTGGTGACAATGACCAGTGGCCCCTGATTGTCTGGTCTCAGAGGGGCAGGGCAGGCGCTGTGGGCCATAGTGACCACGCCGAGTTCACACTGGCCCCACACAGGCGCCTGCTCTCCGGGCCAGCTGAGGTCATAAACAGTGGACAGAGCAAGGCTCACGAAGGACACAAGACAGAGAATGAATCTTTCTGACCACATAAAAAGTAGGCATGATTCGCTTGGTGCCCACAGGAAAAACACATTCCCACGGACACTTGCGTTTGCTTATCATGTTTAGAAAAAACTTCATATATGGCAGATTGATATTTAATATATTGATAATAAGATTTTTGAAAGAAGTCTTTTATGCTCAACAGGGCTGCATTTATTTGATCAGAAATACAGTAAAAACAGCAATATTGTGAAATATTTTCATAATTTAAAATAAAAATCTCTATTTGAATATATTATATAAAATGTAAAATATAAAATTATATTTTAATATATAATGTAATTTATTCCTGTGATCGCAAAGCTGAATTTTCAGCAGCAATTATTCCAGTCTTCAATGTCACATGATACTTCAGAAATAATTCTAATATGCTAATTTGCTGATTATAAGCATATTAATTATGATATATTGAAATATTATTATTAATGTTGAAAACCGTTTTTGCTGCTTAATATTGATTCTTTAAATTTTTTTAGGATTCTTTGATGAATAAAACGTTCATTGTACAGCATTTTTTGGAACTGCAAAAATAATTTGCAACATTATAAATGCCTTTACTATCGCTATTGATCAATGTAATGCTTTCTTGCTGAATAAAAGTATGGGTGTTATTATTTTTTTAACCACTTTATTCGAAACGTTATACATTGAAGTTTCCACAAAATTATTTAAACAGCAAAATATTTGCAACATGTAAATAATGTTGAGAAATGTTTCTTGAACAACAAATCAGCATATTAGAATTATTTCTGTAGGATCATATTAAAGACAGCTTTGCCATCACAAGAATAATTACATTTTGAAATATATAAAATAGAAAGGAGCATTTTAAATTGTAATAATATTTCACAATATTACTGTTTTACTTTATTTTTGCTCAAATTAATGCAGTCTTGGTGTGCATAAAAAACAAACAAAAAGTACATTTAGTAATTTTTCAATTTAGTAGTATATATGTATATTTTAGTATTTTTGAGATTTTGCTGGGCACAATATTTGAAGGATATTCAAAATTCTCAAACAATTTACTCATTTTGAAAAATGTCTCAATGTCCATACAATGAAAGTTAATTCGGTCCCATGTTGTTTTGGTCCTCACTGACTTTCATAATAATAATAATTTTTAAAAAAGTAAAAAACCTTACAATTTTGGAACGACGTGAGGATGAGTAAATGATGACAGAATTTTAATTTTTGGGTGAACTAAAATTTAAGTCTAAATGTACTGTTTCATAGTGACGCGTGAGTGCTGAGTTTGGTGGAGGGCGAGAGTGACAGCACTATATCATTCCTTAATTATTGCAAGCGTGAGACGCTCCTGTGGCTCTAAATCTTTTTAAGCAGTCACAGTTCCCTCCCAGCTGCAAAATTCATGTTTAAGAGAGGATGCATGTGTTGTGTCATAATCCAAAGGCACCGGAAAATAGTGGCTGCCTTGTGCGCCACTTTCAAGACCATCTCTAAGGCACCTGTCTGTATGATCATAGTGTAAAAGGTGAGCAAATCAGGTGATCCGTCATGTTTCCATGGATACGACGACTCCACCCCAGTGCCACAACAAGAAACTTGATTGTAAATTTTGCATTAGAGAAGTTTTGAAATTAATGTTTTTAAGCTTGTGCATGCTCATTGTTGGGTCTAAGAGAGAAAGAGAGGAAAATTCATGTGTGGTACAGGAAAATCTCATGTGCTGCAAAAGTTTATGAGAAATGATTGCCTCGACTCGATGCTTAACTTAATTTAGTTGTGTATCTTATACTATGGGCCTTGTGTTTCGAGTAAACAACGCAAAAATAAATGAACTCTTGCGACTTGAACGAGCCAAGGTAACGTGGTTTCCATAAACAATTCAAGTAAACTCAACAAATGGAAAGTGTGTGTGCATGTAAAATGCTGGTGAAGGTGGGGTGGGATTCCCCGGTCCTCGTAGGGCAGTTTTTCTGATGTCATAACACTATTGTTCTTAGCATACGAGGATATAGCTATTGAAGACGTGACTGACTGAGGAAACACGACCGAGCTGAAGATAACCATGACCAATAATGATGGCCTTTACACTAGGTCTCTAAGAAAACATCAAATGTGTAAAGCTGTGAGCAGCTGTTAAATGGGTGAATGCTTCTGGTTTTATGTGATCTGATGGCCAACCTCTATCTCTCCTATCTGTGCACTGTTTCACATTATCTCTATGTTCATCCATTCATCGGCTCACCTGCTCGTCTGTCTTTAGCTGTTGTTCGACTCATTCTCATATGAATATTGGTTGCTGTCTTTTATAATTTAATTGGTTATGAATAACTTCATAGCAATTAATACATTCCTTATGAATTTAGCTTTTGATCACTGATGCTAGTGATTTATTTATGCAAATTTTAATATGCGGCTATTCGCGTCAGCTAATTTATTCTTTTTGAATATGAGACCAATCAATCACTAAATCGTGGACTTAAGTGACCAATTAATAAATGCAGTTATCATATTTGATAGTAAACATTGATAAATAATTCTGTGTCTATAAGACAGACCCACAGGCCAATAAATCCAGTCCTTAATTGATATTTAATTTCCATCCTTGCTTTGAAGCTTAGGTTGATTGTGAATTTGCATTTAATAGTGGGTTTATTTGAGAGGCTCTAATGATAAAGACATTAATCGCAAAGGTTATTTCAGCCACATATCACAAAAACTTTATTTGAGATGTCCCCATTTGAGCTCTGTCATCAGTCCCACTGTTTTATGGCCATGGCAGGTGAGGACAGAGATTGGGTGTTAATGATTGTGAAGCCCTATATACGGTGAGGGTGGATTAAACGCTGTTCCTCATCAGGCACTGTAGCATGTCCTTGATCGCTTTAAGAGGTTGTTAAAATCATTAAAAGCACAACTCATCAGCACTTTTTGACAGCCCTAGCGTGAGAATGAGCTTTCTTACCCCATCATCTCAAAAATGACATCCATAAAATATTCAGTTCACCTTTAGCATTACCTCTTTTCAGGGTCTGTTGAAAAACAATAATGCTGTAAAGCGCTCGTTAGGTTTACAGTCACCGTAAAAAAAAAGCAGTGGTAAAAGACTGGGCTGGCTCTCCGTCTTAATGACAGTGTTGTTTTATTGTGATGAGACATATGACTGTCATCAATAGATGGGGAGGATTGCGCACACGATGCTCTCCCACACCCCCATGACCCCACGTAGCTTAAGAGAGAATTAAAACCCCAAAGGCCACGGTAGAGCATAACCCCCAGGCCAACAGGCACCGCACTGCGAAGCCATCTATTTTCATTGCCTTGTTTCCTCATTGACTTTCATGCTAAAACAAATGGCTAATTGAGGACTATGAGGGAGGTCTGGTCATTGTTTATTCAATTATATATGACTTGTATAATAACAGGTGATGTGGTTTGTCTTAATAATGTGCTAACGTTTATGATACCTCATTGCCCGCTTCTATCTCCCCTCCTTTTCCTTCCCCCCTCATGGGCGATAGGAGACAGACATTACGTAGAATTACTCGTTTCAATTTTTAATGCAGAACAAGACGTTTGCGGAAGTAGATTTGTATATTCGACTTTGCCTTATCAACAAGGCTACAGCGTCCTGAACTTGATTGATCCCTTATGGTTGCACCTGATGAAGATGGACATCCAAAAGATGCTTTTTTACAGCCTGACCATAATAATCCTTCCACTTTAGAAATTCGCCCCATGTCGCCCAAACAATCCGATATACCAAGTATACTCCATTTATCAATCCCATAGCCCATTCCATTGATCCATACAATTGATGGAGGATCCTGACAACACATATGTCTTGCTGTAGACATATGAAGTACACACAAGATGTGGAATCAGTGTTGTAAAAATACACCTAAAAGACAGTTCCCTATCTATGTTGTCTACCGGTGACACCGAACGTGATTTAAGCGGAGCTCTAAATCATAGGCAGCCGGCACCTGAAAAATAGCAGAGCATGGTATATTGTTATACGATTTGACAAAGTGGTTTGTTTTATGAGTTAAGGTCATCCACCGCGCATGTAACCTAAAATAATTCTACATGGGATGCCAATCCATTTAATGGATTTGTGGAATACGTTTTGATGCGCCTATCATTAAGACGCCCACAGAGGTCAGAATGCCAGTCAGTGACACTGCCAATAAAACAGGATGTTTATTAAGTGAGACGTACTTCATTACGTTGCTCCATATGGTAATAAAACCAAACATGCACTAACCAGGGACTTATTACATACAGGTAAACTTTGAACACCCAATAAACATTGAGGAGCTACACATGCTATCATCATTTTTTTAAACATGATTTTACACCCTGTATGTCTAATAAAAATCATTTTCCAAAGTCATACTTTGTTCTCATTAACTCAAGCTAGGTGGGACTGTTAGTGCACCTTTTAACAGACTGACCTTTGATTGCACTTCAGGACAGTTAAGACATTGTCCATCACAGTCCTATTAAAATAAAATGACATTATGCATTTCTGTGTATTTTGCAGTTTGACTCCCATTAATTGATTTTTTGCATAGAGTACATGTACATAGCTGTTGCATTCATTATTTAGACGAATGACACTACATTTGCCCTTCTGAATCAATTCTAATTGAATGTTTCTGTGGTTAAATGGTGCAACAGGTTCGCAGTCAAACCACAGGGTGTTCAGGCACAATATTATTGCTCACTATATTCTTGATGGGAAAACCATTTCCACTAGTGGTGAGGACTGTGGCTAAACTGTACATGTCTCCCAGTGGCATGTTTCCCTCTTTTTTTGTCCAGTACTGGGTGTTATCTGCTCCCTATTCCACCACCAAGTGGACAGGCCAATGGGGTTTTCTTAGACCTTTGTCCGTGAACAGTGGTTACTAGGGCACATCCATATCACATGACTCACGAAATTCGGCTTAGAGAACACGTAAATCTCTTAACAACTGTTATCTGAACAATCCCGCTTCAAGCAGTGTGGTGAAGGTATCCGCTTTTCTCTTTGAAAGTGACCGTCGACATTGTCGAGACGGATACAAGTTCTACTTGTCACCTCGTCCAGATCTTAAATCAATACAACTGTAAATAATATAGAACCGTTGCCCGTTTGCGACCAGATTTAAACTGTCACCATCCATTCAGCCTGTATCCCAGTTTAAAGTGACTAACTTATCATTTATACTAATCTCTGACTTCACTCGGGCCAGATCTTTTACCCACTAATGTTTCATTTGTAATTATCTCTAACTTGTGAACTTGTGCATTCTTCTCCCCCCCATCCTTACTCTCCGTGTATCAATACGTTTCTATAGGAAGCCCCTTGTTTCCACCCACCAACAGTACCCCTCCCCCCCCCCAAAAATTGTAAATAATTAAAACAGGTAATGTGAAAACTTTTTTTTATCTCGCAATTTTGATTCTTTTTCCCCTCAAGAACGGTAAGATAGAAACTTTTATTTTCTTGCAATTCCAAGTTTATTCCAATTCGAATTTACCCATCCTCACAAAGTCATGACTCCTTTTCCTTCCTCCCTGCGAATTCTGAGTGTACATGTGAGATTCAGTTTTATTCTGTTCCGGTACCACAGCAATAAACAACCAATCAGAAAATACTTTTTTTTCTCACAATTGCAAGTTTATATCTCAGAATTTTGAGATTCAAACTCTTCCCTTTCAAACTTTTTGCATAGCTTGTCTGAAAAACCAGTGGTGCCATGAGGGTTTTTGAACGCCTCACCGTAAAGGCCATACGGACCCGGTCATTTTACATAATATACTTTACCTTCAAAACATTTTGTACTCTTATGTAGTGGGTTGAACCCAGTGTGACCAGTGAGATAAATATCCCCTTATGGAATCATTGTGTGGTTTGGAGGTTTGTTTTAGACAAAAAAAACACACAATGACTGAGTTCACCCTTCATAAGTAGCTGGTATTTAAGTATAGGCAGACATACACACACAAAAATACATAACAAATCACCATATTTCCCTGCCAGTATTGTGGTCATCTGCACACAGGGTTATGTTCAGGCAAAATTTTGAAGGCATTACATAAAACTGTCTCTCTGACCATTTTAGTCTTGTCCAACTGATAAGATTAGTCCTTTTGACATGTTTCATCTGGACCCTATGGACATCTGTTGTATGCTTCTATATACTGTATCGAAAATCATCTAAAACATAAAAAAATCCTAAATATATTATTGACACCACTCTTAAACAGCACACCCTCATTAAAATGTTTGGTAATTAGTGACCACAGCAAGAGCGACCAGCTACGATACAGCTACTCATTACAGGCATTCTAAATTAATGGGGTGCAATCAGTAGGCTTTCCACATGGAGTACAATAAAAAACAACATTAAAACCACAGAGACTATGAGTCCAAATGTATTAAAATAACAGCTCTCAGTGATATGTGTCGGGTCCCTGCTATGACAGCAGCAACGTTCACAAATGTTTACAGATCAAGCGGGGACCCAGTGTGCCTGTAGCTTTCTCTATTCGGTTGAATCATGTGAAGAACAGTTACACGGCATTCTCAAGCCCCGTAGCGGCCGAGAATCATATAAGAGGCCCCGCGCGCCTGTTTGCATCCAACTAAGATTGCTGAGACACAAACCCAGTTCAAGGCCATAAGTTAGCAATTCAAACACAAATTTCCTCGCCTCACTAAAAAACCAAAAACACTCGTTTCTGGATCATATCGACTTAATAACACACAAACACACTGGCATTTTCATAGGTTTATAAAGGGGAAAAGGGTTAGAAGCACAGCGCCAGTGAAACAGTCATCAAGCGAATACCTAACACACACCCCTCCCCCTTCCCCTAACTTTTAATTTATAAGTGTCGCAGGAATCGTATGGAGAGGTGGAGGTCGCTAGCATGCCCTCCTATTTAAATTAGATGTCTATCAAGACAAGAAGGTGTCATTTGGTCAATAATCCGTCCTTTGAATATCTAGGTATTGCATGTCTGAAAGTTGCTCCTAACGCATTTGTTTTGACCTTATTCCAGCCCTTAACCATAAAAACTCACGCATGTGTCTATGCAAACCCACACACAATCGCGACATACATCTAGACCTTTAATCATCAGTAGACCGGGTCTAAACCATTTAACATTGTTATTAAGGATGTCCAGCCACTATCTGTACACTCCAGGTATTTCTTTGATTATTGATCGTCGTTACCACCTGAATCTAGATTGTCTCTGTCAGAAAGAGACTGACATTAACACGAAACACTAGTGTGCTACTTTAAATAAAAATAATATCTTAACATAAAGCATTGCTGCGACTCTGTTTTTGACTCTTCTGTTCACTTGTGATCCTGGAAAGGGGGTCATATGATGCGATTTTCAATTATTCCTTTCTTTGGAGTGTTAACAAAGATTTGTTGAGAACACGAAGATTGTAAAGTTGCATAAAGAACTACAAGTCTTAAAATCCATACAGAGATAATCGCTTATAAAAGTTACCAGCCAGTCACGCCCACATTCCTACCTAATAAACGGGCTCGTTCTAACAGACCCCCACATATCTACCCCTCAACGAGGTGCGGAAGATTTGCTAACACATACCCAACTATGTTATGCAAGAAGAAGGCGTACTTTTTTAGTACGCCTGTAGTATTGTTCGTCCGCCGCGCCATGTGTGTCAACGGCCGATGGTGTGCTTTCGTTCGGGAACAGCGAAAACCGACTTTGATTGGGCCTTTCAAACAAGAGGACGATATCCTGCTTGCTTCATGCTGGGCGATCCGTGCTGGTCGCTGATGGATACCCCATATCAAACTTCGCGATGTGAATAGACCGGCATGTCAGGCTTTCCACCGGGACGACCAGAGGGGGCATAGAACTTCGGGGCGTCGTGCACACCATGTGGTTGCCGTCCACGGCCCCATCAACCAATATGGTACAGGGCATATTTTCTGTTAACATTTCAGCTCATCACGCTTGAGGATTCAGCCAATCACTAATGCACTGGCATAGTCTGGCCACATCAGAGCATCCCTCGCTTATCAGACCCGATGTAGGCTCTGTAAAATCGACGCGTATTGGAAAGGCGGGGCATAGAGGAGAAACACACCCTAATGTACAGTATGTGGACAAATCAGTGTCGTTTGTTTAACCTTAAACCCACATAAACACATTCAATTACACCCAAACATCAACCAATAATGTCTTTTAGCAGACCATATATGAACCCATGACTCAAAAGTCTAGAATGCTATCGAGGATGGCCTCCTGCTTAAAAGGCATAAGACGACGGACAGACCAACAAAATCATCCTTGGAGCCAAAACGACACCAGCCCCCCATACAGAGATGAAAAGAAAATGCAGAAAAAGTGAGAGGATTGTTGGCGGAAGACGGAAACTTGAATTCACTATTTAGCATCTAAAAAGACCAAACTTCAGGATTTCAATGTGGAAATAAGCCACAGCTAGACAGACCCTTATTCTCAAAACTTCATAAACACTATCTTTTAAACAACCCCCCACTCGACACTCTTTTTGCATGCGGTTCCCGACCGAGGCGCATGACACAACCCAAAGTAAGATTCCAGTGACAATGCTCAGGGACCCAATATGCAATGAGTTTGGACCGTCTTTCTCAAGAAGACAAAATATACAGACATTAGGCGAGTAGCACATCCTCCAAGTTAGGCAGAGGTTAAGACAGATTCGACCGCAATTTAAAAAAGAAGTTACCATGTCTGTTTTTGTCTTTGTTTTTTGTTTTTCAAAAGATCTCGCCTCACTTCTTTCTGGGACGTTTCCAAAATCCCTGAAAACTGCAGTTGTTAAAGCCCTTCTGAAAAAGAGACCAGTCTAGTATTATGCCACAACTACTTGAGAACTATAGACTCCATAGTCAAATCTTCTTTTATAGGCAAGATATTGGAAAAGGCAGTTTTTAATCACTCTGACCACAACAACTTAAAACAAAAACACCCAAACAACCATACGATGGATACCTCCTGGACATATTATCAATATGGTCTTCAGTCCCGCACATCAGCACAGATGACCAGCACTAATTACGCATAAATAAACGATATTCGATTAATTCGGATTCTGGCAAAACTATACGTGCTGGACTTTAATAGATCTTAGGCTGACCGCACAATCAGATAATTACTAACAGACCATTCTAGACCCGAGACTAGAAAAATGGGTCGGCCTGTATGGGATTGTGGAGTTCAACCATGGTTCATGTCATACTTAGAAGGGAGAGGTTATTAAGTGAGTATAGGAGAGCATAAGTCTAAATGGACGTCCATGACATGCGGAGTCCCAAAAGGCTCAATTCTTGCACCGCTCTCTTCCTAGCATGCCTATACTCCCCATATTAGTCTAAATAATGAGAAAGAACCCAAACTTGCCTATCTACCCAGTTGCAAGCTGATACCCCAGATTGTACCTAGCCTTTCAACAAACCACGACTACAGACCCCCCCATGACTCACTTGCCAACACTTGCATTGATGAAATTAACAGCCCCGGGATGTGCAAGAACTTCTTCAGATAAACAAGGAGAACAACGGAAGTCATTGCATTGCGGAAACAAGAGGCAATTTCTCAAGGTGATATGCAAACCCATGTACTCATAGGGTCAAACAACCCTAACAAAATTAAGGCAAACACCAATATTCGGTGGGATCTGAGACCAGACCTTAGGTTTCAGTTAGTCATGTCAACGCAGTACACTAATCAGAATACCCTCTTCATCTCCAGAAACATTCCGCCAAGAATTAGATAGATGTTTTATTCCAGTCAAGAGACCCACAGTAGAGAACTTGGTTCCATGCCTTGATCACCAGTTCAGGGTTGGGGGGGGGGGGACTGTTGTAATGGTCTCCTCACTGGTCTTCCCAAGAAGACCATTAAACAGCTGCAGCTCATCCAGAACACTGCTGACAGGATTCTGACTAGAACCAGAAGATCTAAGCATATCACACCAGTCCCCACCGATCCCTTACCACTGGTTCCAGTTACATTTAGGGATTGATTTCTTAAAGTACCTTTTCACTCATTTAAACCACCACTCAAGGGCATAGGACCTAAATGACATCGCAGAGATTGCTCACGGAATACCAACCGAAACAGACCACTCACGACATTAGATATCGGCGTTCAGTTGACAATGCCAAGGGTACACAACCACCAAGGGAGTCCGCTTTAGCCTAGTTATTGCCCCGAACCATCATTTGGAATCAGCTTCAGAAAGAGATCCACACCGATGTGCTAATTAACATTGTCTTACAGTTAACATGCAGACTCAAAACTAATCTGTTTGGCTTGTGTGCATTTATTGACAGTGAGCACCCCTGATGCGATTGTCTGGTTAAACTGATGCACTGTCTTTGATGTTTCAGAACGCATTTTTATAATTTTAAAGTTTTTAATATTCCATCTTTAAAATCAAATTCTAAATCATTTTAAAAGTTTTTAAGTTCCCTGTCTTATTTTTTTTTTTATGATTATTTTACTTCCTTTTATGTAAAGCACTTTGAATTACCATTGTGTATGAAATGTGCTATATAAATAAACTTGCCTTGCCTTGCCTAAAATTAACAAAACCAATCGCGCCCTGTTGCATGATGGGAAATCACATTTAAAGGATGCTATTTAACATTTTTTTCTGTGGCAAACCATGCCTATAGTATGTTTGATCCAGCAAATATCAGTAAATCAGAGAATATTAAACGTAAAGCCACACCAAATGTGTCGAAAATAGCCTTGCTACTCAAAAGTGCATGCTAGCTGCTCCACAAAAGACCTTCATCAACTTAAAGATGCAAAATGAAGATTAACGTCAATTGGTCCTGTTTTAATGTAGTTTAAACCTGGAATATATTATGTCAATATATGAATCAAGATAATTCAGCCCTACTTTATACAAAAGGCACTTTTCCCAAAGGGAAAAAGGTCTGCTGGGAATTTGAGCCCTAATTCTCATCTGCTGTGTACATAGTCGTGCAGTTGTTTGCAAGTGCACGTACCATTGCTAATTGAATGAGCTTTAAACTAGTATCAAAAGTCACCCAAGCAAGAGGAAATGGTAATAATTAAGAAGCCATAGGCAGGTATAAAGACATGGCCATCACCTTCCGTTAGGTGCAGCCCCAAGGGTCCCGGCACTGGCAGTGGGAGGTGTCCATGTTGATTGCTTGTGCGGTTTAATTAAGAGCCCAGTAAATGTGGCGTCCCCACACCATTGAGTCACATGGTGGAATGTGTGATGGGAACAGATGCTGAATTAATGACAACCTGGTGACACCCAACCGCATCCTACCACCTTCTCAAACTGTCTGTGGGCCAGACCCCCCACAACTTTACGTTTCTGTTTGTGTAAGTCTGTTCTTCTATCTGCTGATGGTGTATAATGGTGGGGAGGATGGTGACTGGGATGACGGGTTGAATGCACATTTATGGTTGAGACAGGAACAATCCCGTCCCTTGTATCTAAACAGCAAACCTCTGTGGAACTCTGGTTTACCATAGGAAAATACAAAGCAGAGGAAATATGATATGTTTTGAGGATGGAGGAAGGGAGAGAACCAGGCTTCAGTGATGGATCTCTTTGAGTAGTTGAGGTAAACTAACCTCTTTGAGTTTCTATTATCTTGTTGTTCTCTCTTGGTCCAGGTTAATGTGGTGCAAACACAGTCAGAAGCGGTTCATGATGCCACAGCTTGCAAACAGATGTGCTACCCTGTGCAAGTCGTACGCAGCTCTCCCACCATTCCCAACACACAAAATGGCACATTCAAACCATTGTGTTTGAAATCATCCAGGGTTATCTGTTATTTTGGACACAATCTCTGTGCTTGTTTCCTATTGTCTCTAAACAATCATGTATGAAAGTCGTTCAGTGAATAAGGTAGTAAAATCTCACACACTGTATAGTGTATAGCATTGGCTCAACCAGTTTTGGGTAGGATTACCTGTTGGTGAACAATGTTAGTATTGTAATGTTAGTATTGTATTGTAGTAATGTAAGTATTTAGAAAACTGTACTCATCAAATTATATTTTGAAATGGCTTCCTGAATTGCTAGATCTCTGTTGCAGTGACCTGTGTACAGGCCTTCAGTATCCACTACACACAAATATGGGTTTGGCTATTTGACCTTAAACACAATTTGAGATACTATCATGTGGCAATAATAATATGTTTTATGATGGGCATAAAACTATTAAAACAATGTATGGGCACACTAGAGCAGGACTGCCCCCTCATACACAGTCACAGAACAAAACTACTTTTTGATATAGTAGTTGATATAAAGCTGATGTGTATAATTTTCTCAGTTAAAATACTTTCTCCAGTCTTAGGTTAATATGCATAGACAATGATAAACTTTTACAGGTTTACTTCTCAAAGAGTGTAAACTCTGTAATGCTTAAATTGCCTAGTTTGTTTGAATGACCTGACATGTCAACTTCTAGCTCAACCAATGGTGTGAGTTTGGGGGCGGGGCTACCGATTCGTCCCGGAACATGCCAGGGAGTGTTTGGGAAAGTTTGCAGTTCCTTTGAAAAAGACAATAATAAATAAAAATAATAAAAATGCAAACAGTAGGTGCTTGGGGTTATAAAAGCAAAGAAAAACATCTTAATATAATTTTTCTATCAGAATATTTATATTATTTTATTATATTATTATTATTATTATTATATAAGTTTACTTTTTTTGCATGTTTCATTTGGATTTATGTTTATTTAGCATTTTATTAAAAAACCCCAGTGTTGATGGATAATTAGTTTGAATTTGAATTGAGTGAATTTAGTGTTGTATCTCTGCATTCCTGATGACCTGTAACCAACTGGACAATGGAAAAACTGGAAAAAAGTTGTGTTCTCCGCATTTTAATTCATTATTTGCCTCTGATTTTCTGTTGTTTAGTCAGAAAAAAATGTACTGTGTCCTAAACCTTTTTATACATCAAGAAATGGAGTGCAGTCTGACAGATAATCAATGACATGCATGTGTCCTTTTCATCTTCAGTGTAATGCTGCATGTTTATCCTAGTGGGGTTGAAATGTGTAACTTTGATTCTCGTGTTGAGTGTCTGAAGGCTTCCTGATTGATGAAACACAGACATACAGAGAGACAAACAAACATATGGCAGGAAAGAGGCCCATGGGTAGAAATAACTGCTCATTGATACAGATTCAAATACAGAGAGGGCCTTCGACAATTTGTTTTTTATTTAACCTTAAGAGATTGGTGCTGTTAAGTTTCATTTGGCAGCCACTTTTTAATGGAACAGCCTTTATTTGTGGCTGTCAGGCCATCTACGAGGGACAGACTTGACGTTTGGCAGCTTGTCGCCTTGCTTGGCCCTGATCAGTCTCTCAGGGTCTGCTAGCAGAGTGCAAAATCATGTTGCCTAACACTGTGCTGTTTACTGCCCGACCCACCAGCAGCCCTGCTAACACGCCGAACATCTAATAAATAATACAGCGCAACAGACGGGTGGGGGAGGCCACCAGTGTTTGTGTGTAAATAAAGAAGTAGGAATGGTTTAGAGTGTCTATTTATTTGCGAAGAATGCAAAATGCAACCCTAATGGTGTTCATGTGCATGCTGTCATTTTGAATTTATGACTAAATAAGCAAATACGTTGTCTGGTCAGTAAGATCCTGCTCTACTGGAAATTAAGACCATCTTCTAACACAATGATTCACTCTGGTGTACTTGGAAAGCCTTTTTTTTGTTAAACCTGTAAAACAGAAAAAAATTAAAAATTATTGTACTTAATGTAATGTTTTTTTCTGTTAATTTTTAAGGGAAAAAAATATGTAACGTGTGCAAGATTTATTTGTTTATTTATAAATAACCTCAATAATAATAATGATTCAGCTAAATGCGGATACATGTGAGTTAATATGAATAAATGTATTTTACATAAAAAAAGGTTATTGAGTCATAACTCTGCCTCTGTAAGAGGTGTAATAATTTGGTACATGATGGTGAAATCCTAAGAAAAACATACAACCTAAACCTAAATATTACCATAAAAGCCTGAACCTAATCATGATTGTGAACCATGATCTGAAAAAAACAAACAAAAAAAAACAATAAAGGTTGTACTAGTCATTATTAAATTTTTGCTATTTAAAAATGATGAATTGTCATGAGAGTGTTTGAGAAACAATGTAGTGCACTATGATTGAAAAAAAATTAATATGAAAAATTCAAGTAATTACTTTTTAAAAATTATTTCAATTATTATATGAATTGCTTGACAGTCATTTTTTCCCTTTTCCTTTGCTTAATGTCTTTCACTGTTTCATTGTTCAGAGGACTTAAAACATGTTTGTCATTGACTAACTGTTATATTCCTGATGCACACCACTGCACCAGTGGTCCATAATATCCAGCACCTGCACAGAGCTAAAATACATTCAGCATTGCCGTTCATGCTCAAACTAGCATGTTTTGACATGTTAAAGACATGGCAAATAAAAGGTTACTGTATGTCGTGTAAAAAAGAAATATAGATTCCCTGCGAAGAGGGGTAAGATTTAACTAAATCAAGCCATTAGGGACTGAGTGGGGAAAAGCGAATGAAAAACTAGCTACAGTCTCTTTTATTGTTGGGTTTAATTAAATTTTCAGCTCTAATTACAATTAAGCCACTTAGTATGAATAATAATTTTTGCATCACAGAGCAGCACAGATGCAGTCCATCAGCGCAATTAAATATTAAACCGGTGGAGGCTGCACTAATAGTGGCACAGCAAGAAGCCGTACTGTCTGCGTGCCAACCAATGCAACCGGGACTCCCTGTACGGCTGCTCGGAGACCTGCAGAGCATCGTCACCATTCCCTGCTGCTGAGCTGTTTATCTGTGCGTAGGTATTTTTGCCCTTTTTTCAGTTAGTAATGCTTTTACACCAAATGCTCCTCGAGGTGAATATATAGGTCACTTTGAGGAGCATCCAGTGGAAAAAGCATTGCTAACTGGGAAAAATACCGACACATGGGTAAACAGCCCTGGAGAGTTGGCGAGAGTGTTTCTGAGCTGTGAATCAGTGGTCTAATGCAAAATTAGTGTTGTGTTGCCAAATTATTCATGAGCCAAGAATGAGTGCATTTTAAGCCCAAATGATGAATTTCTTGACTCATCCCTCTCTGCTTTTTTCCGTGTGTGTGCTAATGTCCTGTCCTCTATTTCCAACGATAAAGCTTTACTCATCAAGGTGTTTTGCATTATTTAGGATACGGTGACCACCAACAACACTAAATAAGGGTTTATTTGGTTCCGCTTTGTCAAGCACTTTGACAGCATGTATGTTTCCTCTCAAGCATTTAACAATAAAGAGCAAACTTGGTTTGGGTCACTTCGGTGCTTTTTAAAATGACGGACATTCTGCCACGACCCAAGTTGTAGTCGAAATACATTTCATCTGCAATATTTATTTTAATTTCAGCTGCAACCATTCAAATCAGTTGTTTTAGCTCAGTTTGTTCAGTCATCCACTGCGCGCTGATTGTTGGAGTCAGTGCATCCTTTGGCAAGCTCGAGTCTTCCATTATGGGCAGAGAGGAATGTGTAAGGGTGCAGGATCTTTGAACTGTAAAGTCAGGCTCTTGGCTCGGCCGGCATCAAGGCATGCCTGGATAAATTTAGCAGCCATAGAATAAACCTAAATAGAAGGCTCCTCTTAGGGTAATAATTGGGTGTTGCTGCCCTACATTACAAACACTGTCGATTCCAGCGAAATATTTCTGCACTGAGACACACAAACAAAGCATAAACACAAAATATATGAGAGAGCGAAAAAAATGGACATGATTAACCAGTGGTGGCTTGGGTGTGTGTGTGAATGTTATTATAGTTTTGAGAATTTTGAGTTTTAAAGTGTTTAAATAATTTTATGTTGTTTACTTTTTTTTTTGAAAATGATTTTGTTTTAGTTTTCAACTGTTATAACATCACATCACAATTTGTTCCATCTGCCCACGAAGACACATGCTACACTAGGTCTGGCTCCACAGTGCCTGGCCCACCTAATCATGAACTTGGCCCACCCTGGAAACCACCAAACCTCCCACGACCTCAACTGTCTGGCCCACCTTATGTTTGAGGTCTAATCGGACATGATACACTGATAATCAGAAGTTGGGAACGGTAGACTTATTTAATAAGACCAACCAGCATTGACTGAAAATGCGAAATAAAAATGTATTTTATTTAGTTTGTGTTTGTATTTAGTTTAGGTAAAGTGTTTTTTCCCTGCAAATTTTCAGTTAAGTAGGTAGATTTTAGTCATAAAAATAATATTTAGCCTTTACAATATTTTTTATTAGCAATAATAACCTGTCTGGTCAATGGAAAATAGGAATTAGCCTAAATAAATTAGTTTGAAGGCTGTTTTCCCCATGAGAAAAAATGGAACAAAAAATGAAACATTTTGCTCAGAGAGTCCAAAAGAATACACTTAGGTTCAAAAGTTTAGATTTTTTTTTTTAATTAATGCATTTATTCAGCAATGATACATTAATTTGATCAAAAGTGACAGCAACAATATTTGTAACGTTACAAAAGATTTCTATTTCAAATAAATGCTGTTCTTTTGATCTTTCATCAAGAATCCTGAAAAAATGTATCAACATTCTGAACAAAAATATTAAGCAGCACAACTGTTTTCAACATTCATAATTATAACAAATGTTTCTTGAAGATTTCTAAAGGATCACATGACAATGAAGACTGGAATAATGGCTGCTGAAAATTGAGCTTTGTCTTCACATGAATAAATTACATTTTTAAATGTAGAAAACTGTCATTTAAAATAATATTACTGTTTTTTTGTTTTTGTATTTTTGATAAAATAAATGCAGCCTTGTGACCATAAAAGACTTAATTCAAAAGCATTCAAAAAAAATTTAAAACTTTGGACTGTAGTGTATATCATGTATGTGAGTGGATATTTCTGTATACTCATTTAAATGTTGGAATAGAACTATGTGCCTGAGATGAAAAACATAATGTTGCCATCAAAATTTGAGATGTTTAGGTTACAGAGTCAGTCTAGGGGTAACTATTACACACAAACACACACCCTTCACAACAACCAAATAACATTCAGTACCTTCTGACAAACAGAGCGTGCATGGCACACACAAACATATTCAGAGAGCCCCGGTGTCCCATGAAACACTACACCGGCACGTCAGACCCGTTCTACGCAACTCCCTTTGACTCATTACTGCAAACAGCAAGCTCATGGGTGAATATCTGTCAATAAATTATGATATCCCCTTGTTTTTGTAAGGTTTCAATGTGATTGTCCAAAAATGTCTTGTATTTATTCAAATATGAAGCTTAGGTTGCATTTATTCAGTAATAAGCATTTTTTTTTATCAGTTTGAGGTGTGATAAGCTGCTGTTTATTGATCCCTTCAAAAACGTTATCTATCTTGCAATCTATCTGTGTGTGTGTGCGTGTTTGCCTGCATTTGTGTCTGTGGGTGTGGGTTAGATGGAGATTTTTACGACAAGGGATTATCCAGCAGTCCAAAGGGCATATGACTGCTGTCTTTGAGTTTCATCCACACTGGTTCATCGCCCTGCAAAAGCCAAACTAAAACCTTTCATAAAATGATCAGCAGGGGTCGTTAGTTAGAACAACACTCAATAGTTGTTTAGTACGCCTGGCTCTGAAGCGTACCTTTATGATTATCAGAAATATACGTGTGTGCTTTCTAAGTGGAATAAAAACAGTAAAGCATGAAAAATGATGTGCAATTGTGTCCTGTCTCTATATTGCAAAAGATAATTTACAGCCATTGAGACAGGGCATTATACGCTCACTCAAATCTATAGTGACACAGGTAATGCGTAAAGGTAAATATGGAAAGCCCTACTTCTTTGATCTTAGCTGAAATGATTATAAACAATGGAATTGGTACATGCATAAACAATTCATAATATAAACAATATTGACATGAAAGAGTGGTCCAAATACAAAGCTTCCCTCTCATTTGATGTAGACATATTTAGTGTTTTTGGCAACTAAAGCAAAGCTGTCAATCATGAAACAACCAACACTCTTATTTATGACATGAAACGAGAGAAGTTCTGTTTTGGATTTAAGAAAAGTTCCTCTGCAGTTCTCTTAATAACCTCTAGAAGCAGTATACACACAGTTGCCATGTCTGTTTTATTCCCATTAAGTGCTTTGTGATCATTGCGTGACTTTCCCTCACCTGATATTTTTTAATGCTCTCTTTGCTTTTATACTTGTAAATCTCTTTACTATTTTGTAAATGATCTTAACAGCATTTGGCATGCTGGAATGTACAAATGCACGGACTGATTGTTTGGTTTCAGACTAATAAAATAAGGCTTCCGGGATGAAAACTGATTTAAATAATTTTGCTGAAATAGTTGGATTACAAAGCCATTTCTACTGTTAATTAGGGTCAAAAAGTATTGCACACCTGTGATGAAACTCTGATGGTTCGCATGGATCTTGTCCTTTTGTAAGATATTTGTTCATCACAGGAATAAATTACATATTTAAATATAGAAAACAGTTAAATTATATTTCACAATTTTACTGTTTTTGCTGTATTTTTAGTCAAATAAATGTAGCCTTGGTGACCATAAGAGACTTCTTTCAAAAAGAATCTTACTGATTCCAAACTTCTATTAAAGTTGGTTTCAGATTAATATAATTATGCCTAATGGATGAAAGTAATACAAATTATTTGGCTGAAATAGTAGAATTTTTGTAAAAATGACAAAATAACCATTTTACTGTCTTAAGTAGGATTAGCAAGCATTGAACACCTGCGATGAAACTCTGATTGCTCACATAGATCTCGTCCCTTTGTAAGATACTATATTTCATGTAAGGCCAGTAAATGTTCATCCTAAATGTTCATCCCAACAGTCATGTATAAGCACATAACAATCTACCCACACAAGTGTATTGAAAATACATCTTACAATAAAATTTAAACCCTCATTTAAATGCCCAACAGTCTTCAGTGAAATACAACTTTCTCATTCATTTTATTAACACAAAAACAGTTAAGGCAAATGGATGATGGTGTTTTTTCTTTATGTGTTGGGCAGTCAGTTCTTCTGACCTATAGACAGCCGTTTCATTCATACTGACAAGAATAATGAAATGCGCTTTTTAAAGTGATCTATGATTTGATCTACTGTCAGTAAAATTTTGACCTTAAAATTGTGTCACTGCGAGTGCATTGTGAATTAAGTGAATTCCCATGTTACATTTATTGAGCGTTACAATTATCCCTGCTCCTGGCAAGATGGTGGTAGATTGAGAGGTAGTAAATGAATGTTGGAACTACAGATCATAGTCACTTTGGCGCTTGCTCTATCCAGACTGCTTGTTAGTGGCTTGGTGTGGCCATCATGTCATGTCATCATCTTCAACCTCATGGTCACATGGCTCTTTCTCACCATCATGTCCAATTTTCCCCCCCTTGATGTTTCTCTCTCTCTCTCTCCAGTCTCCATCTTGCCTGCTTTCCTCGCACCCTCATTGTGCTGTATCATAATTTGCCTAACTGAAAGCAGGTGGGAAAATCATTTGATGGTGAGTGGGCCAGATGTGCTGCTCTCAAGATGTTGTCAGATTTGAAATAATTTTTCTCAGCGCTATTCAAACTTCACCAACTGACATGGCTCCATCCCATATGCTGTCTTTCTCTCTCTCACTTTGTTTCACACACATCTCATCAGCTGCATGGCCCAACAGAGATTACGGAGCAGCTGTGAGGGGAGAGGACGATGTGAAGCAGTTTACGCACACACAATTGCTATTAATGTCCAAGACTCGAGGGGCTCCTTTATTTATTTATCTCCCACAATGCTGTTGTGTGGACATGAAGTGCAACTGATTGGGTGCTGTTGTGTGCAGCAGGACGCAGCAAACCGTGAGGGACACACCTGTTAGTGTACATGTCTCAAGAGCTGCTTCCCGTCCATTCCTGGAACTATCTATCTATCTATCTATCTATCTATCTATCTATCTATCTATCTATCTATCTATCTATCTATCTATCTAATCTCTCTCAGCTATCTATCTATCTATCTGTCTATCTGTCTGTCTGTCTGTCTGTCTGTTCTATCTTTACCATGGTTAATGGGTTTTAAGGATAAGTGACTCTACTGCAAAAAAAAATCTAGACATATAAAGTTGCAGTAAAATACTTTCATTCTTTACTCAGTGTTTCAGAAACTTCACAACGTTTTTTTGGTTTGAATCCTGATCTTTAGTCTGTGGATAGTCTCAGACAATGAGCTGTTCTGAGTTGTTTTTTATGGTGTTACGGTGACAGACAGTAATATCAACCATACGCCACTCTAGACAAAGAATGGGGACGTGATCTCATAGTCGGCCTCTCTCATCCACTAATGAGAAGGACAGCGATCTCTAATCCCTCTATCTTTCTCTTTCTCTTTCTTTTCTCACTCCTTGTCTACTCTTGTCTATAACCTCTTCAATTCCCTCCCGCTCTGAGGACCAGATGCCAGTGTTGGCCAGGAGTCTCCAGAGGCTTCCAGTAACATATTGGTTTATAATTAATGAAATTAGCGCTGTTATCTGTTGTGAAGACCTAGCTCTGGAATTAGACACTGCAGAAAGAGAGAGGGAGAAAAAGCAGAAGGAGGAGAAGGGATGGGAGAATGGTGGTCAAGAATGTGGGATACCAAAATGAACAGAATGCCACTAATGAGGAAAAGGCATAGAGGAAAAATGGAGTTGACACAACAAATGAGTCTCCATCAAAGCAAGAAGGACAAAAACAAGGCAACAGGGACGAGCAAGAGGACAAAGCCATCTTGAGAAGAGGAAGAGAAATGTTTTAGATCATACTTTAAACTTAACTATGCATTATGTTAACGCAACAGTCTAAAACTCAACCGGCGTATCATATTTCACAGACTGATATATACAGTAGATGGTTCTTCAAAACAGAGCTACAGTTTTACTAGTCTATATCAAAATTAAGAATTGAAAATGACTGCTTTAAGTTAGGTTGGAAATTTCTTTCAAGTTTTCTATATTATTATTATTATTATTTTACAAATCATATATTTTTTGTTAGCGCATTACAATAAGTTTAGGGTTAATTGTTAACATTAGTTAATGCATTAGTTATTAAGAAATAATGAACATTTTTACAGCATTTATTAATCTAGGTTGTTTATTTATAAATATACTGTTTTTCATTGTTAATTCATATTCATTCATGATAACTAAAGTTAATTTGAACAATTTTAAATGTTAAAAATATATATGTAAAAATATACTTAAAGTATAAAAAATTATATCTGTTGCATTAACTTATGTTAATAAATTGAACCTTATTGTAAAATGTTTCCAATTTTTTTCCATTCTAAAATCCGCATTGTCACATCATGACTCTGTTGATCAAAAATGCAGGTTTACTTGAAATACAGGTACCAAACCATTAAGGCAGATCTTTTTTCACATAATCTATATCCTGGTTGGGGTGAACAGTCCTGGAGGAGTTGCAGTAATGACAGGGAACCGTCACACGTTCAGGGAGGCGAGACAGCCAGGCAGACACTGCATGAGACCCGCCGCGTCTGAAGATACATCGGCCCACAGGCAGCCCTCCAACATTCAACCTCAACTGCTTCTTAGGGTCACTTTAGTCAGAGTGCGTGGTTCCTGTTCCGCCCTGTAGCAGACTCCCTTTCACCACTACACCAGACACATACACACACACGCACACACACAAACACAAACACACACACACCACACGCCAGCCAAGCAAGTGTTCTGCTTCAGAGGGACAATAAGCAGACAGTCGTGTGATTTTAGGGGAATGTAATTAGTATATTCATATGGAGGAACAAATCATGGGACATCATGGGAACAATTGCCACATGTATTGTTGCACGCGCACACACACACACACACACACACAATAGAAGTTTGTTTAGACAGGGTGGGTAAATTGTTTCTGTTTGGAGGATATTTATCATGCATGGCATGGTCCTGTGGTCCAGGGCTTCTGTAATGTCTCTGAGTAATGAGCATTTATTAACAAATGTGTTTGTTCAGACCCCGCAGGCGCCATGTAATGCTGCCACTCAACACTGCTGTTTGAGGAACACTGTGATTAAACACCATTACACGCTTACTAAACTCTTTAACTACACAACAGAACTGGGTTAGCAAAGAATGACGCTTCAAGACGGATGGACGGATCAATCGATTGAAAAAGTGAATGAATGGATAGATATGTTGGTATGTACTAACGGCAACAGATAAGCAGTAAATAACAATAGTAAATAACATGCTTTAAATACATTCGACTATAATCTAATATTTGCATTTGCAGTAGGAGGAGTCATTGATGTGTGCTGGCACATTTCCAAATGCTCTCCCTGGACAGACTCCTAATTACGGCTGCCCGAGCTGAGGCCGCCTGCATGTGCTGCCGCTAACCTCATTCCGCACTATCTAGTCCTCTCCGTTAACTAATCCAATCAGAGCTCATTTCAAACTTCACACTGGAGCACTAATAGAATAATGCCATCATATTAGCTCTACACTGGAGGGGGAGGCACGTTCGACGAGCTCTCGCACACACACACACACGCAGATTAGCCGTATTTCTGGCCCTACCCCCTCCACATCCTCTGGCACCACAGGGCTGGCAATAATAATTATTATGTAAATAAATACGCCAGCAGTAATCACATTCATGCCACTGATCCAATTAGAGCTCAGATACTCGTGGCCTCTGTGCAGACCGGTGCCTGATAGGTAGTCTATATGTCTGTCTGGGCCCCTAATGCTGGAGCCAAACTTCTTAGCTCACCTGCTCCATAAACATCCATCTACCTACTGAACACAACAATCAGTATCGACAGAAGTATCTGGATTATATTCCCTTCAAGGCTGTTTTTTTTTATCAAAGGCAAACATAAAAATTAAGTGTTTCTTCATTTTTGGTGTTTATTTGTTAGTTTATTCTCCTGTTATTCTGATTAGGATGTCGCCTTATTGCAGAGATCTCAAAATACTGACCAGCAGGCCAAAATATAAGACCTTTCAAGCGATAATCATTTATTCTTAAATCTGGCCCACAAAACAATTTTATATTATTGAAATCATTTGAAACAATGATCAAAATAAAAATGATTTATTACAAAATATTTAAAAAGTGTATAGTGACATACTAGACCAACTATATATTACCAAATTATAATAACTAAACGTTATATTATATAAAAAAGAAGTATTTATTTAATTAAATGTCAAATTGACAGTACGTTTATATTGTTGAAAAAAAAAATACATTTTTAAAAAAAGGCTGTTCTTTTGAACTTTCTGTTCATCAAAGACTCGTGAAAAAACATGTCTACAAAAATTTAAAAATACATTGATAATAATAAGAAATGTTTATTGAGCATAAATAGCATATATATCATTTCGAGGGATCATTTGACACTACAGACTATCGTTTTGTCCACCGGGAATAAATTGCAATTTTAAAATAATTCAAATAGAATCAGTGTATTTTAATACTATATCAGTTAACGATTACGGTAATAGTTTCACATACTATATATTTTTGTATTTTGATCAAATAGATGCACCCTAAACATCTTAATGACCCCAAACTTTTGAACAATGTATACAGACTTTTTATAATATATATTGTTTTTATACTTTTATATATAATATAACAAGCCTCTTGTACATAACTGAGGTGATAATTGTATTGTTTATGTACAGTATATAAGTTTGGTATTTGAGTTTTATTTTGAATTATGTGTTGTAAAAACAGATACAGTAGATGATGTTGTTATAATATTACTCTATCAGCATTGCTACAACATGTCAGTCTTATTTTTTAAGAAGCACAACGTTGAAGGTATTTGCTTTTGCCGTCACATCTGCTTATAATTTTTGCGATTTTTGCGATGTTTATAGTGACTCTGAATTGTGCCATTGCATGTGTTTCATGTATATGAGGAAACTGCTGTATTGAGTTACTCACAGAGAGGTCCTGCAGTCGAGGATCCCGAGTGTAGCTGCAAAGGTGCTGCTTATGGCACAGGGTGGCGAAGTCACTTATCAGCACAACAGTCCACAAGTAAACAAGTAACAGCCAAACCTTACGAACAAATGCTTCTGTGCCTCCACAATGAATATGTAGTAATGGGAAAGGCCTATTAGTTTAAGCAATCCCTGTTTAGTGTGCATAGTGCCATTGGCCCTGCTGAGAACACTATGGTTAATTCATCATTCTAACGAATGGCTCCCAGAGCAGAGTCCCTGCCTTTTACATCTCAATCAGGTCATTCCTGTTTATTTATGTATTGTACATGAGGAGGGGGAGGGGACGAGCCCAATGAATAGTGCTTATTTTTTCTCTCTATTTAGCAAAAAGCTTTTACAATGACTGTGTGCATCCGTATGGATCCAAGGTCTGCTCTCAGAGAGAACACATGCACACACATTCAGAAAAGAGTGGGCAAAGGGGTTAAACAGATAAAAGAAATCTTATGTACAGATGTGGAAAATGTCTGCATGTATTTTCCCCATATGTATTCTTTATATCTACCCTCTCTCTCTCTCTCTCTCTCTCTCTCTCTGTCTCTCTCTGTCTCTCTTTTTCTCTTATATCCTTCTTTTTCCCAGTTGGTCGCACGCTATTAAACAAACACTCTTAATATTTGGGCTGGCTGGCAGTTTGAATTTCATTTCATGGACGCATCTTGTTTCTTTCAAACCTTGACTGTTTTGACATTCGCTTCAATTAAGATATAAACAAGCAGGCCTCTTGATGGTGATGGCGGAGCCACTAATTTGCCTAATTGTTTGCAGTTGTCTGGGAAGCAGGGGCCTGATCGGCTGAACCAGCGAAGGGGAGACGAAGTAGGAGAGAAGAAGAGAGAGAGGAGAGGGACAGATGGAGAGAGAGAGAGTGAGAGAGAGAGAGAGAGAGAGAGAAGAAGAAGGGACTGAGTGATTAAGGCTCTAAAGACTTCCTTCGCCTGTTTATGTGCTAGATCAGCTTCAAACACAGCCATTAGACCACAATTACAGATTTGGACGATGCAAGAGCGGCTCTGGGGAGGCAGTGGAGTGAGGATGTGGCCCTGGAGGGTGGGCATCCCAGACCCAAGGGACTAAAAAGGCTATCCAGATAAGCACGTAAAGTGCTGATAAGAATTTATCAGCTGCTTGAACAGGCGAAAGAGTCGAATGACAGAACTGAATGGTTTTGAAGACTGACTCTGAGACCATAAGTGTGCTCTGATTTTGAATAAAATGGATTTTGAAAAACAAAACAAACAATATGTATATATATATACAGTATATATATATATATATACATTTTTTACACAAATAACCCCTAAATAGGCAACAATTTAACAGACACTGTATACCGTGTGGGGGAAATAGTGATATCGTAAAGACACCATATTTACAAAATTAAATGATTAACTTCTATTTGTCATTGTACTAAATCCAAAATAAATGATTGAAATATTATCTGGAAAATATTTACTTTGTGTGAAGTTCACACTGTATCATTTTATACCCAGTATTAGAATATAAGAGAAACGTTTTCAGTTTGTAACAGAACTTTTCACAATAAATGCCATTCTAAGACAGGTTTAGAGAAAATTGTGCCATTTATCTAGTTAGCAGGTTAAAGGTAAAAGGAAAACTAACTAAAAAGATACAACACAAATTTAAACTGTGCTTGAACATATGTAGTGTATCTTGCCATAAAACAGAGATGAAAAAATAAATTTCTTAAAAATATATGTTACTGTTAAAATAAATTTTTTCCCCCACTGGTAAACATTCCTACAATTTCCCTGGAGTTGTGTCTTCTTCAAGTGCATGTTGGTTATAGTAGCTCATATAGCTTATTTTTGGACATTCAATGTCCAAAACAGCAACCTTTCAGTTACAAGCCTTGAGCTTTGTCCACTACACCACACCACCTAACAATTAAAGATGCAAGAGTAAGGTGTCAACTTGACCAGATGATGCGGAACAGAAGTCAATCGTGAGAGACAGTGGTGACCTTTAACTGAATTTGTTACCTCTTCCCTGGTGAAAGTGTCCTTAATGAATAAACCAATGATTCATTCACAGATAATGATGTGTGGTGGGTGAGTGATGACTGTTTGAGTGGTCATCTATTAGGGAGAAAGCCATCCATTGCCACTCAAAGGTGGAGTCAGATTCATCATTAACACACACTTGTGCTGTAAGTGAGAAGAATCATTACCCTGAACTGTTGATAATTCAAGTTACTTTTCTGGCCTTTTTAGTAAACAGTCATTTTTTTTTTTTGAAGAGAGCATGAATTTCCATCTTTTTACTTCAAAATTTCATGTTTAATTCAATGTATTACATGCTGTTTCTTTCTGATTATTTGTGAAATGTATTAGAAATTTCTGATTGAAATTGATTCAAAGTAAACCCCAAACCTTCTGTACCAGAAAGAGCAAGAAATATCACAACCTGGATTTAAATCTGTGTCACCCAAATTACGGCTCAGTGTACTGTATCTCAACACTAATGCTGACTAGGGTTCAGTGCCAACACTATTTATATAGACAATTTAATATTAGTATTTTACATTTGCGTTTAAATTTATGCAGCTTTTATTTGAGAAAAACACTATTTTCTGCTTTTTCCTTTAACAATGTTTTCTTTAGATACCTTATACCAGTTAAACTGTCTGCTTTAAGTATCAAGTTAAAAATATGGTAAAGTTTAGTTATGGTCAGAGTTAAAATATCCAAAAAGCAACATACGTAACAATTTAAATTTCACAGTGGATAAATGATACCCTTTGAAATGTTGCACAAGCATATAAGCAGTAAGTACTGGAAGCAAATACTGTTCTTGGATTAGAAGAGGATTGTTACTCGTCACTCTTCTGTTGATTAGCTCCAGCTAGCACTGTTTACATTGTGACCAAAGTTTGTGTTCCCCCTATAATGATTATTTAATGCAACCTTAACCTGTGTGACCTCTGCTTTGGACAGGCCATAGTAAGGCAATGGTTGGCCGGATACAGTTCGTGCCCTTACTTGCTTGTGCCTGGCATCGGGCCGGAAGACGTGCAGCAGATGAAAGTGTCCCTGTTCAGCTGTGAAAGCTATCATCGCAGCCATCTGCAGACAGAATGCTGCATGCTGGAGCTGGAGAGGAGACAGGAGCTCAATGCTATCATCAGGGCCATCAGCCAATGGCAGCAAACAAGAGAGGCAGCCCTGCACGCGCTCAGTGGCGGCTAATTGAGTGTGACCGTGGAGACATGAGGCATTGTGCTGCACAGGTGAGCTAATACAGCCGCCTACACAGGGTAATGCAAAGACAATGCCCACACGCACGATCACACACACACACACAGTAAGAGACTCAAATAGTGAACAATTCATAATATCTCACATTGAATGTAACATGAATATGAATAAATGAATAGACTGTGAGTAATGTGTGTATCTTGTAGCCCTCTTCTCTTGTTATTATTCCCTTTTCCCATGAGAGAGAATGATCCACGGCATCTTTGTGCAACCTAGACAGAGAGTGGAAAGTTAATACCAACTGCACTGACTGTCTTAATGACTGACATTTAGCCATTAACTACTGCAGGGTCGGAAATCACATACCAGCCTGGGAACTCATTAATCACTACTTAAGGGGAGAAGAGAGAGACGAGGGCAGAGACTGGTGTGAGAAAATGTTTCATATTGATTCACTTATATTTCTTAATGTTTTTTGTCATAGGAATGCCCGGTGCCCAATCAGTAAGGCTCATATGCCCCTTTATCAACACCAAAGCATTATCATTCATAGAATTACTCACTTTTAAACTGAAGCTGGGGTGATCATGGAGAAACTTTTGGATGAGCAAAAAGACAGAAGCCCCTTTCCTGTATTTGAACTTATATTTCACTACAGGTGTTATTCATACAAATGGTAGGTAGGTAAAGAATCATACAAATGACTAAACTAAAAACTTACACTTTCTCTTTTCTTTCCTCAAAAAAAAAAAAAGATGTTAAGATTTGGGTCTTCAGTCTTTTTCAGGCCAAAGTTCCCTTGGTGCATAGACAGACAGAGCATGCATGACCCTATTTACATATTTTATTAAACTGATAAACTGAGTATTGCATTCTGAGCCTGACCGATAATATAATGTGTGTAGTGTTATGTATTTACATACCTCATGATGCTTGCATAGTTTGTATGGCTGATGTAATTTTTTATTAATTAATTAATTCTATTACACTAACAACTTTTAGGTACTTCAATACAGCTGTTCTGTTATGAATAATCTTCTGTAATAAATAATCTTAATTTTTAAGTCAAACTAGCAAGCACATCAAGCTTGATTTATTTCTTCCCCAAATAGGCATATACTGAAGTGGTTCAGTTCCATTCAGCCTCTTCCCAGCATGCACTGTGACATAGGTCATTTATGTGGTTTCATTGTCTATAATATTTGACAGTTTTATTTGCAAAGTTGTGTTTTTTTTATTATTATTTTGCTGTCAGTTACTTTATCTTGTTGTCTTGAGTATGTTCCTCTACTGAAAATGATCAGTTAACTGAGTTTACTTAACCTTGTCGTGTTTCACATTCCAAATGTTAAGTTCTGTGTGTGGCATCTCAAGTAGTTTTGTGAGTGTTAATGTGATGTGATATGCACATCACTCAAAGAAAACATGAGATAAAGTTCATTATATCAAATACTTGAAAATTATGTACACAACAAAACGAACATCACTTCTCTAAACGACTATTGACCAGTGGCCCTCACTCCAATAGCAGTGAAGTGATTCAAAAGACTCTCTCTCGCACATTAAAGACTCCATACTGGCCTCACTTGACCCATATCAGTTTGTATACAGAGCGAACGGGTCCACAGAGGACATCCTAGATCTTCTCCCTAGATCTTCACACTGCTCCGAATCACCTGAATAGACAGAACACGTACGTGAGGATGCTGTTCATGGACTATAGCTCTGCATTCAACACTTATACAACTGACCACAAAACTCCACCAGCTAGGCTTGAGCCCACTGCTCTGCGACTGGATACAAGATTTCCTGACAGAGCACCCACAGGCAATTAGACTGGGCCCCTACACATCCTCCACCATCATTCTGAGCACAGGTACACCGCAGGGGTGTGTGCTCAGTCCCATCCTGTACTCCCTCTTCACCCACGACTGTGTTCCTGCATCTGACACCAACACTATAGTAAGGTTTGTGGATGACACGACTTTAGTGGGGCTAATCACAGACAATGACGAATCAGCCTATAGAGCGGAGATACAGAACCTAGAGGACTGGAGTTTGAGGAACAACCTGTCTCTGAATACTGTGAAGACCAAGGAGTTCATCGTTGACTTCTGGAGAGTCCAGAACTGGAATTATGCTCCGGTCTTCATCAGTTGAGAGAGGGCAGAGAGGGTTCCCAACATCCGTTTTCTAGGGGTTCACATCACAGAGAACCTTACCTGGACCACTAACATCACTGCACAAGTAAACAAGGCACAGCAGCGGTTGTATTTCCTGAGAACAATGACAAAGGCCGGACTGCCACAAGAACTGCTGGCAACCTTTTACTGCTGCTCTATAGAGAGCATCATGACATACACATCTCAACGTGGTTTCTCAGCTGCACTGCAGCGGACAGGAGGGCGCTTCAGTGTGTTGTCTCCAATGCACAAAGGATCATCGGGACTCAACTCCCAGCACTGGAGGACATACTATATACAGATCACGATGTTTCAGGAAGGCAACTAACATCTGCAAGGACTTCACACATCCTGGTCATCACCTCTTTGAACTGCTGCCATCTGGCAGGCATCATAAAGGCATTTATGCTCGCACAACCAGATTTAAGAACAGTTTTTTCCCCTGAGGTGTGGCCACTCTTAGTCAAACCTGAACTCACAATATCCACACTATCTGCCAATGCCTACAGTTTTCATACAGTCCAGTACACATAACAGTGAACACTACTGAAAATTAATGAACATACGTGCAGTAGTGTTGTTGTTAGAAGGCACTGCCTCTTGCACTTCCTACTTTATAATATTACATTGCTGCTGCAGTACCATTTCTACTGCTTACTATGCATAAATTGTTTATAATTTACGTACACTTTCTATGTGCAATATTACAAGTACTGCTTATGCACATCCCATCTTATTACACTATACTGTTGCTGCACTACTGTTACTGTTCTACTGTTTAGAATGTTTATACTCTTTATAGAGTTTATGTTTCTTTATCTATTTATTTATTACTTACTGTTCTCTACATGTTATCTGGTGTCTTAAAGAGCTGCTAACACTATTTCGATGTTCTGTACCATTGGGTGTATAAATGACAATAAAGATTCATTCATCATTCACAAAGAGAGCAGTTGTTGTTGTTTATTTATTTGATAGGGACAATACATGTTAATGAACATTTGTAGTAATATAGAATGTAAACAAGCCGGATTATAGCAACATTTCTAATTTACATCCGCAGTCCCTAGGCAGGTACACAAAAAAACAAGTACTCCGACATACATACAGCACTACATAAAACACAAATACCCCAAACACATTATTTAAAATTTCTACGTATAATGTTTACACAACTGATTCGTCATAAGCCACTTTTTAAAATTGTGTTTTTAAAATGAGTTTGCAAATCTCTTTTAATCTGATATAATTCAATGTTTCAGTTGGTTATTGTTGCAGTGATGGCAGTTTTTATGTTAATGCAACTTGAAATTTTAAGACAGTCACTTAAAATAATTAATTGAAAGTGAATTAAGCAACATCCAAGCAAACCTTCATTTTTCACCCCCATTTTTTTTCAACAGGGAGGGCCGCTGTTCTTTCAGGTTACTGAACTCTAGCTATTCTAAGCCCTGTTTACGAGCTCTGTGTCTTTTGCTCGGGATTCAGTGCTGACCTTTAATACCATAAAGAGGCACAATGAGCCCCAAGACCATCATTATTTCCTATTTTTTACACAGACGTTCCTGACCGACAATAACTGGAGCCCACAGATTGTAAACGGCACCATCTGCCAAAAGTGTCCACAGAATTTGGCCTCATGGGCAATGTTTGAGACGGCTATACATAGAGCCCCTCCAAAAAAACCTCCATTCCACAGTGGCTGGGTTAGCGGGAGGGGAAGATCAGAGACATGGCGGGCTCTTGGGGTTGGTCAGCTCTGTCAGATGTTAACCAGCGTAGGGTGATTGAGTTGGCGGAAGAAGTGTATTATGTGACAGCTTGCTGATGAATATTGAATAATGTGTGTAAAGCTACATTAGCGTGGGATTGTGTGGTAATGTGACAAGTGTATGTGTGCAGCACACATACTGTATACAAAAGTGGGTTAAAATATATTGTGTTGGTGTGCGGATGTAGAGTAAACACAAGCTGACCACATGGCCTGGTGCTTGACAGGTTAGAATCTCAGACTATTTAAGTGCTTAACAAACAATATTTTATGCAATATTATATGACTCCTTCTGCAGGTTACATCGCCACACCAGTAGGTGACAATAAGTGACTTTATGAGTGGCTTAATGTGTCTTTGTGAGTGAGTCATTGAATCATTCAATCAACCAATACTTATAATACTGATGCATTCATGAATGAACAAGTGACTGTAATTATGAATGAATCATTCACGTTCACTCAACAGATTTGTTTCAAAACCCTGACTCAGTCAGAAAACATATCAAGTGACTCTCTTGAGTAAATAATTTAATTTATTTTACTCAACCATCGATTTTTACCCAACGGTTCAAAAACTCAGCTTCATTCAGGAACAATGTAAATTATTTTATGAGTGACTCATTGAATCCTTTACTCAACCGATTTATTCTAACACACTGATTCATTAAGGAACTAAACAAGTGACTTTATGAATGAATCACTGAATCTTTTACTTATTCGATTGGTTCTGAAACACTGATTCAGTCAGGAATAATGATTTATTCAGGAATGCTGCCATTACTGTGTGTGTTGCTCATGGACATGCAATAGTCTGCTCTGTTTGGAACTATTTACGTTGGCGGAGACAAAGTAACTGGTAATATTATGTGTAAAATATACTTTAACTAATGTTAACTTTTTGCTTATTGAGCTGTTATATTAAGCAATATCATGCTTGGACCAGGAACGCTATTATTTTACTCATCAAAGCTTTATTATCTTTTACTCAGGTTTGGTGCTTGGTGAGTTCTGTTTTGTCCCTCATCATATTCCTCTACCACAAATGTGTTCCAAGGTGATAATAGTAACCATTAACAGATTTCAAGCAACCCCAGCACTGCCCTAATTATGTGTTGGCGCAGGGTGTTATTTTTGCATAGTAAATCTTTACAAGTTTCTGCTTACTTTGGCTATAGGAATATATTAAGTATAATATTAGTCTTTGTAAGACACACTCTGGCAGAAAAAAGAATGACAGCCATCAGTCAGGCTTTAATACAGTAAACAATAAAAGGACAATCAATGACGGGGAGATGGGCTGCTCAGTCACGTCTGGTACTGTGGTTAATGTCTGAAGTGAGTCCAGCACTTGCCAATGTCACGTCTGAATGGATCAATCATTCATGGATGATGTGTCACTGCATAAGGAGGATATTAGAGGGGGCGTATGGAAATGCTTTGAGAGAATGACATGTTAATGGACAGCCTATTGTTTTGATACTATATCCATACTGTAGCTTTGCTTGTTTGTGGGTGTGCTGATAGGAACTAAGCCAAGCTGGGAGTAGGATGTTTTTGATGTTTTCAACAACTTTTGCTGTTGAAAAGTGTTATTTTAGTATCATTAAGATACAATAATTGTTTTTATTAACATTTTGAATTAGCTTTTATTTTTACATATTTTTGATTCTAATTTAGTTCACGCTTCAGTAATTTAGATTTTTGAAATTTCGATATCTATTTATTTGTCATTCAAAAAGAAATGCCTACAAAGTACTATTTTTTTAACTGTGATGAATTTTGCAGCTCTGTCTCCATAAGAGTGCTTGACTGTCAGAAAGTATCAGCTATAGATGGGGTGGAGGCACTTCACCCCGGGACCCCCTCGGGCAGGCCTACTCTGCACACCAGTCATCATGCCCTGGCCGCCTTTGGGCGGCTGTGATGGCATCTTAGAGGAATCCTGTGAAATGCATTCCTTTATCAGTGCCATTCACATTAACTTGGGTCAGGTTCATAATCTGATAAAAAGACAAGAAAGTTTAACAAAAGGGAAATATATTTATGTAGGTAGCTGGTAATTTTTAGACTTTTCTCAAAGCTGAAAAATATAGGCTTAAATTCTGTGCCACTATAATGGCACTTAACAGAATTGCAAAACTAGTAAGTGTTTCCAAACAGTTTTCCCAAACACTCATACTGTCTGCAGTCTAGACTATCTAATCAGTAATTAATTTGCTAATATCTAAATAGGTATTTACAAAGTGGAAGATCTAACCAGGCATACTGTCTTTTCCCCCCCTCTGTAATCTGGTATAGTTTAGTTAGCAACTGTATAGATAGGGATTATAGTTATTATAATAAATAACTCCTGCCCGCTATAGTTATTTTTAAAACACCACCTTCCCTGAGGGACATCTACGGATGTCACTATTGGAAAAGTATTTTTAAAATATTTTCATCATACTAAGTATATAATAAATAAATAAATAAATAAAAAATCTCTTTGCATTTTAACGATTACACCGAGCCTACATTTGTCATACATGTTAATAATAAAGTGTGAATTTATTGTATTTTTTCCCACCTATTTGGGGAAGAAAAAAATAAAGTTTTAATATCCACTTGTTTTGTTAAATCTACAATAATAAAGCCTTTTACTATGCTTTTCACCGACTAACATTACTATTATCATTATGATGCTTTTCAGCGACTAACATTACTATTAACATTACTAAGTTATCATTTAAAAAAAAAAGATTTTATTTAAGTCACCCCCATTTAATATGTGGATGAATCTTAATCGAAATATTGCACTTTGTAAAGAACAATCTTATTATATCAATGTATATTTTTGCAATGATTTTTAGTTCTGTATGTTCTTTCTGAATTACAGGAAAACTGCAGATTCTGAAAAGTTCAAAGATCCCATCACCTTTAAAACTGTAGCTGAAGAGTGGGCAGCGCTGGATAACTCACAGATAGTATGTGTCTAATGTGTGAGTTGGTGTGTTTGTTCAGGTTTTTGATGGATGAAATCATTACATTTCCTCTTATGTTTTTTTCATGTTACAGAGGAGAGTAGTTATTCTGGGATTTAGAGAAATGTGGCGCATTATACATTTTTAATTGCAGCAGCTGTTTGCCCTCTTATATTGAATATTGTGCTTGGCGGGGATACTGATTAAATCAGACAAATCAAAACCACTGCAACCCTTGTTATTTGTACCACAAATAGTTTTTTTTTTGCCACACGTACCTGACCCCCCAATGCATCTTCTGTGCGGACTCCATAAACCCACCAAATGTAAAGATAGATCCCACTTAGTAAACAAGGTTTCCCATCAGGTCCCTGGTTTTGAGGTCCTGATTTCGTAAGTTGCGAAACATGGAATAAAAATATTCCTTTGTTTGTCAGAAGCCATTTCTATTTTTGCTGTCAAGCTAATTAGGGGCACCAATCAAACGGAGACAGTTTTGATTTTCATGCTCGGTTGAGGTAATTGAATGTTTGTTCATGAGAGCTGATTGGGTTGTGCTCATGTGAATGTTGTTGTTGGGTGCATTAGTGTCGTCGTGTGACACTCTGATACGGGCCAGTGACAGATGCCCTGCTTTAGCCTGATCTCCCTCAGGACGTCATCATGACAGCTCACATTTCCTCCCATCCTCAATCTCTCACTCAAATGATGAGCAGGAACTCCACTGAGCTTCTCTGACACTTATTCAGCTTCAGAGATCTTTTTGTCCATATTAATATCAGTGCTTAAAGGCAGCATTCATCCAAAAAATCTTTATAAACCTGTATAACTCTTGTTTACATTCACCACAATGCCAAATATTTTGAAAAATGTCTTTTTTTGTCCCCCACTTTATTAAAGTGTAAAAAAACTGTTAAAAGTTAAGTTAAAAACATATAAAACATTCATTGGAACAACATGGGGAGAGTAAATTAATCAGTGTTATTTCATTTATATACTGTTATAGAATTTATTAATATTTTCTAAATTATTTTTTCAGTTTTCAACTTAATTTTAGTTTAAGTTTAAGTTTGAAGTTAGTTTAAGATTTAGTCAGTTTGGTTTATATTTCTATTTACTTTTATTATTTTATTATAATTTATTTTTATTTCTGTCTTAGTTTTAGAAATGTACGTACTTAAACTTAATTTAATTCAGTTAGTTATCAGGACAATATACATTATACAGTATTTATGTACGATGTTTGTTTTTCATTTAATAATGTGTATATATAGTGTATATAGGCCTATATATTGTTTTTTTCATCTAATATTTAGATTTTATTTCAGCTTTATTTCAATTAACAAAATTATTTTTAATAGTTTTAATTGTAGTTTAGTGAACAAAAACACTGGCACAACTAATCTATTTAAAGGATTTAGTTTTCACTTTCCCAATAAAATGTCGATAATTACTCCAGTCATCCAAGATGTTTACGTCTTTCTTTCTTCTGTTGAAAAGAAATTAAGGTTTTTGATGAAAACGTTCCAGGATTATTCTCTTTATAGTGGACTTCAACGGCTACCAAACGATTGAAGGTCAATATTACAGTTTCAGTGCAGCTTCAAAGGGCTCTACACGATGCCAGACAAGGAATAAGGGTCTTATCTAGCGAAACGATTGGTCATTTTCTAAAAAAAAAAAATTCAAGTATATGCTTTATAAACAAAAATGCACGCCTTGCACTGCTCTGCGATGCGCGTCCATGACTTCACGTAATACGCAATTACGTTGACACGCTTGACGTAGGCGGAAGTAAGGTTTCAAAAGAGGAAATGAAAGATGATTTGAAAATCCGTTATGAAAAGATTAATATTGTACATGAAAACTGAACACAAAGACATTTGAATAATGTCATTGAACATAGCACACTTTTTGACGTCCCTCCCCAATTTGTAACACTACTGAGTGGTACTTTCCCCACGTCAAGCGGAACCTTTCAACGTAAGTACTAGTCCCCCCGTGAATTCATGGACGCGCATCGCAGAGCTAGTGGCAAGCGTGCATTTTTTGTTTATATAAAGCATACTTTTTTTATTTTTAGAAAATGACCGATCGTTTAGCTAGAAATTACCCTTATTCCTCGTCTGGCATCGTGTAGAGCCCTTTGAAGCTGCAATAAAATTGCAATTTGGACCTCCAACCCATTGGTCCCTGTTGAAGTCCACAATATGGAGAAAAATCCTGGAATGTTTACCTCAAAACCTTAATTTCTTTTGACTGAAGAAAGAAAGACATGAATATCTTGGATGACATGGGGTGAGTAAATTATCATGAAATTTTTTATTTGAAAGTGAACTAATCCTTTAAACTTGTACGTGAACAGCAACCTATTAACTTTTTGAACCAAAACATTTTTTATATTTATAAATGTGTCAGAAAATCTTTTTTGGAGATGTAAAATGCGAGAGAAAAGCAAAACAGTTTAAGAGGAAGGAGCCACTCGTATGAAAGTTCGCTCTGGGTATTAGTGTGTTTATCAGTGTGTGTATTAATGTGCAGGAGTGAGATTAGGGGGGTGGGTAGCGAGCGTGCCAACGGGAGACCACAGGTGTGTGTTTGTGCTTCACCCCGCTGAATTCTGGGTAATAACAGGCATTGGTGCACCTGCGTCCTGTGTCGCCCCCTCTCTCTCACCTCTAATGGCCCCTAATCGCGGTGCCGTCAGACCCTAATACCCCAGCAGCAGTGCCCTGGCAGCTGCCCCCTCTCCCCTGGCAGAGAGCTGTCAATCTCAGTTCATCTGTTCTCTGTCCATCACCCTCCATTCTGTGTCTAACCGCTCAGTTCCCATCTAAGACACACAACATCAAAAGTCCATAAATCTCCAGAGCCGAACCGAGACTAGATGTGTATTTGATGTCATGCAATCCCGTAGTGTTGCAAACCATTGCTTTCCAGGATGTTTTTTGTCACTTAATCAGGAAATACGAGTCCCTGGCACAATTTAAAAAGCATTAACGAGGGCTGATACAACAAACAGAATCAAACTATTTGTCAAAAAGGCCACACACAGACCTGCTCGCACACATTGATGTAAACACAAAGCAACACAGGGAAACCACATACAGACACGACCTCACAGCTCTCCGTCACATGGAGTGCAACATCTAAACCTTTCCCACAGAAACAATGATGCCTTTTATTGTGTCCGCTTAAAGCCCTTGGCCACATGGGCCCCTTGAGTTGGTTTGATAATTACAAACAGACAGCACAGTGTTAGAAAGTTTAGATGGTGCTTTGGTGGGCCAATATTTATTCAGGGGTGTGTACTTTGCTCATGCCCAAGAGATGCCCACTCACCCAGAGGCCCTGACTTGATTATCATATTCACCTGTCAAATTGAAGAAGTTGCTGTGATCCTTCCAAAGTGTTCATATCAGCATACCATAGATGAGATTTTGTAAAAAAAAAAAAAAAATGTAAAAGATTTTTTAATTGTTAAAGACATTCAGTTAAATAAATTCAGTTCACGTTTATTTGTATGCGTATTCCTATACAAATCATTGCAAAGCAGCTTCACAGAAAATGAAAGTTTCAACAATTACATATAGTAGCAGTCAGTGGTACTAGTCGTGTGAGGTTCATATGCAGATATGTATAGAAATAAAACATGCAGAGGTAGTTAATGACATGTAATCAAACAGATGGTGAACACTATTAACTGCAATGATTATATGTTGTGATCAAACCTGCAGGAAAATTTGGTAGTTTTGCATGTTGGTTCGGGGTGGCTTCATCTGAGGTCTTCAGAGTGGATGGAATCTTCTTTTCTCAGGTGTTTGGTCATCTCAGATCTTCGTAATGGCTCGATCCAGACTGAAGCTTGTGTAATTCCTTTAGTTACCTTGGGATTCCCATCACGTGGCAGAAACAGAGAAGCAAATAAACAAAAATTAGCATAGATGCTGTTCAAACCAAGCAAAGAATGATAATGTGCATTTGATCAGATGTAACTGAAGTACAAGGTTATGAGATACTTTATGTGAATGCTTGGCTAAAGAGATGTGTTTTTAATCTAGATTTAAACAGAGAGAGTGTGTCTGAACCCTGAACGTTATCAGGAAAGCTATTCCAGAGTTTGCGAGCTGAATGCGAAAATGCTCTACCTCCTTTAGTGTACTTTGCTTTCCTAGATACTACCAAATGTCCAGAGTTTTGCGACCTTAGGAGCGTGATGGATTGTAGCGTGGTATAAGACTGGTTAGGTACGCAGGAGCTAAACCATTAAGGGCCTTAATGGGGTCCTATGATGCTATTTTAAAGATGATTATTTTGTGTATTTGGTGTAACAGAATATGTTGACATGCAAAAAACACATAATTTTTTTCAAATAATGTACATTATTGTAGGTACTCTATGCCTCGCCTCTCTCAAACACGTTGTTTTCAGCAAAGCCCCCTCCTTTGACAAGCGTAGCCTGCTCTGATTGGCCAGCTGACCCAGTGCATTGTGATTGCTGAACACTGCAAGCACTCGTCGGAAATGTAACCCCCTTACCATAATCGCGAGCTTCAGTTTTCAAAGTAAATATCAAGACAGTTATTAAAGGCCTTAGTTTAGTGCGTGACGACCAGTGTGATGCAGTCCCCAAGCCGCGGTTAAGACAGCTGCTGCTATGATTTTCTGACCAGGCAGTTCACTCTCTCCTTTGGATGTGACCCTGTTCCCCTCACCACACACACACACGCACACACACACATTACCTTCGCTGCTTAACTCCGCATTTGAGCATCAATAGCAAATACTTAAACGATAACACACACTTACAGTCACTGAATCAGAAAGCGCCAGATTGTCATAGGCAAGTCGGAATTGACCCGTTTTTTTTTATAATACCTTTGATGCACCGCCAGCCTTTGTTATCTCTAGTTCAAAAAACTGTCGTCCTAAAATGCGTTGCACAACTTCTAACCTCTGGGGTTGTGCTGTTCTTTTGTAAGTGATCTTAAAGATTCCTAATTGCATCTACTTCGGAAGGCCAAATAAAGTGCTTTTGGACTGAAATACACAGCGTCTCTCTGACATGGCTGCATCAAAACTACTGCTGTTCCTGAAACCACACCTTATTTCTTTGCGTGCACATTTGGGCAGCAAATATTTCCACATAGTGAGGTAGAAATGTTGGGGCGTGTTAGAACGAGCCGCTTTAAGTAGGCGTGGTTGACTCTTAAATTTTAAAAAGAATATCTCTTTGGATTTAAGACTTTAGTCGTTTTGCAACTTTATGAGCTTCCTTTATGCACAAAAGCTTTTAACATTCAAAGAGAAAGGAAAACTTGAAAGTCGCATCACATATGAACCCCATTAAGTAATAATATTTTGTAACTGATATGTAACTTAATATGTAGCCAGTGCAGAGACTGTAAAATTTGGTGTAATATGATCATATTTTCTTTACCTTGTAAGGACTCTAGCCGCTGCATTTTGAACTTCCTGTAGCTTGTTTATTGAGGATGCAAGACAACCACCTAGCAGTGCATTACAATAGTCCTGTCTAGAGGTAATGAATGCATGAACTAGATTTTCTGCATCAGAAACAGGTAACATGTTCCATAGCTTGGCGATGTTTCTAAGATGGAAGAATTATGTTTTTGTAACATGGGAAATATGATTTTCAAAATACAGGTTGCTGTCTAATATAACACCCAAGTTTTTGACTGTAGAGGAAGTAACATTACATCCATCTAGTTGCAAATTGTAATACAAGAGATTCTGTGTACTGTTTTTTAATCCACTAAGTAAATATCTAATATCTAAGTATACCTGTCTTATCCAGATTTAATAGGAGAAAATTATTGGTCACTTTTACATTTTTAACACACTCTGTTAACTTAGATAATTATCCTGCCCTTGAATACCTTATAGTTTTTGTAATTGATCTATGAGTATGTTATGATCTTGTGTCGAATGCAATACTAAGATCAAGTAAAACTAGTAATGAGATGCAGCCTTGGTCTGATGCAAGTCAGTTGTAATTTTAACAAGTGCAGTTTCTGTGCTGTGATGGGGCCTGAAACCTAACTGAAATTCTTTTTGAAATTTTTTGCAGGAAGGAGCACAATTGAGCAGCCACAACTTTTTCTAAAATTTTAGACATAAATGGAAGATTTTAAATGGGTCTGTAATTTGCCAGTTTATTAGGATCTAGTTGTGGTTTCTTAATATGAGGCTTAATAACCGCCAGCTTGAATTGTTTTGGGATGTGACCTAAAGATAACGACGAGTTAATTATATTGAGAAGTGGTTCTTCTGCTACAGTTAACAACTCTTTCAGTAATTTAGTGGGTACAAGATCTAATAAACATGTTTGTTGGTTTAGATGCAGTGACAAGTTTATTTAGCTCTTCCTGTTCTATAGTTGTAAAGCACTGCAATTTTTCTTTGGGTACGATGAATAAAGCTGAATTACATATACGCTGTAGAATCTACATTTGTTATTGTGTTTCTGATGCTATCTATTTTATCAGTTAAGAAATTCATAAATTCATTACTAAAGCTGCTCATGTAAGTCCTACTAACTGCTCACCTAATGGCTTCTCAGTTGTAGGTGTCCCCAGCATCTGGCATTAAACCTCATTGCTGTCTCACGCTTATTCTTTCTCCAATAACTGCCTTCTTAGATAGGAGAGACCATCCTGACACATAAAGTGACCATTCCAAAGTGAGTTTTCAGATTAGGTGCACAGAAGTCTAATTGTACCAAATACATAAAATACTTAGAAATAACTCATAAAATACCTAAGCTACAGAAAGTGCTAAAACCTGCTATGTCCAAGAACAACAGTATATATCATATAAATATGTAGTAATATATTTATCATAATATAATACTTTAATTCCAGGTAAAAATATATTTACTTATAAATCTACATAACTAGAACTATTTACATATCCAATCCAC
Source organism: Sinocyclocheilus anophthalmus (assembly GCA_018155175.1). Classification (NCBI taxonomy): domain Eukaryota; kingdom Metazoa; phylum Chordata; class Actinopteri; order Cypriniformes; family Cyprinidae; genus Sinocyclocheilus; species Sinocyclocheilus anophthalmus. The sequence continues at coordinate 55,602 of JADLZN010005559.1, read as the reverse complement.
AAAAATTTACAAATAGAAGAAACACAAACAAATTACGGGGTGTTTTGCTTATGTGCTTCAATCTATTATGTTCATCTAATTTCCAAATAATAATAATAATAATAAAATGTATTAAATGTATTAAATTGCTATGAGATACATCGTTTTTTTAGAAGAGCTTGATTCCCATAATTGTCTTTTTTTCCCCAAGTCTCTAATATGGGTAGCATTCTTTGTAGTATTACTATGTAGGATGTAGTATTTGAGGACTCCAATGTTCAAGCAAAGAGCAAATGCTTGTATTTGTTTTTTGCATATTTTATGAAGACTTATATGACACCTCTAAGACTGCACTTATATTCTTATCATTTGGTATTGGATGGTATCCATAAAGTTATAGAACCCTGTCCTATTGATATGTGATAAAGAGTGCACACAGATGGCCATTAAAATGTTTCATACAGATTTTATTTGACGTCAGAGAGGAAGAGACAGAGAATGAATGAGCAGAGAAAGAGAGAGAAAGATCCAGGTCGCCAAAGCTATCAGCTGGGACTAAAATTCATCAGCCAGAAAACAAACTGGGCCACACATCCCTCTCTGGGTGGTCTGGCTCCACTGCACTCATAGAATGAGCTCTGACTCTCTTCCAGCGGATGCAACTGCAAATCCTGCCAGGGACCATGGGTTTATAGCTACACCCCTCCAGCTCCTGACGCTCGCGCTATGACAGAAAAATCCTCTGGCTAATGACATACAGGCCTGGACCTGGAGGGGGAGAAAGGGTTAAAGCAAGCCAATTGAGCGAATAATAAGTTCAATTTAGGAGATTGGAGGGCTGGTGTGGAATGAAAACCAGAGGACACCACTGCAAGAAGGGAACCATGGAAAGGAGGGAAGCCTGGCAGGTGGCCAGAGAGAGGACCTTAGAGAGTTCAGTGGTGGCTTTAGTGCCAAGGGCTACGTGTGGTTAAGGGACTGATGAGGTTTCACATAATTAAAGCAATTCTTATCTTTGCACAGAATAATAAATGATAACAAAACTTGTCATATATGCTGAGGCAATTCAGTGGATTTAATGCCAGTGAAAGTTTATCACTTGTATGTAAATGTACATTTCATAACCCACAATAAGCCCAAAAGAGCACACAATGAATGCAAAAAAAGCCTCTAGCAATCAGGTTGTAAAATGCAATAAGGTGTGGAATTATTGGTGCAGGAAACTTTTCCTCAGTGTAGTTCTTGTTTATTGTGTTGAAATGAAAGTCAGGTTTGTTTTCAGTTGGGACGAAATTAATATTTTGAATAATGTCTGATTCTAAGGAATTTACTTATGCAAGTCTGATTTATAGAGACACTTCAGATAGACATTGAAGCAATATTCTGGAATATTACTCACTAGATTGCAATATCAAGTGATTTATTTATTCAAATTTTCCTAAACGGATAAGCATGAAATGCTACATTGTCATTTCCAGTAACATTTTTCCTATTATGGTTTGATTGCTTTAATGTACAAGTGAAACTGTATTTTGTTTCTTTCCACTTATTTGTCTCCACTTCTAATCCCTCTGCTCAATATAACATAGCATTGTGCATTAGTCACTGCTTTCTTTTAACTTCTGTACCGTAATGTGAACGAAGGATAAAGCAATTTAACCTGCGGACCACCCAGTTTAGTCAACAGTCTGCAGGTAGAACAAACCCACACGCAATAGTTCCATTTCCTTGAATGCACTTTATTTAAACAACAGCATTTGAAAAAAAAAAAAACTTTGTCATACAAACAAAGCCAAATGATGCACATAAGTTAATTATCACTTAGTGATAATGACAATGCATTCGATTGACAAGGAAATTAGAAGTGGCAATCCTGATTCACATTGTAGGCGTTCATGAGTACAAAAACGATGAAAACAATGATGAAAATTATGAGATCATCTAATTTTGTCATCTCCGAAGCAAAGAACTGGAGCATTGTGCTTAGTTCAGAGGCACTGTATGATAAACTAAAGCATTAGCAAGATGAACAAAAACATCCTTCCTCAGAAATCCATGGGGTATTGAAAATAATTATGATCCTTTTATTTATTTATTTTTTGGTTAAGGACATTCTTGTGTATCTGTAAATTTCATATCTATGTGATAAATTATAAAGTTCAGGTCGTCCAAATCTAATTGTCTAAATAATGTATGCAAAAATAAGAAAGTGGCCTTGGAGGCCTTCAGCTTTTCCATTCAAATCCTTTGAAAGTCAATGTAATGTTATAGTGGCTCTGTAGATGACCAGATACCAAACAAATGGCAAAACTAAAGAGTCAAACCAAGCCTTTGCCTTAACCACAACACTTCCCAGACATGCAACTCCGGGAGTCTGCTGCCTCTCAAGGAACTAGCCTCTTCACAAGGAGACATGATCACTTCCACTTAACCTCGACACCACAGCATGGGAGAGAACGATTACTTTCCCGCCTGGTGAACGAGAAAATGAGGGAACAGAGAGGATGGTACAGAGAGCTGAAAAGAAAGAATGAAAATGAAAGACATGGATAATTGGGCAGTGACCTTGACCTAGTGCTCATCAGGGACTCTTGGGATCTTCTTTGTTTCTCCTCGGCGTCACACTTGCCACTAACTCTGACAAAGACAGAGAGAAAAAGAGAAAAAGTGCGTGGTTGCTCGCACCCGCTGAGTGGTAAGCCACCCCCATGGTAGGTTCAACACCAGTCTAGGACACACAGACACATGCGTGCACATGCTTTCATCATTTATGAGGATAATTTGGGAGGTGTATAGGGACGGACTCATCAGAAGTGCTTGTCTCCAGCTGATCTAGACTCGGCAGGGTGGCAGGATTTGGAGAAGATGTTCAGAGTGTAGCGAAAGGGGCGGTTCAGGCCTCCAAAATTGGCAAATGATTGACAGGCTTAAGTAAGGTGTAGATCAAGCAATCAATCACTACCGTGTTATTAAAGACCTTTTGCAAAACCTGCAGGTATCCAAGATTTCAGTGTAGATTGTGTGGTGTAGATTGTGATTCAATAGCTCTTTCCATTATCAAATGCAACATATGATAAGCAACTTCAAACATTTGTTCCATTTAAGATACAAAGACAAAGTGTTTTTGACCACTTAGAGAGAATGACGATACGTAAATGTAACTAACATAAAAGGTTTTTAATGACTAGTAAGAGGTTGAAATAACCTGAGAGACTGTAGACAGTTGTCGGTGAACATGAAGAAAAATCACATAATCACAGATTTTTAAGGTTGTTGACAGTAATTTAAAATTTTTAGGGGGCCTACAATCAAAGACAGGGAGGTACATAAGTTCTGTATAGTCACCTATGATTGATTTTAAAGTTCAGATTTGGGTAAATGCAGACCAGGTAACAATCAAACAAACAGAAAGAGTGAAATTAAAATGAGCCAAAGATGCAGATAGGTGAATAGGACAGAAAATGGTTAGAAGTTCAATCTCTCTGAAGAGGTGAGCAGCAGAGAAGCACAACATAGTCAAAGGTTGCCTAAGTGTTATTATATAACAGTATTAACCTATAACAGTTATAGGTATAACACACATCAGGCTCTTTTGCCACCAACACATTTCCATGTGAATTCACATAATTCCTGCACATCTTATTAGAGAGCTCTAGTCCTTGATGCCTTAGTCTGGTCTTTACTTGAAAATTTGTGAGAAATGCAGCATGGCCACAGTGAAATCATAACCAGGGACAAATGATCAATGTACTAGAGAACGACTTCTTAAGGTTATATACTTACAATTCAACCTCACAGACATCAGAGTGAGAAGCTTATCCTTGTGATTGGAATGCCATCTAAGCTTCTGAGAAAAATACAGTATGTGTATCCCCATTTTTAACTAATGTTCTGCTGGAATGTATTAGTCATAGGCATGTACAGGTGTGGACACTGTGCCTATGTGAAAGAGTCAGGATGCTCAAAGTAATTGCAAGAACCACATCAGCATTTTGCACATTAATGATTCTAAACAAAACATTTCCATTTGTAATAACAAAACATGGACATAGACCACAATTATCACTTGTTTGAAACAAGATAGTTTAAGGGTTAGGATAAGGTTAACAACAATATTTTGTCTATTATCTGTGAAAGAGCAAGTAGCAGCTGATTCTCAAAAACAAATCAGAACCCTTGATACAAGTGTTGCCACGGTGTCATTGATAATTTTTAAACAGGTGGCCATGTTGCCTCAGGTTACGCTGATCAAAGTTTTAATCCAAATGCTTGCCGAGTTCTGATTGGCTCAAAAGAAGGATTGTCATCTTATGCACAAAAAGATCATATAAATTCCACTGATTCCTCTTATTTCTATTGTTTTAATATTCAACATCTCATCTGCCAAATGCTGTTCTCTTTGGAAAAGTACATAATGCTGATAGAATTGGCAGTATATATCACATGATTCACTCAGTAACTTCAGTAACTGCTTCCAATTCATTCCTCTCTGTTTTGGCAGTTTCTTTCTTTCACAACGTGTCTCTCATTACCAAAACATCTGCTGCAAGCCAAAAGCTGATATTAGACCATGAAAATAGAACTAAAAATAACAGCAAGAACAACCATAACAACAATAATACCAATAACAACAATAATAATTGAGGGTGAAGATAGCAATAAATAGTGCTGTGGAGTTGGGTGTGGGTAAGTGAGGTCAAATCAGGACATTGTGGGCATCAGTCAGTAAAAGAGAAAGCTGTGGGAGGTGACGGAAGAGAGAAGAACTACCGCACTTCCACACAAGCGCAGTTGCTGGAAATGGTTTGCTCTTCTCCACTAGGCCAGAGGCAGATGCAGTTAGACTGCACCCTCACCGTTGTCCTTCTGCCCATAGCAGTCAGTCCTCCTGCCAATTATGTTTTATTCTCACTGTCTTTTAAATGTAGAGAGAGCAAAACTGGAATGAAACCTACGGTCTAAACATATCTGTATAAAGCAAACCTTCAACCACTGGACAGGAGTGACTGATTGCACAGTCTGTATTGGGTGTGCATGGGTGGTGGGGGTAAAAGAGTGATTTCTTGAACTGTGTGGGACTGCTCGGAATGAAGGTTGTGGCTGGTTGTGGGAAGGATGGCGTAGACTTCAAAAGCGCCACTGGGCTAACTGTGGACCTTTCAGCACACCACATGTGTTTATAGTAGGGATCCTGGGCTTGGCTGATGTGTACACCCAAGATCTCATCTGTACCTCTAACCCAACCGACCGCTTTAGCAGTCGAGCACGGCCCTCAGTTGGCGACTGCCAGAATGCCCCATCATGGAGGGGAAGATGAGGACAGCCATAGCCGCCCACTAGGCTCCCTGATCGGACAGGAGTGATGTTGTTGGTGTCCTATAGGAGATCATTGGCTCATCTAAAGCACTGTCCCTGCCATTTTAACCCTGTAGAGATAAAGAGGGGGCATGGATAGTGGTATTTTGCGAGAGACCCCCTGCTCTCAGATTAGAAATGAAACACAAATACTGGCCTTCTTGACATTATTATCATGCAAGTTTGAATGCTTGTGACATCTTGGGGTTGAGGCAGCTATCTTGCCTTAATTTGATGATTTACATCTAGAAAATAAATGCTTCCCAGCCAAACAAATTCTTTCCTTGTAGTATGCCGTAGGGATTGCTTCCGTACCATGCCACCCCTGTAAGTAACTTGTGAGGTATGAGGCCAGGAGTAGATCACAACTGATTTTTCTACACCAAAACTTAATCAAAATGCAGATCTTGTCTGGTTTGGTTTGCCTTTTACGGGTCCTCAGAGGACACTGTGTCTTTGTTAGAAAGTTTCTAAGCTATCCGCAACACTCTCTCATCCACTACAGAATAGTTGTAAGTGCTCACTCCTTGCCTTTCCCCACCTACAGTATAGTCTTTGTTGAGACCGTTTTATCTCTGATATTCTGCCTGATCTCGGGGACTTGGGGATGAACCACATGGGGGCAGGGAGCTGGGTCTGGCTGATCCCAGGGGCAGGCCTTTGTCTTTATTCTCATCCTGGCCTGAAGAAACAGCTGGAGTTGGGATAGAGTTGGCTGCTCCGGCTGGTGTGCTTTCATGCCCACTGTAGATCTCTTCGTGGCCATCTTCACTGGATTCCGCATCCTCTGAACTGGAGAGCAGCTCCTCATCATGATATTCAGCTACGTCTACACCGCCGCCCTCAGATCCGAGCTCCTTTAGTCGGCCATGATGCTTCACATGATAACGCTGATTCTGGAAGAACTTAATAATGGTGTGTTTGGGCAGATCTAATTGGGCTGAAAGGGTGTGGATTGCTTCCTGGTCAGGGTAGAGGCCCACATCTTGGATAAAGCTCTGTAAGATGCCTAGAGCCTCCAGAGAGATCTTGGTGCGTGAGCGAGGTTTTTTTGTGATGTTGCAATCCCCTCCGCTGTTGCCTGAACATGCATTAGCCTGAGGGTTCTCTTCGGCTCCAGAACTGGGAACAGGTTCTTCTCGGATGGGAGAGTGGTCCTTCAGTGGCTGCATGGGCTGTCTGTGAAGTGCCTGGTAAGAAAGTTGAAAAGTTATTAGTTGGGCCAGAGTGATCTCTTCCTAAACTTATAAACAAGTGTCAGCAGTATGGAATAATTGAAAAACTGCTTAAAAGTTAAAAGTGTCTTTTCAATTAATGTCTCTTGGAGCTAACGTCCTCTATGCACTTGAGTATGTGATCAACTCACATAAAAATCCAACCAGACTGCTCCAGGCTATGATTGTTTAACTATGTATATTGTACACATAATTCCACAAGATTAAATATCTTGTCATTGCATCATGGTTTGAGACCATCAAGGCAACTAACAGCATCTGAGTTGACAGATCAACCACATGAAATTCAACAGAGGAAGAAGCTGAACAAATACACACCAAAACCAAAATAAATACATCAAAAGAATCTGTTATGAAGAGATATGTTTTGAAACAACCATTTGAAGTATAGTGGCAAGTTGGTTTCATCTGTCATTTTGACAGGGATAAATTCCATCCCTGTTAGCACAGACTAGTGACTGCTAAATTTAACAGTAAAAGTAATGCAAAAACACAGACAGCAAGAAATTACACTTTTGACTTTGACATGAGATGTGAGATAGTTTTCATATGCTATTGTCTTATACAAAAACAGTATAATCATTAGCATTTTCCAACAAGTTAGCAGAGTAACAGAGCTACATTATTGTTTTTTTACAGAGGTTCTCAGACCCTCCATATGTTTCTCAATAAATCTGCCATTTTTTTCTACCGTGGGCGCCAAAACAGGAATAAGGGGAAGGAGTGAAGGGGGATTGGGGGACAGAGTATAAAATAGTGGTAAAATAGGATTAGAAGTAAATATCAGATATTTAGTAAGAGTGAAAAATATGTATCTAGAAAGCTTTGATACAGAAGAAGGTGCAGTGTGTCACAGCTGAGCTATCGAAGTCTGTGGCGCTGTCCCGCTGAGTTTATGACCAGGGTGGGGTGCCCAGTGCCTCCACACTGGAATGCTAAGCTATAAATCTGCGGTGGATTAAAATTAAAGGACCTACATAAAGATAATAGTCATGCGCCTCTCTCTCTCTGTCTCTCTCCTGCTCTCTCTCTATTCCCTAAATAATAACAGGGTATTTTTTAAATAATATTGAGGGCAGGCCAGACCATGAAATTGCTCCGATTTCACTTGTGGGGGCTGTTTTGAGCTGGCGCTTTACAGGAAGTGTGTAGGTTTATTCTTTTTCTTCTCTATTTCTCCATAATGTATTACTTTCCATGTCTCAGAGAAACAAACAGAGGCCACAAGAAAGGACGAGAAAAAGAAATGTCAAAGACGTTTGAAGATGGTGAATAACTAGATTGACCACAAGGCATAACAGTGCAAAATATCTGTTAGCTTAGCTAAAGAGACCACACACACATTCACAAACCCATTCATCCTGTATATGTTTTCTTGTTGTGTATATTATTTTATGAAATTCTGGAAACAATTTAGGTACGTTCCAAAGACATATATAGAGTACATTCCAAAATGCACACCACAAACATTAAATAATGACTTTGCACACTTACGGTACATACCATTGTTTTGGCATCCTATCAGATATTTTCAAATTCAGAGATGGAGTGAGTCCTCCAAAAGCCCATTCAGAGTAAAGATTCTAAGATGCCTGTTCCTGTGCTCTAATGGTTGATGTTAATGAAGAGCTTTTCTGCCAAGCCAGAGGAGTGACTCCATTTCAAAACCACTTTAGCTATAAAGCCAACCTCCGATTTCCTCCACCATCCAATTCATTCACCTACTCAGTTCTTAAACAACGTATTCTCAACCACAAGAGTCACATTTGGACACAGGGCCATTTTTCCCTGCACGCCTTACTTTTTTCAAAATTCATCTCCATCGTTTCTTTTCTAATTCCAAGCTGGGACGGGTCTGTGAGTTCACTGAATTAAGAAAAAGTATATTTTTCCCCCCTTTAAACACAAATTAAGGCAAATTATGGTGAAGAAGTATAAAAGAATTATAGAACATAAAAAATTCAGTTGATTCTTAATGAGGATCGGCCCTCATGGGGATGGAGGCAGGATTAAAAGGGGCTGTTGCCACTGGAGACGCCATTAACAGGCAGATAAATATGTAATGATGAGAAAGACACTTTTCTGTTGGTTTGCTTATGCATGACTTCACCTTCTCCAATTATTATGTGCATCATAATTTTTCTTCACCACATTGCAATACCTCAGGAATGGGTGAGTCATGTACATGCATGTGTGTGTGTTTTGATATTTTTGGGGGAATATGTAGAGTTTAGGAAATCCACAAAATTAAAAGAAATGTACTCATGCATTACTCACTATTCCTAGTATGCAAGTCTGTTACTGCCTCAGAGAAAAAAATAATAATTTAATTTGATCTCAAAATTGACAATTTTTTTAGCAAATGTGACATCTCCCAGTGTAACTTTAAATTGCACAATTGTGACTTTATCTTATTCCTCCTACGCCAGCACTCAATCAGGGTCCCAATCCACATGGCAGGGTCTAGAGGGCACTCCAGTGCACACTGCAGCATCCAATTTCACAAAAACAAAGGCGAAATTATTCATAAGAAATGTCTTGCCAAATGAGCAAAGGGAGGCACTTAAGACCATACACATGCACTGCAGAAACAGCGTGAAGACGATGTGGGACCAGGTCAGCCATCTACATGTAGAGTGTGCTAGTGTGAGTGTATCCCTAAGGTGGGGCGAGCTGCACCCAGGGGCTCACATGGACCTGTCATGGAGTGCTTAAAAAACGAATTTGAAATGGCAATAATTTATTTTATTTTTTTACAAAAATCAAATATTCTCTATAAAACTTTAGAACAATATTTATGTTCATTATTTATGCTCTATACAAATAAATATAAATTGAATGTCTTCTCCTCAGGTCAAAATCTATTCTAAATGGGTAATGACAAGAGCACACAAATCACATGTTTTATTTTGTTTGACACGTGAATGTTACAGAATTTCATGGTTAAAACCAGAGGAGGACTTGTTCTGGATTATTGAGTGATGTTTGATGATCTTATAAGGGTTAAGTAAATACATCAGTTAATTCTGTTGGTCACACTGAGGTGGTATCTGCTAAATAAACCGCATACATATATGTGCCACATGTGTGTTCATTCATTAACATGTTCATGTCTGCATAAGCAGCTGGGACACATGTACTGTGGTGGCAGGCAGGCTGGAACCGAGGGGACTGCTGGGTATTTTGTTATGAGGAGGGACCCTCATTACTACTGTCTACTACTCTTGGTGGCCTCGGTGATGTGCTCAACAAGCTGAAAAAAGACTGGCCTTTGGCATTGTTTCTCGTGTTTGTCCGTTGTTGGTGGCTTGGGAAGGGCGAGCGTGTTGGCTACGTGGGTAGTTTGGGAAGTTTATGTAGCAAGAAAAGGCGGCAAAAATGGATGTGGGAAGCAGCCTTAAAAAAAAGTGTTTACTTGATCAAACTGGTTTGATGATGTCTGTTTGTGTATTTTTTTGGATTTAAGGGTTTTTGGATTATGGTGTGATGATGTCTTATGCTTTTATCGACATGGGGTGTTTGGTTTGTTTCAACAAACGTGAAAGTGATGGAGGGTTTAATCCATTATCAAAAATTGTACTTTGATCTTTATTCATGTGTCTGCACTATTTTTGTATTGTAGGTGACTTTTGGGTTGTAGGGAGTTTCAGATAAAGGGAACTTTCTCTCTGTATACTTGAGTGGTTTCAAAGTCTATATACCGTGACATTAAGGCTGGTGTAAGTGTCACTTGTGCTGAGCTAAAATAGGAGACGATCCAGCTCAGTAGGTGATGTGTGAGGAATAAGGTCTGTGGGCAGGCTTTGTCGGGTGTGAGGCTGTGGGGTTGGGGATCTGGAAGTTGAAAAGCTAGGGGAATCCGAGTGGCACGATGAAAATAACTTGGGTGAGTGTGGGGCAGTATAAGGGAGGTGGTGAGTGGGTGGGGGGTGGTTGATGACAGCTGGTCCTTAGAATGGACTGCAATAGGAGGGGTGAGGCTGAGTCGTGGGGTTTTGAGCTGGGCTTGGGTACAAGGTTGGTGTCAATAGTTGGGCCTAGGGCAAAGCAAAGAAGTGTTATTCGTCATAGGAGATAGGAGTGTGTGGGAGGTGTGTTAAATAAAGAGATGGGTGGATTGTAGGGTGGGAAAGAGAAGGGGGTTTTTGTGGCTTTGGGGAGGACTTCTAATTTAGATGGGAGAGAAAAAGGTTGATGATTGGGGTCGAGAAAATATCTGTGATCTAGTGAAGAATGATTATGGGGTGGAGATGGAGGGAGTAAGGTTATGAGGGGACTAAGGTGGAGAAGAGGTAAAACATGTACAGATATGAGTAAGTGGTTGTGTGGGGGTGGTGGTTGTGTTGGGGGGGGTGATTAGATATCAAAGCGCGTTAGTCTGTTGGGGGGTGGGGTGGTGAGCGAAAGGAGGATAGTGGAAGGTAAATAGAGAGAAGTTGTAAGGAATGGGGGGGAAGATGTAGAGACGTGAATTGGGGTAAAGGAGGGAAGGGGGGGAAAGTGAAGAGAAGAAGGAAAGGAAAAGAAGAAGAACGGGAAGGGGGAAAAGAAAGGAAAAAAAAAATTCTCCTTAAATGGGGATTGGACAGGGAAAAAAAAACGAGGGAGGATAAGAGGGATGGGGGGGTGAAGAAAGAGAGGGGAAGGGTGGAAGGGAGCGGGAGAAAAAGAAAAGGGAAGGAGGGCGGGAAAGAATAGCCTGGAAGGGGAGTGAGAGCTGGGAAAAGGTGGAGAGAAGAAAAAAAAAGGAAGAAAGAGGGGGGGGGCAGAAAATCGTAGAGAACAAATGTATGAAGCTACCACGGGATAGAATCGACGGCAGGGAAAAGTATTAGGATGCAAAAACTAGGGAAGGACAAGTTTAAAAAAGGCGAGGAAAGGCAAGAAGCAGTTGGAAGAGAAGTGAACCAAGGAAAGAATAAGATGAACAGAAGGTGGAAGGGAGGGGACGGAGGCCCTGGACGGTTGGTGAATGGTATTGCATGTGAACGGGAAGAAGGATGAAATGCTAGGACACACAAAGAATGAAAAAACCAGAGAAAAACGGGGGAGAGGGAATGGAAAGGGAAAAACCTCCAAAAGGAACGCCCGCAATGAAGGGTCGCGCGGCGCTGCCGTGAATGGGAAGAAAGCGGGGCGAGTGCCACTGGGTGGGGGATGGGAAAAAAGACACAGCGCAAGTCACAAGGTCCGCGTAGCGAGGGGGACTCGTACCGAAGTCAAGAAACATTAAAAACGCAAAAGACCCGGACAACCGCCAGGACGACAGAAAAAAGTCAAGAACGGGAAACTTGTAAACGAAAGGGACAGAGCAGGCGGAAGTGGAACGTCGATTTGCGGAAGCGGGTTGGAACGCCGCGCGAACCAGCGCGTGGACCGAGCCACAAAGGAAAAACTGAACGACCGCCCAGTCCCTGCCGACAAAGCGACCAAGCGCAACGGACTCGTCCAAGCGAAACCGGAAACAAGCTGCAAAACTGGCAGCGCCGCCGGGCAGAGACAGGGTAGGGCATGATCACAAGAAGAAACTGGTGGGCAAACAGCGGCATGACTCAGAAGACAGTGGCCAACAACAGCCACGGGCTACCAATTCATGTGAAACAAACACGGCGCACAGGCCGTCTAAAAGCTCGTGAGGGAGCCCCAAGGCTGTTCAAGATCTGCTGGCGTGTGACGGTTGAACCAGATTGGAACGTGGGTGGAAGGGGGTGCCGCTCTGACGGCGCTCTCGCGCCAACGACCATTGCAAAAAAGGAAGCAGCGGGTCGGCTAGGGACGACGCGGGGGGTGCGGTAGAGACGTGCGGCGCCGGTGCGAGCGGGTCCTGTGACGCCCGAGGAGACGCGGTGTGGCGCACTCGCGCGCAGGCGCTCGGAGAAAGGGGCGCGAGCCGCAGGGGGGGGTGTAGCTCTCAGAGTTCGGCAGTGCACACGGGTGGAGCGTGCAGACAAGAGTCCAAACACAGCACAGGTTGCACGGGCGGTGGGAAGCCGTGCAAGAAGACTAAAGGAAGTGCGTGTAATATGGCCAAAGCAAAGCCACGGAAGAATCCATTAAGCGAACATAGGCGCAGGCAGGCCGAACCCGCCAATGCGGAATGTAAACCACTCTGGTGCAAAGGAAAGGCCAAAAGGCCGAGGGAGAAGGTCTGCGCTGGGGCCGCAGGGAGCGCCAAACACTTAGGGCAGGGGTTGGGCGGCAAAGGGGGCGCACCGGAGGTTAGGGTTGGGGGCAAAGCGGGGGGCCGACGGCCAAGGTGGGGCACGGTGGGAACGCTGTGATAGTGCTCAATCAGCATGGCAGCAAAACGGCAGTTTGGGAGGTGGGACGCCAGAGTCGGTGGAGGAGGTTAAAATGTGGGTGGGGAGTGGGGCGTATGAGCTGTAGTGTTGGACAAAGTGAGGGACGACAAAAAAAACAGAAGGGTAAAAGACTTGTTCACTAGCCACTTGGCCAACGTGCACGTGCGTGCTGCGGCAGGGACCGGTTGAACGGTGCGTGCTTTAGAAGGCGGGGCACGCGTCCGCCACGCGGACCGTTTCGGAAGGGCAGTCGGAACGGGTCGTTCCAGAGAAACACCGGTGCCGACAACCGAAAACAGGTCACCCCACCGCCTCGAGGGCCGAAGGGAGCAAAGACTTCAAAGGCTGCTGGCCAAAACGAAATTGGAACCTGCACCACAAACGGTATTCGCAAGTAGAGGCAGCTCGTGTTAAAATCTCAACGGGGAAAAGGTGCGAAAATGCAGACGATAGGCAAACCACATGAGGGATCGCCCCCGCGGGAGTGGCGGCGTGCGTAGGGCGCAAAGCTCACCCCGGTGCAAAATGTGGTCACAAAACGGAGCAGAAAAGCCAAACCACCGCCGTAGAAGGGAACCACTGAGGGACCCGAGGCTCGGGGCCCCAAGGAACAAAGGCTAGCTGCAGTCAAACACAAGGCGGGCATCCCAGAGCGGGGCAAAGCTCTCACAGGACGCCCCTGAACTAGAGAGCCAAAACCAGCCAAAATCGCGCAGCTGCCTGAATGTTGCGAAACAGGTGGAAGTCACAGAAAGATTTGGGGAAATTCAGGATGGGCGAAGCAAACCAAAAACAACAGGAGGGAAAAAACTGTCAACGCGGGCGTGGGAGGAAAAAAGCGGGATCACCAACACCAGAACCACGTGACGCAGGTGGGGAAACTATCATGCCGCGGGGGTTCGGTGCAAAAGCCAGTACGCGGAGCCGGGAAGCGAACAAGGACTCATCGGGAAGGATAGACGACCGCCATCTGATCAGCATGGAAAAACGCTGGGTGGCGTGGCATCAGGACAAAGGGTAGCCCACCCCGCCGGACGGCACCAGGCGGTCGGGTAAACAGTTCAGCCTATGCCGAGCCTTCCCATACGGGCAACCCAAGTGCAGAAACGTTTTAGGAATGACAAGAATCCGGCCCCTCGGTCCCCGGCCAAACAAGACCAAAAACAAGGAGGAGCCATGAGAAGGCCAGACCCAAACAGAAGTTGAGCACCGGTGAAAACGACAGTGAAAACTATGGAAACCGCTGCATAACGAAACCACAAGAGAACAAAGAGTAAAGTATGGGGAGGGCCAAGGACGTATTAACCACAGAAGCAAGAACTGCGAGAAACACGACATAGCGGGGAGAGGGTGGCGCCGCAGGGGAGGCACGCAAAGATGGGGAGCCATAGGCAAAAGTACAGGGCCTCGACACGGGAAAGTGTAACGTGCACAGGGGCACAAGACTTTGGGGCCCCACGAGCGAAAACTGGTAGCAAACTCAGAATTAGGGGCGTGGCCGCGCCAGGATCGGGGGAAAAAGTATCACAATTGACGTGGTAAAAAGGGGCGGCAAAAGGGGTCGGGGACAAAAACCGCCGCTCGGCGCCGTAAAGAAACAGACCGGGGAAAAGGACAAAACGAAAGAGAAAGACAAGAGAGAAGGACGGGGGGCGGGGACCAGTTGCGTACGGGGTTCGTTCAACCTTCTGTGGTGAAACGCCTGGGAGTGGGCCGGGCAAAGGGATGGCACCAAAAGAAACCCCGGCAGTTACGCACCCCCCGTTACAAACCGGACACGTGGGGGCCGGCGGAATACAAAAAATATTGTGGAAGAATGGGGGGACACAGGACGGGACCAAACTGGGGACGCAGATGGGGAACGGGGTGACGAGAGGATATGGCAATGGGGCTCATCCAACGGATACCACGGAGGGTTGGAGACACCCACATGCGCAAAGCGAGCTTAGGGGGGTAGGCAACAGAAAAAAAACAGGGCAGGACAACTGAGGACAAACGCGGAGCAAGCCTTGCTGGAGAGGAGAAAACAGAGAAGTCAAAGTAGAGGGCGGGACACGGGGGGGGGGGGACAGCAGGTGGCAGAGAAAGGGGGGGGATCAGGAGGGATCGCCTGACAACCAAAGGAAGGAAGTAAACAAAGGGACAAGTTGCTTGCTGACGAGAATCAAGACGCGGGAAGGTCGCAGACTCAAGGGCCAGCATCGGGCAAAGGGCACAGGCAAGTGCTGGATGCTGGCCACCCTGGGGGAGGCAATAGGGTAAGGATGCTGTGATGGGCAAAAGTCACCTGAGGGGCGGGGGGGCAGGGAGTGAGCAGTGGGGGGTGGTCAGCCGGTCACGGGGTGGTGAGGGCGGACGCGCCGCAGACACCAAGGTCCCGTCCGCGGGGAAGGGCGCAGAAACCTCCGAGAGACACACAGTGTCGCACGGGCCAAGACCTGTTCGCCACGGGACTCGCTGGCCACGAGCAGGCGCACAGCCGCCCTGGGAGAGGGACAAGTGTGCATTAGACACACCATGGGTGGGCGGAAGGGATGGGTGGTCCAACAAGACACGAAGAGACCAAGATAATCCGCCTTCGGAGGTGCACATTACACGAAGGGGCCACGATAAGACCTAACGCCGGGGGGGGCAGTTATTGCCGCGGACCAGATGGAACCTGATCGGCGAAAGGGGAGTTGCAACCCACCCCGGGCCCGTGGGTATGGTATGACGGTAAGGGTACTTTAACAGTAACACCCCGCACTACAGATGGGGCTCCAAATGGGCCGAGAGAGCAGAGGTGGGAAAGAAGTTAACTGGGGAAGGATGAGAAGATTACTGTAGCTCGTGGCGAACGACAGTCGTTGACACCATCTTGTGTGCACCAACCAGCTTCCAGCACCGGTTAAGACCTAGCATCGCTCGCCCTCTGTTCCCTGCCCCTCAGCTCCTCCTGCCCTGCAGCAGATGCGCGTGGGCAACCAGACCCCCCCCCCCCCCCCCCCCACCCGACCCCAACCTATAGCCGAAGCCCAGCGCCCCACACAACACCACACACACCACACGCACACACCACCACAAGGGACTGTGCTGACCCAGCTCAGACCAAAACTGCGAACCCCCCTAACACAGCCTCGATTATAGGTGCCGCACCTGCAAACCCATCCACAATAACCATATTCCTGATAAAGCACAGCAGAGACCCGGGGAAGCCTCTCTCAGGCTATGACATGGGACGATGAGCACCGCTGGAGGGGAGCAGATGTGACCAAATCAATTAGGCTCTCGGGGAGTTGAAATGAACCGAGACCTAACAAATGGCTAAAAGCGGAAAACCACGGTGAGCAACACTCCTTAAGAGGCCATGGGCTTGCCATGGTCGGAAAGATGGATGGTTGTGCCCGTTGCACTAACACAGTGGGGCCCGGGGCCAATGAGCCTTGGGTCACCACCCTTGCCCAGTCCGCATAACGACAAGGTACAATAATGGGGGCTATGTATAAGATATTGTAAAAAGTATTGATGTCTGTGAGGAAGGTGAATGTTCAGCAGTCCTACGCCAGTATGCAGGTCACAGGCCATTAGAAATCATTCAATTACCTAATAAGACACGGATAAATTTGGGGATAGAATTAAAAAAAATAAATATAATATATATAGTATTATAGTATTAGGAAAACAGAAATATAAACTGCTTCAAGCCATCCTTTTTAAGTGGTAACAATTTTGGGCTAAGTTATAATAGAGGGTAAGCGTATAAAAATGTTCAAAAGACAAAATAGATTCCCTGTGATATGCTTTTTCATAACTGCTACATGCGGTTTACTTAGTTAGAAAAGGGTAGAGGGTGTTTCAAGCCTCAAAACTGGGGGCTCGGACACTTTAATATTGTGACAGAAAGTGGAGGTCCACTATTCATATCCTGCTTTATATAGATGCGGGGAACAAGTCCAGGTAAAGGTATGAGGAGAAGAAATCAGTCATCTATGCAATGGATCTCGTCTGTATCACAACATAGCCAGGACTGCATAGGTGGAAACAGTGTACTAAGGCACTAGGACGGGAAGAGTTAGGTTCTTGGCAGATCTGAATGGTAAGGTCAGAGCTTAAATAAATGGTGAGCATTTATCAGGCTACTTGAGTTTTTTGTTTGACAACTGCAGAACGCGCCAGATCATATACTAGGGGCGCATCTGGCACATACTGGCTGAGGAAAAACAGATTAAGCTAAGCTGTAATCTTAACCTCTTTTAGGTAATAACACCATCACTTTAAAAACTAATTGTAAATAAAATATCATGTGCCTTAATATTGCAAGCACCTACAAATATTAAATATTAAATTACTTAACTAAAGGTATAAAATAATGCATAATATTTATTGCTATTATTAATAATATTTGCTTGTTATAATAAAAGGATCTCTCAAGAAGCCAAAAAAGCCATTTAAGCTGAAGAACCTGAAAGCACCACTCATGAGCAACCTTATTTTTACAGTTAGCGTACACTTCTATATTATTAACAATTATCATATGAAAATACCAAGTTGTTTTAATTCTCCTGTACATTGAAATAAAACGGAAACCCATATGCAAAATGTACTTGAAAACTTGTTTTTTGTGTATTTTCAGTGTAGAATAGTTTACATAGATGAAGCTATAGTTTAGAATTTGTATTTGTATAGTTTAGTTTTGGCATTATGTTATGTGAAAGAATGGAAACGTGTCCAGTTTACTAACAAAAATTTAAAAATCCATTCTTACTTGGCTCTTGTTGGCTGCCACCTTGGCGAAAAGTGCCTGAGACACTTTTGCCCGTTTCATTTCCTGCTGGATTTCGTCATAAATGGCTGAGGTGATGTTAACCAGTGGCTCCAGTTTCAGGGGAAGGTCAGGGTTAGGACCAGAAGTTTTGGACTGTGAGGGTCCAGCAGTCAAAGGTAAAAGCAACAAAGACATATTGGTTAGATAAATATTCATAATTGCTAGAGAGAGTACAATATGAGATAACATTCATGGATGACATTTTAGACCCTTGTTCGTACCTGCAATGTACTGAGATTTTAGCAGATAAATCATTAAAGCATCCCGTTAGTAAACTCTTTTTAGTACGTGTTTGAAGTATGGTGTATTGATTTTAGAGTGGTGTGTTTTCTTATTCAATGTTTGAAGCTGCCCTGCAGGCACAGGCAAGTAATCTCACATTCCCCAGTAAAAACGATTGCGAGATAAACATATACAGACATAATAGTAATGATAATACACAACCACATTCCCTAAGACCAAAGAATGGGAACTTTGTTCTCATATCAGAAAGATTTTTTTATTATATACATGGTTTCTTTTACAATGGTGCTGAGGTTGAAAGCAGCTGTATTCATATGATTCATACAAGCATTCTAGAAAGTCCACGCACCAGGTTCCAGGTCATTTAATATAAACATGCCATGACAAGAGCAGAACCATGCTTTCCTGCTTTTGTCATTTTAGAGAATCAAGGGCAAGAACTTGTGGACCCGGCGTTTTAATGGGTGTGAATCTTTAACAAACATATATATAGTTGTAAATCTTCAATATAAACATTATAAATTTGACCTTCTGTAGTAGCTTGGCTTTTATTTGCAAAATGGGAAAAGTTTTGTGCATACAGTTGATCACTACAGTTGATCTCATTGGTCTCGGATGAGGTACACTCTATGAGGAAATGAAGTGAGTGTTGATGTAATCCTCACCGAGTTTGTGATTTTGGTCTTATTCTTCCAAATAGATGCCCACGCGTCAGGGGTTAACTGTTCATCGATGCTGCGCTCCCACACTTTCTGCATTGGGAGGTATGGTGTGAAGTTAGCAGTAAGAAGGTAGCAGTCAGGTTTTACCTTTGACCCTTAGAGGGCACTGTCTTGAAAGGCAGTGTGGTTGTTTTAGTGAGTTATCCATATTGTTGTTGTCAATGTCAATATGTATTCATATTCAAAGACAAGATATAATTTACATTTACTAGAAAAATAGCATAACATTGAGTGCTTTAGTTAAAGATGTCAGGAGCTAAACATTTGACCTTTGTTGTTGTCTTAAAGCTGGAAGACTCTACATGACTTTAGTTGCTGTGAGTCAGAGATTTTGCTGAAAGTGATATTTTGAGCCAATTTTACAACGCATATTGTTTTAGGGTCCTGCATCTCGGCGTCAAGACACATGTTTCTGCGGGCGTTGTTGGGGTTCAGATGCGTAAGTCGTGTAGTGGTTGAGCCCCTATTGGTTGGTGGATGTATGAGGCCCAGTGTGTGTTGTGTGGGGCGGCAAGGGGGGGGAGGCACGGTGCTTGAAATAATCTGAGTTTAAAGTTGGTGGAGCATAGGCCAGCCGGGACGAAACGGCAGGGGGTGCTTTACTCACGGGCGGGCAGGGTTTTAACGGACTGGAGAACACCCATAGTACAACAAGAAACAACGAGTGGAACCAAACAAAACAAAAAACAGATCAAAGGATCCGACAGAACAAAAGCAAGCGCAAGCGTACGGATAAACAAGGCGAGCAGACCAACACAAGCGTTCAGGGTAGGTCGACCCCAGGCAACATACAAACAAGCAGCACAGGAAGGAGATGGGTTAGGGGGGGTCTGATCTAGGTCAAGGTTAAAATGGGTACCTGAGGGGAGGCGGGCGCGAACCAGGTGGGGTTGGGGGCGGGGGGAAAAGGACAGCTCAGCAGGACAGGGGGGTTCATGCTGCGCTCTCGCTCTTCCTGGTAAATTCGGTCCCTTTCACTCTCATGTAAGTTCAGGAAGTTCTGCATTGCTTTGAGGTTCACTAGCAAGGACTGAGAGGCTGAGCGTGGGTCCTCCTCTTTTCGTAAGATCTCTGACAACAGGCCCTGTTGAACACACATAAACATGCACGTAAGCACATAGGAAGTGATTTGCAAAAGGCTCATTTTCTTGCAACACATACATCCAGTTACCTCACCTGGACCATGTAAGTATCCACCCACTCTTTAATGACTGTGCACTAGGTGGTTTAAGTGATACTAAATTAGACCTCAGAATGACTCATTAATTCAGCCCGGGCACGTTACAGCTGAAACCGATGTGGTGGCACCGTTGTGTGTGCTATGGGAGTTCGTGTGTTGAACACATTGTCCTTAACGGTGTGCAACGGGTGGTGGGGGGGTGTGGGGGTGCAACGGGGTTTGAGATGCGTTTTTCTCTTGTTTGGTGGGTGTGTCAAAATTGTCAGCACAATCAGCAGCAACATGTATGTGAACCACGCGGTATTAAAGAGACAGCTCGCACAATGTAATTAACATCAAAATAAATTCACAAGAGCAAGTATATTGTTTGCACATGTTTATTTACATTAAAGTCAAAATTGAAATAATAAGAGCACATGTATAGATCTGGAACTTCTTTAAGTATGTCTTAATATAATTTAGTAATTGCAATGTCTTCTGGTCCATGTCCTTTCTGTAGGAAGGTGTGCTAGACACTGATTAATGTAACATAAAAATACTATACATATTTTGCTATTGTATTGTGGAGTGACACTTTCATAAACTTTTCTATACTCCTCTGATTATATAATGGTAAATATTACAATATCATAGCACAACAACAGTGATCAGCAATAATGATAAGCCGAATACTCACAATAAAAATAATATGGTCATATAGATCATAACACAGTCTCGGAGGTAAGAGGTGGATTATCCTTCACCTGAAATATTTGTCTTTTCATCCTGAAATGTGAGGCAAATGTTGGATAACAATAATTAGGAACCACAGTTTCCACAAATCCCTTCACTCGATTGGGATGTTCTCTTTTATTCTGGACGGCAAGGGCAGTGACTGCAACATCCAGCGTATTTTGCAGTATTAAACACGTATTTATACCGATTTCATCAGGCTCCGAAAATTCTTCAAAAAGAACACAAAGAATGGCCTTCTCAGCTGCCATAGTTGCAACTCTTGCGTCATCAGAACAGAGTGTTCAACGCACCACCGTTTCCGTTTAAAAAACATTTTGCACCGTTTTGTCGGGGCTGAACGCAGCCCAGGTGTGTTTGCTGCCGGAAGGGTGTATGAGAGGATCCAACCTCTGGATATGGAGTTATCATGCTGACATGCTTAAAGCGACTCACATACCTGAAACCTCCAACAGAACAGCTTTGACACCTTTATTGCCTGTTTTTGTTTAGTTCAGTGCCAAAATAAACTTGCATTAGTTCTGATTTTTATATGGTCTGATTTCTATATTTGGTCTGTGTTTGGGATAGTTACTAGCAAATTCACCCAGTCTATTTCTAAATGCATGCTATTGATTTTATTGTAAACAATTAATTGATGCATATGTTTAATTTTAAAAAAAGTTTTAAAAAATTGGACTTTGTAAAAAAAAAAAAGGTTGTTGGATGGAGCTTAATGCAAGCTTGCAAATGATTATAAATATGGGTTCTTGCAATTGACTGCTCAATCCA
Organism: Sinocyclocheilus anophthalmus; assembly: GCA_018155175.1. Taxonomy (NCBI): domain Eukaryota; kingdom Metazoa; phylum Chordata; class Actinopteri; order Cypriniformes; family Cyprinidae; genus Sinocyclocheilus; species Sinocyclocheilus anophthalmus. Next base: position 34,279 of record JADLZN010005559.1, on the reverse strand, counting down.
ATCAACAACAAACAGAGAAGCAAGTCCCCATCCAACATTTTTTTTTCTTTTTCGATAATACGTTTCACTTTTGGATGTATGACCATAAGTCGAAAGACTGGTCTCTATTTTCCTTATATTACAACTTGAAATGGTCATTCACAAGTCGAAATAAATGTAAAAAAAAACTACAAATTAAAACTATAACATTGGAAAATTCCTTAAAAAATGAATAAACATTTATTTAAATTATTTTTTATTTATTTTATTTTTTCAAAATACCGTTTGGTAAAGGTAAGCAACTTTGACTTTGGCATTAATTGAACTAACTTCACACTTACCAAAAGTTACCTTACCTTACCAAAGCCGGTGGTAAATCATTTTGTGTTAAATATTACTTTTGCAAGCAATTTTTGTTAGGTATAACGTACAGAAACTTAATGTCCAAATAAAAAGTGCATTAAAATCATTGCGATATTCACAGTGTTACATAATTTACAAATATCATTACAAATACATCATGAATATTCAATACATCGCCACGCCCTAGTGACTGGTATGTTCTGAAGAGGCTCTTTGCTACTATATATGGTGTAGTGTCTCCTTTCTCAAAGTTTTTCTTTAAACCTTTGAACCATTAAGTGAATAACATATTCTCCACCATGCAGTCTATACTTTACCTGTGTACGGTTGAAGGCAACTCGAGCGAACACTGCCTGTGAGACACTGGCCCTTTTCAGCTCGTCTCGCACCTGCTGGTAGACATCAAAGGAGACTTCCGCAGCTGAGGGGTTGGACCCAGGCTCTCCAGGGCCACCGGACTTGCTAGGCCGCGGGATGGGTGGGTGATTGAGAAACTGTTGGTTAAGAGCTTGCGGATGCTGATGCAGGAGGCGGCTGACGACCAGCTGCTGGTTGATAAGATGAGCCATGGCTAACTGCTGCCTCACCAGCTGTGGACTGAGCTGGGGTGAGAGAAGTCCTCCAGGCGCCAAAAGAGGTTGCAGGGCAGCAGGCGGAGGTGGAGGAGGCACCTGAGCCCGTAGCGGAGGACTGTGATGGAGCTGTAATTGCGGCTGCCCTTGGGATGGAGGCTGAGACTGGGTTGAATTCTGAGGTTCTCCAGAGCCGCCTTTCACCAGAGAGCCGGCACTGTTCAAGGGACAGAGCTGCGCCAGACCAGCCAGGTGAGAGGGCGGACGCTGGGCTAATACACAGAAGTCAGTGAGACTGTCCCTTTCAACTGTGGTGGGATGGATATGCGTATGAGGCACTAGAACAAACTTTCTAGTGTTCTAGTAGACAAATCAAAGACAATCTTTTACCCAAATAAACATTAGAATGTAGATGCTTACCCTTGATTTCCGAGCTCTCCCGTCCTTGCCACAAATAATCCCCTGAAACAGATACAAGGAACTTATGGTAAGTGACAAAAGCATTCACTCACTTACTCAATCACGCTCACAATGAAACAACGTTGTTTCATGAATATAAAGTTTTACAACTTGGGTTTACAACTGTATGACTGACACATGAGTCATCCAATGGGGTCTCTCTGCACTGGCACACACATCTGGCAATGCGGGCTGAGTGTTTAGCTCTGGGAGGCAAGGAGCAGAACTAATGGAGGAGGCTCAGTGTAACTCAACACCACTTATTCTGTCAGCGTGCCGAGGATCGCTTTATTCTTTGTTGCTGCTCGCTCTCTCACTGCACTTGGGGTTTAGCCCTCACTTTGATCTGTCCTGCTGTGTAATTATTTCACTTTTTGAAGGGGCAACGAGAGGAGGAAAATTGTCACAGGCATTTGGATGCTAAGAGGCTTAAACAGCAGAGCTGTGGGATGACTCCTTGCAGGACCTGTCACTGGTAGACCCCCTGTGGCATTTTGGGGGAAGGAACAGTGGTTTGTGTTACCCCATCCCAGGTAAGAGGATTCATTAAGAGATAATGTAAAAAACGTAGCACAAAACTCAAGACTTGCTCATTACCCTGAATACCTCACCACATGCTAGAAAAGGGAAATCTCTGAAAAAAACACAGTCTCTGTGTCCGAATACGCCTAGTTCCCGACTACATAGCAGACAAAAAACAGTATGTGAAAAGAGAAGTGTATGTCTGAATTCATAAATTCATAAAACTACAGTATTCATAAAACAACTTCTGAAGTGCGCATTCAATGAACACTTTACTATGGCTTAAGGCCACAGGAGAGGAGTTGGCAGTGGCAGTGAAGCGAAGCAACTAAAGTCGTAAATCACATGAAAATGACTATGACAGATGTTGTACGTCCGGATTTCATTGACACTACACACATTCAAACTATATAGAATAACTAAGTTCTTCATTGAATGTACAATACCTACTCAAACAGTATGCGAGTTTGATCAAAGCTACGCTTTCCTGACCAGACTACTGTGATAATGTCAGCTTAGCATTTTAGTCTTTTTTCCACATTTAAAATGGCACCAAATAACAGAGGAAGAATTTAACCTGGACTTAAATCTGGATTTTGGTTGGGCAGAGTAAAAATACAGCCAAAAAGACATCCATACAAGCCTTACCTTTAATTTTTTTGTACTTCTTGTACCAGCGACCAAACTCTTGGCACTTGACAGTTGAGACGTTAGCATAGTAGGAACTATTCACTATTGAAGAGATCATACTCTGAAAAAAGTCAAAGAAATGAGAGAGAGGTCAATAAAAGGAAAAAATGGGAATAACGACAGAGGATAACAGAAATTAACACATGGTCAAGAAATTAAAATTGCAATGCTAAATGGTCTATAAAACACATTACTGTGGAAAGCCACCCAGGCAAGTCAGATAGCGAATGCCGCGACAAGCTTCAACCCGCAGTGACATAAGTAGAGGCGAAGAGCCACACACATATGCAAACAATTGATATGAGGATCAACACCCACACAGAGTTCCACTTAAACACAGCATTGCACAGATACATAAATCTCCAAGATTGCTCGCTGGAAATGAGCAGAGCAAGGATCGCGGATGGACACCCACAGTTACACACACAACACACACACACACACACACGCATTATCTCTCTCATGTGAAGTAATTTCTGGTTTTTAGAAATGGCCCATGAATGCAGGGAATGTTTGAGTAAATTTCAAATTGATTAATGAAACACGCTAAGACAGTTTAGGCTACATTAACCACGCACTGACAACATTGTTTGGAACATCTGCAAGCATAATGCAATACTGAGTCCAACACTTTCATTTATGTTATACTGCTAAGTATTATGTTGTTAGTTTTGGAAGAGTTGCACCAGCAGTGTTTTACCAGCGTGACCATGTTTTACTTATCATCTTAAATGATCAAATCTATGTGTGTTGGATTTGAAAAAATCTGAGTGGGTAGCAACTGTACCTGGGAGAGAGGACATTCTTTGACCAGTATGCTCTGGTTCATCTCTTTGAGCAGTTCTTTGAGGGCGTTGCGTACTGTAGCGTGATTCCAATGCTCTGATGGAAGGTCCTCCAGTTTGGCAAAGCTGTATCCATAAAATCATTATTACTCATCCCTCCATTACTCTACTGTAATCATCTTCAGTTCTGAATCAATAAACCCTACAGCAGGCCAGGTCAACAATAATATCACCATGGAAACACAGGGAAACAAACCTGGATGGTACACGACTACACAAAGACTACAATCTTCTCATTTGGGCCCTATGTTTATCTCCTCTGCATCCAAGAGTAAACTGCAATCAGTGGGCATGAAAGAGCTCATTGAGAAGTGCAGATAAAAAGTTTACCCTGGCCTATCTTCTGCTGTCATGTATGTACAGGGCTTTAGAGGCTTGCTCAACTGTCTATAATTGACATAAGCAAAATAATCCCTTAATTATCTCGTCACTTGTAATGGAGTAAAATATATAAAAAAGGGAAACTTTTGTATGTTTCCTCATCGCAAACATTAATATCTTAAATATTATTTTATTTTTAATCAATATTTTATAGTGTTTCATCTTATTTAATATTATGTATGAAGGTATAACCAAAAAAATAATAATGATGATATTATTATAATACTTATTTTTACTAATTCAATTAAATATTAATATAATTACTATGAGATCCCAGTCATCACAGAATATTCAAATTAGAAGGATTGTCAAGCTGCTACACAAGATAACCTGTTTAATGTACACAAATATTTTATTTCATGTAGGAATTTGGTTGGTTTATTTCAACTAAAGTGGACCTATAATTCTTTATTTATTTATTATACTAATAATATAATGTCGTAAAAAAATGTTTTTAGATAATATTTTGTTATTTTAAATTCCCCACAAAAACATATAACCATAAAGGTTCTTGACATGCAGAGAGTTCTCTGCTGAACCAAGAATCTATTGAAGAACCTTTATTTTTGAGAGTGCTCTGTGGCCTCTTACCTCTGTAGCTGGATGCGTAGCGTGACCATGTGATAAACGTCCAGCAACATATCAGCAACCGTTGCCTCTGGAGCATCTGTCAGGTAATGGATGGGCAGGGGGTTCCAGCGGCCCACCTTAATGATGCCTGTGAAAAGGAAGCAGAGAGAGGGGGAGTCGATTAACCCCACTTGATCTCATTGTGCTGCAAATTTGTGTAGCATATTTCCATGACATCATGAGAGATGGCCTCATGTCAATGATGGCTGTAATGAAATCTCAATAAAAGAATAAGTTAGGAGGGGCTCCACTCCATTGAGTAGGCAGCTCCACCAAACCTGGCACATTACATCACCACACGAGGACCCACTTACAGTAAAGATCAACATTAGAGGGCACACAAACTCAATGATTGAAAGACAGTGAGACAAGAACATTGCGTGATTGGAAAGAGGGGATTGAGGTAGGTGGCAGACCAATGTAATTTACACCATAGGGCGAAATACATAATTATACATACAGTTCTAAAGTGACAAGGAAGCGTAGTGGGAAATGAGTCATATATTTATCATTTACGAAATTATTTACACTACCTGTGGGTTATTAAATTAAACATTTTGGGGGGCTTTGTTTCCTTCTCATTTTCTGCGGTACTTCATCTTAAAGGCAGACAGCAAGGAACAATAGCACCAATGATAAGGCTTTATCTATTAAATACTTATCAGGTCAGGAAGAAGCACCTAACACACATCCTGAGGGCCGCACCAATAACTGCGGGCCAAAGGGGCGCCTTTGCCTCTTTTACAGCCAAGGAATATATATAGAAAGCAAGCGCTTGTCTAGCGCATCGATGCTTCTGACAATTACATCCACCCCCAATCCCCCCCTCCATTAATGGGCCGTCATAAACACAGGTCAATGATTGTATGATTAACCCAAATTGACTGTTATAAATGCCTCTTGTTGTGCAAAGGAAGAGACGAGCATTTATGGCTGAGGAGTAATCTGTAATCGGGGTGTCACTGTGAGACAAAGCAATTTTTTCTGAACGATGCCGTCTGATTGTTTTGTAAATACTTCAGGTAACTAAGGCCGTCCCACATTAACCCAGGTGAAGAGACGTGCATTGCTTCCTATTTAAAATGGATAGTTCACCCAAATATCACAAGTCTGCCATCATTTACTCATGTCATACCAAATCATGACCTTTTTTCTTCTGGGGAACATAAAAGCAGTAAAAATGTTAATGGTAAATGAATGTAAAAATGCTACAGTAAAAACCTTTTAATTGGTTAACAGTAGATTTTCATACTATATACACTGAAAAACTGTAGTAGATCTAACGGGACATTTCATTTAATTTTACAGTGAAAGTAAATTAGTAGAATTTTCATTTTAGGGTGAACTATCCCTTTAAATTTGTGTGGTGGTATTTCCTTAAAATATACTGAACCTGAAACAGATCAGGATAAAAGCTAAGCAGCAGTGGCATCTACTGAGGGTGCTATTTTCCCCCCCAAGAACCACACTGTGCTATTAAAAATTAATTAGCTGAATCTATTATGCCCTCCGCTCTATTTATTTCCAGATGTCGCAATCATTGTCAAGATGCGGCATACATGTAAACCGGACCCTCTGCTCATTGCATTATTAACCGTTTTCCAAACACTGCACACGTCCGTAAACACTTTTCAACACGCACTGCTCGTGTGCATGTGCAGTCAATGTACATCCCTTGCGCGAATGTATATATTCAATATATCCGACAACAGGAAGTAAACCTGACCAAAAACGAAGGGTGTGCCATGAAGAGATACAAAACACATCCACAAACTCTCACACAAAAGTATTTCCCATGGTCTTAGGAGGGACTGACTGAAGCTGTGAAAACTAAACAATGCTAATCACATTACTATCCACTAAATGAGACCCAGACGCTGCCTCTCTCTCTCTCTCTCTCTTTTTTGTGCTTTAAGCTGTTTGTGTCATCTGAAGAGCTCCAGCTGCTCAATCACACACAGACATGCCGATGGATCACTTACCTCTATCCAGACACTGTATTGCCATGCCACTGCTGCCACTAAAGCCTGATTGAATGAGTTAGTTTTGGACAAAATCTGCTTTTGCAAATTAGCAAGGGCTCCGTTGTTTCTCTCAGTTCACTGTTTGTGTTTTGACTAGAGAGAAGATAACAAGACATTCTGTGTGACCCGTTCCACTGTTTTCTTCCACTATTGGCTGATTGCTCCTTATGTGAGAGCTTATCAGTGTCAGAATCTAAACAAGGCCAGTGTGTTCTAATGCCTTAGGCTCCTAGATTATGAAAATGGGCATCATTGGTTTAAAAAATGGTCTTCATATAAAATAATAGATAGAGACAGTTTCTTTTAAGTATTACTGTGTGCTTCATTCTAACAGATTCAGAGTAAATAAACAACAGTTGAGAACTATGTACAGTGAATAGGCCTATAAATTAAAAGACAAATGGTACAAAAATAAAGATAATTAATGTAGAACTATGTAAACCGAATGCAAAATATTACATACAGAAATATGTTACAAAATAAAAATGTAAAAAGTATAAATAAAACACAAAATTAAATAGGTCTTATAAATATATAAAAACACCTCAAACATATGAATGTAATTATTCTATAATAATGTAAAAAAACATATTAATATTTATATAAATACTAATTATAGACAAAAATATTTTAATGACTATATACACAGATATATTAAAGAGTAGATTTATCCAGATTTGCCTTCTTGTACTGTATACTTCTCATCAGCAGTGCTTTAATTTCGTCCCTATATTATTCTTGAGAAAACGTGACAATAATTATGCTTTAACAGATGCTGTTTATGCCATGCAAAAGTGCTTTAAACATTAAACGGTAAGCTAAAATAGCCTCAGTGTACAACTTTTTCTGTCAAGTGTAAGCAAATGGTCAGGTGTTTACTACTTTCGTTCATGTTATCGGAAGAATTCAATGATTATATTGGGAAGGGTCTAGGTTTGTCACTTGGGCTCCCTTGTGTCAGAACTTATTATAGATTATTTTGTAAGCCCTCCAGTAAGTCGGGGTCCCAGACAACCACTACAAGAGGGGCCGACCCTGCTGGTGACCTTTGTAACTACAGTGAACTTCTATCCTCTAATATACAGGCCTCTTGTCTTTGTTCTAAAGGTATTTTTGGAGCTGCATTCCCATTTCAGACAGTGATTTAAAGAGGAGAGGCAAGTCAGACAGATGAAGACAATTTGTGTGATTGTTCCACGCCCCCCTTTAGATCTGTCCTTCTTTTCAAGTCTGTTTATATTACTGGTTTTGCTTTGATTTTTGAGGGAATCTGTTTTGTCTCATTGTGCAATGCTGAATGTATGTGTATGCCCACTGTAGACGTCTTGAGTATTCCGACTTTGAGCAGTAGCATCAATTAAGACTGAACTGAGATGCTCTGCCTCTTAATGTACTTTAAGTTAAGCAGTAATTCATTCCAATTGCTGTAAGAGCTGAATGTCAGCGAGGTTACCCAATTCACATGTTTAGTGTTAGACAGCTCACTGCAACCAATTTGAAAAAAAGCAATGAGCTCTGTTCCAATAAAAAGCGGTAAAAGGTATTCCTATTTACAGTATGAGCTCGCATCATACAGAGACTGTGGTAATGGCATTAATTAATCATTTTTAACTTGGAAAGACTCTGTTCCTTGTCATTTTCCTCCCCAAGTACAAACCATTGTTCCCATTGCCACATTAAAATTCCTCCTCCCAGTGCTGGGCTCTCATGTGGTCGGCTGGTGGCTTGGCTAAAGCTTGTGTGTATCCATCCATACACACTCGCACACACAAACGCAACCTCACACACAGTATGAAAATGTTCCCTAGTACCCATACGCTATTCTGCAGAGCTAGTTTGGATAGAAGCACTGATATCCAAATGTTTGCTGTTCTGAATGACTTAGCTCTGTAGAAGATACGCCCCACTAAATGAGTCATGAAGACCACAGATTGTTATGATAAATCATTAATAATGTATCAATATAGATTTAATAAATCAAATGGGAAAGGCAGGCCTGAGCAATACTGTCTGTCTTTCCAGAATATACTGTATTACAATAAAAGGCAATGGGGTCCAGTGTTGTTTGAAAGAAGAAAGAAAAATGCCTAACAGTCTGGAATAACATGAGGGTGCGTAAATGATGTCAGATTTATTTTTTGTGTGAGCCATCCTTTTAACTTGCTTAACCAGCATGCCTCCCTTGGTCAGGCAGTTTCAACTTAAAGATTATGCTGTGCTATGATGATCTACCTGCTAGAGAAACAACATTTCAATATAAATCAACAACAATCCTGGTCTTAGCTATTTTTCTTAACAGGTGAGTGAATCTACTACTACTTTTATTAAAAGTAAGACAGTTGAAATCATTAGATCATAAAATCATCAGAAATAATATCAACATAACATAGACTGTTTTTATTGAAATAATACTCATATTGATTAAACAATGATTTAACCATGCTAATGAGCATATTGTATGCAGAAGTGAAACTATGCTCCAGATTATAGATTTGTGGATTGGACAGATTCATCTTATTTTGAGGTTAAATCATAATAGTTTGTATGGCTGTCATAAATGATCAAACAGACAGAGCATCGAAGACCCCTGGCAATAACGACAAAACTGACTTGCTTCTGATTGGCTGCCAGGTGCGTCAGATGGCAGATGGAAAGCTAACTCACTTTGGTCATAAATCTAAAGGATTCGTTGAGGACAGAGATAGTTTTTTTTTATTTTATTGCATTTTATACCAAAAAATAAGACATAGTTCATAGTGGTATCTTTATGGTGCTTTTTTGTTGTTTTTGAAGCACGACAGCAGTAAAAATTAACAGGAAATGAGCAGTGCTACATTTTTTGAAAATTCTCCTATATTTGTCCATGGAAAAAAAGCATACAGGTTTGGAACAACATGAGGTAAATGATGTCAGAATCTTCATTTTTGGGTGATCTATCCCTTTAAGGTACATTATCTGCACATGTGAATACTCACAAATGTTCACACTACAGGTGGGAATTAGTAAATTGTCATTGCTCAAAGTATGTGAAGTGACTGTCCAGGCTCTCTCAGGCAACATAGCGTATTTTTTTATCAAACTGCCCCAGTTCGACCCGCTGTGGCTGCATGTCAAACGTGGCAGCACAACAATGCACTCGTGCTGTAATCCGTCACCACTGTTAATTGTCTGAAGCCTTAAAGTACAGGTCTGTCCATACGATTCTAAAAAAGTACTCAGACCCTTATAATTGAAATAAACAATATCTCCCAGATAATTACTGGTCAGGCTAATTAAAGAAAGGCAGCGGTGCTGGGAGAGGAGCTTAAATATACCACTACGAGAGAGCTATGCAGGACACAATTCAAACAGGGAGAAAATAGATGGGACTCTGTGTAATTTTGGTTGTGAACCGCAGAGGAAAAAATGTATAATTTAAGCCAGAAATTATTCATTTAACATAAACGCTTGCTTTAAAAACAAAAAGTATTCATTTGAGAGGAGAGTTCTCCGTCTCTTTCATTCTACCGCTCATTCTCTGCTCATTTTAGGAATAAACTGAAGTCAATGCAGTTGTTCATAATGAGAGAATCTTGTTAGTATGTGTGAGCGAGTGTGGGAGCGTCATTTTAGCCATAACCCTCTCCTTTTATTGTATCTGGCCTCATCTGAACTGATCACTGTGAGGGTGTGTGGATTATATTGAGCCGAAACGGTTTGTTTTGCAGTGCTATCCTGTCCTCCTCCGTGTCCTTTCGATATTGTTTTGCGACTGTACAGAGGTGACCGCTTATGTTTCTGTGTTTAGGGGAGTAGCATCTGGGACTTCCTCACAGATGTGGCGCCATTGTGTGGGCCAGACAGGACTATTTTGCCTTTCCAATCATAATGCCGCTTCTATCAATTTGCATACTTGTTTAATTTTATAGCACATAATGGTATTTTAGGAGGCTACACAAATGACTTGAGTCGCTGTGTGGGCAACATATTGATCTGTTTTTGGCTCTTCAAAGGGATCTCTAAAGGGCGCTTCGAGTGAATTTAAAGACACGTTGTTGACCTACGAGTTTTTTCTGTTTTTGTTACTGTGTATATTTAGTTGTCAAAGAAAGAGAAAGAATGCTTATTTAACATTATTTTTGATGAATAACAAGCTGCAGTCACACACAAACACAACCACGCAGCATTTAATTTTAAAAACTACAATCACTACAAAAACGTAGCAGACATTTCATCAGCCTGACTTAAATGATCTTTTAATTAAAGGTTGAAATGTGGCCTTCAATTTTCGCTCTCTGTTTTCTGACAATACTTTTTAAAATACTTTCAATAAACTGCAGCACCATCAAACTTTGTTCTAGTCAGACGTACAGAGCGTGAACTGTGACTACAAACACTACAAAAAAATAAGCTCACATAAATGCCAAATGCTCAACCTATGAAGTAAATCGTGATGTCTTTTGTTACGCGCGGATCAACATGAAGTAATGACTGTTTTACATTTTCTTCATAATTCACAGAATACAAGTAAACTCTACTGGGCGATGACATTCGTGTGTACAACAATAAAGTAAAGCATTATATTGCTTCTTTGGCCTACATACTCATAAACATTCTCCATATCACACACACACACACACACACACACACACACACACACACACAGAAAATGGACCCATACTATGAGAGTATAAAGACCTCAAGTAGACACAAACATGCATTCCCACAAAGTTACCACATACACACAAATATGGTTCACACGCATCTTTTTGTGACATGAAAATACTGCATTCTTTGCCTCGCCATTTCCTTTGTTCTTGTTTAATGAGATTTTCAGACTGTCTGTGATTCAGTAATGTTGAACAAATGCCCTTCCTCCTCAGTGTTCTCAGACACATTAGCCCAAAACAGTACATCCTCCTGTCAACATCTCAACAGCCGGACCTCCTCTCTGCACTCCATGGTACTCTAATCGCATTGAACTGTAAAGGAATTGAGTACAAGTGTATTGCTTACTGCATATTGTGCAATACATACTGTACATAGTGTGCTTTCCACACTACTGTACACTAATTCAGGAATCCAGTTACATCAGAATTTTCATAACACTACAATAAGTTTCAACTCATTAACATTAATTAATGCATTAGGTATCACAATCTAACAGTGACCAAATGTTTTACAGCATTTTTACAATAGTGGATTCTTTGAATTTCTAATTATTATGTTAATGTAGGTTCTTGAGATTAAGCTTTTTTTTTTTTAATGTGCATCTTTTGAAAATACTTTAAAAAGAGTACTTATTATGGAAATAATATAATTTAAAATAATTGGATGTAAAGTTAAAAGTACTGAATGTAAAGTTTTCGGATACTTGATTGCATTTTATTGCAACTTAAATTTTGATTTTGCAGTTTAAGTTGATAATAAAGTACATTTTTATGTGTAATTTCATAATTACTTCTACTGTCTTTGAAATATGGTTAAAGAGTAGTGTCAAATGTACTGACAAACATTTATGGCAAACTAAAATATACTTTAATGTAATTTATATTGAATGCAATTAGTACATTGAAAAAATATTCATTTTAATGTAAAATCAAATAAAACCCTACAGATACAAAAAAAAATAATAATAATATTATAATACAGCTCTATTATGGTAATCAATAAGTGTACTTATTTAAAGCTCAACAAAGGTTTATTAAAACATAATGATTTTGATAAGGAATTTACTTCACTTATAAATGTACACATTTTAACTTCACATGATTACAAAGTGCACTGTTTTAAAAGTGCACTTAAGAGTTAAAAGTACACTTTAAGTACACTTAAGTTATACAATCAAGTGGCCTTTTATTTCCTTGAGATTATATTACAGCTTTTTTTAAAAACTTTTTTACACATTATAAGATTTAAATTACACTACTACGTGCACATTCAATACAATTAAGCAACACTAAGGAAGGGGGGGGGGGGTGTGGGGTTGGGTTCCTTTTTCTTTTTAAAAAAAGGAACTTTTGTGTAACAATTGGCAGCTCATTTAAATAGTACATCAAGATAAACGTTAAAATATCTGATATTGTTCTGGTTTGTCAAACTGGAAAAGTGAAGTTCTAGTCATTATTTATTTATTATTTATTTTACTGAAATTTAAGATTCATTAACTGTTTTGAGCATGAACTCTGAGTCTGGGACAATGTTGAACTCACCATGTGCCTGGGCTGCAGAACTGTGGGAGTAGCCAAGGGCGAGAAGTGCAGTCTCAACCAGCTGAGTGAAAGGGATGTCTTTCCTGACCAGCACAAACTCTGCATGTTCCTCCCGGCTCTCTCCATCTGATATCATCCCTCCATCCACCTGCTCCACTACGCAGAAGACTGGAATCATCAGACCTGCAATACAGTAAAGTAGCACGGTATAGAAAACATTAGTGAAACAATGGTCAAGAGAGAAGAGCTGAATTACTGAATATTCATTAAAAAGAAAGTCCAGTGACTGAGCTGATATTCTACAAATGGACTCATTTGCACACATTTTTTTTAAACTATTCAACAAATTCACAACTCTATTTCTAAATGAAGTGTGGCATTATTTTGAATAGTCGCCACGTGCTGTTCACAAGAGAAGTGTTTTCATTAGAAATCATTAATGATTAATAGGTTCATTACTTGCATTTGAATAAGGTGGCCAGGGTCAATCGCTTGTCCCAGGTTTCCTAGCCCAATGCAAATAGTCAACATGAACAAACCGTTCAGATTGTGTATCAAACCAACCATCAAACCAGCTATGTTATACTCCATTAAAGCTATCATTTTTTTATGGTGCCTCCCTTTACTTTGTCAGGGCAGCTGAGCTGATATCTCTCAAGTCAACGGACTGTGTTGCGTCACTTAATAAAATTAGCTGCATGAGCCTCCAACGGATATGCAAACCTTTCTGCCTTCAGTGTTTGAGGTTACGGCTCATTGCGTTGTAACTTAACACATCATTTTAGTAGTGTTGATTTTGTTAACATTTTAGTTGAAAACATTTATGATTAATCCGTAAAATATGTTGCCAAGTGATTCGGTGGGTACAGAGTCCCATCTTTTAATGGGATGTCGAGATGCATAGTCATTCACAGCTTGTTGAGAAATAGTATGCAGTACCTAATGATGCCTGAAAAACACACATCCCACCCAAGCTTCCTCTGGTTAATCTAGGCCTAACCTATCCATTGGTTTTTTCAATTTCCCTGAAGTGCTCAAAAGCCTTCTGACTATTAATTAATACCCCTTAGAAATTATAGGCTGAAAGCATTAGGCAAAATCCCAGTTGTACTAATAAAAGCAGAGCAGTACAAAACTCGCTCCTAATTTACACACACACACACACTTCCATGCAAATACATATACATTCACGCACAGCTCTCAGAGCCCCTTGGTTTAATCAGTCAATTCCTATATTTCTATTTCCTTTCCATTAATCACCCTGGCTTCCAGTTCAGAATGCTCTTATGGAGTGAATTACAGGCCAGGGGCCGGTGCCAATTCAAGTAAGTGAATTTCCCCCAACAGGGAAATATAACTGTCAACACACAGCAGCTCCCAGCAGTCTCTCTCTCTCTCTCTCTTTCTTCCGCTAGCTCCCATGGGCTCATCCCTGTACCCTGTATGAGCACGGTTTCATCATAAGATAACAGCATGTGTGTGAAGCCTGTGTCTGACAAATTTTTTGTGTGTGTGAAAGTTTCATTGCTGAGCAATGCTCACTCTGAGTAAGTCTTTGTGTCTCTTTGATTATCTGTTTTAATGAACTGATGTCTTTAAATGTGGTTTAATGCCTGAGCATTTTTTTAGACGTATGCATGAATTTTGAAGTTATAAGGGTTATATGGCTTGTAGACTTGTAAGCATATTTGTAGACTATACTATAACCATAATCGCTGACTATTTGCTTTAAACTCTATATAAATGAAATATAGAAACAAAGAACATACTGCAATAAATAAATAAATAAAAATAAAATAAATGAATAAATCAGCATTTTTATCTTGTTTCTCAGAAAGAATAGCTAAACAGCCTGAAAATAAGATACATTAACTTGAGAAGCAAAATCTTTAGTTAATAATAATAATAATTATTATAATAATAAAGCAAAAGCGCTTTTCATAAAATATATCTTGATTAACCTTAATAAATTGCGTAAGGGGTAAAACACAAACTTAATTGAAACTATATTTTCTGAAAACCAGTGTTAATGCCTTATGCAAATTTAAGAGGAAATTCATCTTGCTTTAGATACTTAAAAAAAAAAAAGATTACAAAAATGATTTTTAGCAATGCAGGCATGTGTCTGAGTGATTCTGAGTGAGTCCATGTCTGATATGTGTGTGGCCCACTCTTTAGTGTTCCATTGTGGTTTGGAGAAGACTGTTTCAAGACAACCTCTGATTAAAATTTGGCCCATCTGCCAGAGTACAGGAAGAGAAAGCCCCGCTACTTTCCTCTTCTACCTATTCCAAAAAAAAATCTTCTTCTTAGATATTGTGTCAAATCAAATCTGCTTTAGATGTGTACAGCAAGTCATACTCACACATACACACAATCACGAACAAACTCACAGTATATGTTGTTAAGGTCTTGGCCTCTAAAAATATCTAATCTATATCTGATATGTGGCTTTATGATTGGCTACACACATTGTTCACTGTCAAGGTTAATTACAGCTTGACCTTGGTGACATTTTGCCCCAATCCATAACATCAGGAATGAAACAGTGTGAGGGATGATAGAATATTTTGCTGAGGCTGTGTGTTACTGGACACAGACTGTATGTTTCCTTAGAGAAAAATGTGTATCTGCTTTACTGTCAGGACCACGTCATGTTTAACTGTATGCGGGTCATTGATATGTATTTGAAGCAGTAAATGCAGTATCCTCAGTATGGTATACAATATATCTAAAACTATGAAACTATATAAACAACACACACCACACACACACACACACACACACACACACACACACACATATATTAGCAACTACTATTAACCTTCAGAAGTTTTGTGATTGGGTAGTATTATATAATTATTAATTGAATTACTGAAAGATGTCTCTTATCCTCACCAGGCTTGCATTCATTTGATCAAAATCAGAAAATTATTAATATTAAATATTATAATAACAATTCATATTTTTTGGGGAAAAAAAAAATATTATTTACAATTCAAAAAGTGTTTTCTATTTTAATATATTTAAAATGCAATTTATTCCTGTGAAGGCAAAGCTGAATTTTCATATAATATAAAAAGAGCATATCTTTTGAGACTTTTGAATGGTAGTTACCATTCAACTTGCATGCCACTCTATTTGCAAGCCAAATAAATAAACTTGTCTAGATGCAAAATTTGCGATATCTGACTTGCCTTTTTTTTTTTTTTTTGGTGAAAACCTTTATGCTGAATAAAAAAGTTGTTTCTCAACTACCCAAGCGTAAAAACATATTTAAAGCCATTCAATAATCACAGCTGTGACCACACCACTGTATGTGGCAATTTGTTGGGGTCTCTTTAATCAATATGACCCCCCTTCTGACACACAGTACTGTTGCAATCAATAACTGGCCAAGAGGAATAAATCAGGTCTATATGGTGCTACTTAATTCACTGAGCTTATAGTGGCCACAACACTCCTGTGAGCAGAACTAAAATGGTGTATGGGATTAAACTGATCTGCATCATGCACAATGAACTGGCTCTTTTAATGTCAGATAAATTAGATAGAACCAGGCAAACTGCATAGCTAAATGTGCTGTTTTAATGTTTATTCTTTTTTTTATTCTATAATAGTTCTCTCACTAATTAAAAAACTATATATTTTTTAAAGCAGTGGTGTAGTGGCTAGAATTTAGGCACACTAAGCCACAGTGCTAGTGTGTGGTCTTTCTTCAACATACAACTAATAAAAGAGGAAACACTCAAGGAAAAAAAATATATAAGAAGTGTACATACAGTAAAAGTTGCGAGTGTCTTACCGCCAAGAGGTCTCTGTGGGGCCCCATTGTGGCGACTGCGGTGACCTGTGGGACTACCGTTGAGTTCCACACGACCCATCTTTGGTGGGGGGCTGCCAATATCAGGACTGCTGCTCCCACGTCGCTCAGGGCTCTCCCGTAAACGAGGGCTCTCTCCTCCGCAACGCTCCATCCCCCTCCACACTACAGGGCGAACACCAGCCAGAGGATAAGGACCTGAGACAAAGAGAGAGGGAGACCTAATGAAAACACAGCCAATACAATATTAATGCATGTATTTTTTTCTGAACATCATAAATTGTATATTCAATAACCAAAATAATAAGTCAATCTGTTAACAAAATAATACCACAACATGCTTACAGGGCATTCTTTATATATATATATGTATATCTATATATATATTATTTAAAAAACAAAACAAAAACAAAAAAAATGTGTCCTCACCATAACCATGATAATTCATCATTCGGTTCCAATAAACCCTAAAACAATCAAATGTAAAAGTTCTTATTCAATTTTTAAATAACTGAATCAATTAAGAATAAATTTCATTAGCATTTTTCTTCAAAGTTTTTTGATCAGGAAACTCACAAATCAAAGGATTCCCTGATAGATATCAAACTATATGTCCTACAGTGAATTGTGTCCGAGGACGGTGCACTTATCAACACTGCGATCACAAACAGAAAAGGCTGATCCCCCGCTCGTTCTGCTCCAGCGTGTCTAGTTGGGAAGGTAAGCTAATGGTGTATGTGCATTTAAATATGTATGTGTAGCCAAAATGACAGACCTCTAGGCAAATATATATGAAAGCAAAGATGCTCAAAATCTTTTTATGAATTATTAAGTTACTTTAAGTTGTTCAAATAATATGTGTATGTGCGTGCATGCATGCAAATATAGTATTTTTGAATGCACGTGGATGTCTGCAAACATTCATCTGAGCTATGGAGCTCTGTGGGGATAACTTTCAGAGGTCTTTGTTTTTCAGCCAAACCTTTAATATTGGTAATGTCCATCAGAGTCAGTGCCAGACTCTGTTGAGTCCATGCCAAAAGTTAAAGACTTTGATTTGCATATCACTTCCTAAATACAGAGGGATACTGATGGGATGGATGGATGGAGGGATGGAGGGATAGATAGATAGATAGATAGATAGATAGATAGATAGATAGATAGATAGATAGATAGATAGATAGATAGATAGATAATAGATAGATAGATAGATTTCAGTGTCCACCCTCTCTACTATTCTTCTCACAGTGGTTATGCAGAAAACATCATTCTTTTCTCTGGCCCTGATGAGAAAAACATCATCATGGAACATAAAAAAGTCCAAAGAGAATTACAAGCTGGAGCTAAATTTTCAAAATGAATAATAAATTAAAAACATTAGCCTCTGCGTGATTAAAAACCTAACGCGGGTCCAGAAATCAAGTGTCTGAATTCTTTAGAGTTTAACAAGCGGGTGGGAGGAAAAACAGTTTAAGAGCATATGAATGGAAAGAAATGTGTTAGTGTGCTGCTGAGGGAATAAGAACTGATGGTCCACACTGTCTTACACACACACACACACACACACACACAGAGGAAAGAGATTCACTCTGAGGCGCTGTTTGGTAAGTTGTAAAGAGCTTCCAGGTGAACATTGACACTACACCGAAGGACATGCATGCTTATGAAAACACACTCGCATGTATATACAAAATTAATAGCACCCATTAAACACAGCTTTCCAATTAAAACTGATATTCCCCCAGTGCACATGCAGCCATTATTTCTCATTTCTATTTGTGCCCGTCATGTCAAAGTTTTTAAAAATGGCACAAAGTTTGAAAACACTGCACCTCAGTAACAATAGAGGATAAGATCCTAAAATATAACAGATACAACCCGCTGCTATGTGTAAAATCACTGTGATCCACTTTAACTGTATGAGGCGAACAGATCTGCTTTTAATTAACAGCTCGTCTACGATGCAGGCTTGCCCATTAGACTTGCAGTCCCAGGGGTAAAATAAAATCTCTTCACAAAAAAGTGTCTTGAGATGTTTCAGATACTTGCACTGAGCCAAACGAGAAATATGAAGGATGAAACCGCAAAAGGACACAATGGTCATTGTACTTGAGTTCATTGCCATTAGTGACGCTGAGAGCTTTTCATCTGTTTGCCTACCATTCGCACTGTAAAGTCTTTTATCTTTTATCTTAGTTCATCTGGCACTAATAGGTTGTCTTTGTTCCTTCCTTCACAGGTCCAAACCTGCCTGATTTTAATGAGTCTTCCGATCCCAATCAAGACCTTGTCTGAATCTCTTCTCTCATCTCTATGCTAATCTCTCTCGCTCTCTCTTTATCTTTCTGATCCTTCTCCACCCCGGCAAATATTTGATGGGGAGATAAAACCAGCTCCAGTTTGTCTGCCGTCACTCATGTATGGAGATGGTAGTGGCTATGCAAAGATGGCATTGTAAAAGTTTCTTCTGGTCAATATACACCTGCTGTAACAAATCAATACAAGCCTATTGAAGAGGTACACTTATAATTATGATACAGTACTTTGGATACTTTTGCAACAGACTACTGTGATACTGTGAAAGATATTGTGTGATTATGCTGGTAAAAGTCTTGTAATTCAGCACCACAAAATCTCATCCAGATTTTGCTGAGCTAATGGTGAGTCCGCTTCATAAAAGCTTTACCAACAGAGAGTGTAATCCTCTATTTCATCAACAGACTGGAGATAAATTACTCATTTATTTATTTCTAAATTCAAATAAACCATTAGAAGATTATAAAGCATAAATGGGACAGTTATTAATAAAAGAACTCTGCCACTGTAGTTTCAATTTATATTAATTTACTCACCCTCATGTTGTTCCAAAAACACAGACTTTTTGGCTTTTTTTGTAGAACCCAAAACGAAGATATTTTGAACAATATCTAAACAAAAAATGCTTTATGTTCGACAGAAGGAAGAAGTCTACACTTTGGGACAACGTGCAGTTGACAGAGTTTAGGTGAACTATTTAATTTACAGTAATCATAAAAGTGTGCTTGGTCTTGTTTAAGTCCTGTTCTTCCAACTGGTTGGCATCAGTTAGAAATAGAGATAAATGTCTAATCAGTGCAAGTTATCAAGAATAATCAACAAAGATTATGAAGATTAAAAAAAAGAAAGCTAGATCTTGATTCAAGATTAAGAAATTGCTTACAGTAAGGTGATTAATAGCAGGAAGCACTAAGAAATACAGAAGAGGTTATAGCATTTAAAATAGTACAGCAATTATAAATTTGCATACATACTAAATGAAAGATACACAGCACCTTACATTTCAGTGTTGCTCCAACAGGTATTCACAACCAGATACACGGTTCCATTTTAATTTGTAATGCTTGCAGCCACACATTACAAACATAACTAATGATTGTTATGTTTAGGGGTAGATGAGAGGAGCCAGACGAGGGAGTGGAACAGAACTCCAATCCCATGAGACTCAAATTTCCAAACTACGACGACCTCACTGCAGAGACTCTCTCCTAAGCATGCGATATACGTTTTCTGCTAATCTTCCTCTCCCCTCCACATTGCACTCTTTTCTTTGGCAATGAGAGTGGCCTCTGCCAGTTGTACCACACACAGGAAACTGAGGGCAGTAAACAACACCCTGCTGATCTGACTATGCTCACACTGTCAGTCAGTATACACAGAGAAGAGAACGATGTTGAGAGACACTGAGAAAAAAGGCAGAAGGTTGGGAAAAGAGAAGGAGAAATGTTGACTACAAAGATGGCATAAAAAGCAATTTCACAAATTAGGTATGGAAAAGATTGTTTGGCAGGACAAGAGTGTCCAATTTCTTGCTTGTTTCCAACTCAAAGTAAGCCCTTTACCCGACAACAGTTAATAACAACTAATAGGGACACGCATGCAAATGAGCGATGAGATAAAGCTGTGTGTTGTTCAGAACCTGGTGGTATCATGGTATCTTTGTGTTGACAACATGTTAAGGCGTTAACCTTATTGACCAGGGAATAGGGCTGTGATACTCATTTATTGCAGGGTTATTAAAGCATCAGCTCAGTCAGGGTACAGATAAAGCAGGTGAAGATGGTTGAGGGATTCGTATTAAAGGCCCCTCATTGTCTCACAGGTGTGTGCGTTGGGAAGGGAAGAATAGATAGCTAGCAGCTTATCACCCATGAATTTGATGGCAGATCAAACTGTAACCAAGACAGATGATTACAGTGGAAATATACATAGTAAGACAAGCTCGATACTGGGACTTCCTTGGATGTATGTGTAAATATACACAGTATATATACTGTATATATATATTATATATATATAATATATATATATATTATATATATAATATATATATATATAAATATATAAATATTTATATCCTACATACTGTAATATATATATTTCATACATTCTCTTATGAATATATTAAATAATATACACTTGACTCTGAGCAATGAGACAGATACTAAGCTGTTAAAGTCATTTCATTTAGAGTACAAAGGGAAAAAGTGTTTCATATTACCCTGATTTGAGAAAAAGTAAGAAATACAGTTGCAATAATGTGGGTGAGTGTGCAAATGTACTGGTCATGTGCAGAGAATATGTCGATTCAGACACGAAGAGAGGGTGCGATGGATCTTCCGGGGAGCACGTTTAGTTTGCTTATAAACATCAGTAAAAGATAAAGAGTGAGCAGCAGTTTATGATGTTCTCCCTAAATCTCTTGCTCTTGCTCTCTCACTCGCACATAGACAAAAACGGACAAACACAAGTGTACACACACATTCAACACACAGAAACCACAGAGCAGGCTCACTGCTCTGACACTAGTAGCTTCCGGGGACCACAAAACTGACTCACAAAAATCACACATGGGAGACTTACCTGAGCATGATATAAACCCACTGAACACACACACACACACACCACACCCAGCGTCAGTGACTGCGGTTTGGAATTAGGTATGTAGTGTTAAATGGTTTGATAATATAAATATATATAAGGGCTATAGCTGTCACACAGGGAAGTTGTCACAAGGATTTTTTTTCTTTTCTTCTTTTCTTGCAATGGTTTTGTAAGGTTTTAAACACCTAGTTCAAAACTCTCCTAAATTAGAATATTTTTGTAAATTCTGTTCACCAGACTTTCAAAAAGCTTTTGATACACACAACAATACCATACTTGCATATTCAAGCAAGAGTCAACTACATAATGACAGATTTTATGCAAAAGCCTGAGCTGTGGTCTCAGGACTAGAAGGCTATAATACTTTCAAGTTTTTTCATATGTAAAAAAAAAAATTATAAATAAAAATGAATTCTTTTATTAAATATTTTGTTGTAGCCAAAACATAACTCTTGATATTTTCATTTTTACATTTGTGCTGTTTCGAGAATTGTTTGTGTTTTATTATGGTTTTACTGTTTGAATTTTACTAAAAAAAAATTACTGATAGTTAAAATAAAAAGTTAGCTGATCGGGTGCTTAACATCAGCTTTAACTGTGACAACTTTCCCACATATAGTCTGAAATGAACTGCATGAACGGTATCTTTCCATGGGCAATAACGATAGCCTACTTGATGTAGGCAATCCAGAAACAGACTTTGAAAAATAAATCTACTTTAAATAAATTTACTGAGGATAAAAAAAGTTGTAGTTGTTTATTTAAAATAATAATAGTGCTAAAATTTAAAATAAATAAATAAAAAAGCCAAATTCATTTGTCACGTTCAAATGCAAGCTAGTAGGCCTTGACGAGCTATTTGCGGCTAAATAATATTAGACCTATTCTACTAAAAGAATAGGTTTGGCCCAGCGAGCTGCTCGGCCGGTACAGTGTTCCAATTCTGCTAAGATACTCAATATAAAAACAGCTATGACACAAACACCTGTTACCTTCACTAATGTACATCTGTGAATCACTGTGCGGCACCCATGGGCCAGTTTAACCTGTCAGCGACTACTATATCTTCCAGCGGAAGAATGACGTTTCAGATATTTGCATAAGGCTTTACTGAAATGTCGTGAAATATCAGTATTACGAAGAAACATTTTTATTAAAGCTATAAGGCAATGCTATATTGTAAATATAGGCTCAAGGGGCTGCTCGCTGCGTGAAGGCCAATTAGATTTTTTTCTGACATTTCTAGGCACCTAAAAACTGCACCCGCCCTCCATAGAGATATAACGACAATGTCTTATATATTAAGCAAAATAATTAACAGGTATTGTAAGTATAGGCTAAAGTAAAAATGATCTGGCGCTGAACTCTCCCTGAAGTCCCTGAAGGTAGGGCTGGAGAAAACATGCCGTGAATAAATGCTGGATTTGATCCATTCTGATGGGCTCCCCAAAGCGCGAGATTAAAGTATCCTCAGAGGCTTCCATCTATTGCAAAATTACTGAGACGTATAGAGCCTCTCTGTTACGGAGACTAATTAACATTTTGTTTTTCCTTTTGGTCCTGGTTAAGAAAACGTCTCCGTTGGCTATGGGGGCCAAGTTTGTGCAAATGAATAATGGATACATCAATGTAACTTTAAAAAGACCCCTAATGATTAGTAGCCTCTCTATCTCTCTAACCCTGATGGCAGTCTAATATAGCACCATAACATCCTCCCCTCTGTGAACACAGCAGAGTTTGTGAGTGACTCTTCAAATCACATTTGCATGTAAAGTTTTTAAAGTTGTATACATAACTACAAATAAAAAATTTGAAAACTGACAGGTAAAAAGGGTGCACGTCGCGAGTGTGTTTTTGGGGGGGGGTCCTCCTTCTTCTTCTCTTTCCCTCGCCGCCATTCCACCCCCCATCCTGTCTTTTTTTAATTTTGCTATTTAGGGGCATTTTCAGAGAAGGTTCACAAGAAGGATGTCAGAAAAACAGGACAGGAGTCTAGAAATAAAAGTACGACTGGTCTTCTGGATTTGGTTGCTTATTTCCTTATTGGGGCCTATATGTAGGAAAGACCATTCCATGGTAGTGTGTAGGTATAGTTTTTTTTTTGTTATTAAAAGTTTTTGTTTTTATATTTTTATTTTGTCGACAAGACAGGAGGGGGGGGTGGGGATAGCGATAGATATTCAGTACGTGATTCTGAGTGGGGTTTTTTTTTTTGGCTTCTAGAACAACGAAGGACAGATATTTGGGGTCAAACTTTCCATCAATCCTATATAATTTAAAAGCGAAAATCCCAATCAGGGGGAAGGAACCCACGGGAGGCGCTCTGTAAGAGAAAAGGGGCATCTCACCCGGGTTGGCGGGCAGTCTCCATCAAAGATGTTACTCTAAAGAGCGCAATAGTTGTCTTCTGGATAGTGGAAAAGAGTTACATGAGATTCATCTAACCTTGTTAACGAGGATTCTGCGCGCCAAATCATTCCGACAACCTGCTACGGAGCAGACCGCAGGGTCCATGTGTCCCGCGCGTCGCATTGTAATTATGTCTAACTTCAGAAATGTAAATACTTGAAACCTATCAGATAGCAAGAAAATGCATTTCTTGTTGTCTTAGATTATTCTATTTATTCTGTGTGAATGATCTCATCAAAACAAGACGAGATAACCCCAGCGGCTGCTCAAATTTGCCACCTAAATGAAACTATCTTTATAGAGTTTTCCCATACTGGCTTTTTTTTTTAAATAATTTAATTAAATAAATGCTAAATGGAAATTGAGTCTAGAATTTAATCAGTTTTAATTGATCGAAACAGAAGAGTGTATCAGACCAAAGAAGTGTAATATGTAGATCGCGAATGGCTTAAACGAAAACGATCCAGAAAGAGCATCCACACAGCCTACCTCACACATTCAACTTTCCCCATCAAGGTTTTTCTCAGCAAAGAAATATAATACTCAATAGAGCTACATGAAAGAGATGAAATAACATCAATCAGCCTAGCAATTGTGTCAAACGTTGAGGTACCGATACCTAAATAAAAAAGTACGGAGCTGTAATCAAACAATGAAACCTTATTTGTGGCATAAATACCCATCTAATTGTCAAAGTAAACCGGGGCTATGAGGCCACCACATCATTTGACAACATTCCTTCTTATAAAAAAAAACAAACAGGGAAAAAAACAGCAATACAAAAAATATTGTTAAATGGAAAAACTGTTTTGCGGGGGTAAAACAATCATAAAGAAAAAAAGCTCAGTTCCTCAAGGCTGCAAATTATTTGACACATTGCAGACAGAATAATAGCTTTGTTTTTTTGTGTTTTGGTCTTCGTTCACTTAATTTTACAAAAAAAATAATACAACAAGCCAGCCTAACATTTTTCGAAATCAGCATCCTCAGATTAATACAAAATAAAAAATAAAAAATATAAAAAATAAACGATAACAGTCTAAAATGCAATCACACTCCCACACAACAGACAAACAACAAGACACACAACACAACAACACACAGAACCACGAAAAAAATCGTGAGGGACGTTGCGAGGATAGAACGCACAGAATAAAAGTCAACACACGGTTGAAGCTAAAACGGAGGCCCATCAATGAAAAAAATAAAAATATGGAGCTGGAGAAAAAACAGCAATTTCCACTCTCTGAAAAGGTTTTCAGCTGTCTAATAATTTTACACTTTTTCGCTAGTTTTATATTTGTAAAACATATAAAAGAGCTTAGAAATCATTTTTTAAACACTCCACCTCAAGGCTTTACACACGCGTTGAAAACGCATCCGTCTATAACGAGAATAATTTATTAGAGAAATTCGACAGTGTGCATTCAAATTAATGGTTTAACTATTACCTGGATATATCACGATCTTCGCAAAGAAAACCTCATTATGTCAAAGTTTCCCACTCGATAGGGCCTCGTGACAGGAAGGATAGTTGACGACAATACCAAGAGGCGCCCAAATGCACCGCCCGTGGAGTGCTGACCCAATAAAAAAGACGAAAAATGCGAACATAGTGTCGACCAAAGCTTGGGAATATCCGCACCAGAGATATCGATCGATAGTTACGCGGAGGGTACGTGTGCGCAGCTGTAACAAGGACAAAGCTAGGGTAGCAAATAGGAAAAACACTAGGCAACTGAGAAACCATTGTATATGGCAAATGTCCGTAACGGCGGGATAGAAAGAAAAGTGGGTGAAAACGCTGCAAATCTAGAGCATTATACCTGTGACTTAAAAAGTAAATCTTTTTCAGGAAACATATTTAATTATATTATTAATTGGAACTGGTTGTGAATAAAAACATTAAGTTAGGTCTGGCGTAGAATATCAACACAAGTCTCCTCCCCCCAAACCCGTCCGCGAGATTGCAGTTCGAAAGAAATGCAATTTATAAACGCGCAATTATTCCACGGGAGTCTGGGGGCACGTAAAGTCGGCCCTTCTAAACAGAAAGGAAAAAATAAGGGGGGGGTAAGAATGTTGGGGGAGAATCTGTTCATCACAAAAAACAACACACACACCAACCCATTGTTCGCCTCAGTCAACAAAGACTGTGGAAAAACCGTGAGACACCGGTGGTTGTCCGTTCTTTGCAGGAACGAAAAAACACGCTTGGTAAGTGAAATGCTGTAATCAGTCCAAAAAACCTCAAAACACCTTCAAGACAGAGCTAAAACGTACAGCACTCCTTGACGCGGTCAAGCCAAAAAACTTGACCTGGACATAAAATTTTTATTCCCCCCATCTTCCCTCTTTTATAAAGTCCTAATGAATTTACCACGCCCCTTGTATTCGGAACCCACATTTATGTTCAACTGTATTCGAATGGTTCGTTTCGATTTGGAAGCTACAAAATTTCCCCAACAGTGTTACGTACGTAAAGTGTGGGAAGCATCGGATGAAAAGACGAAAGTTTATTTTCTTTTTGAACTTACTAGCTTAAAAAGTAAAAAAGGAAAAAGAGCGTGCTGTCGGTCCGGGGGGGGAAAATCGGTTGGCCGTTGAGAGGAAAAAATAAAATAACAAATCTTCCTGTTGATTAAAAGTATTGAATCCAGGGCTGGGCTTCCCGCTGCCTCGCGGAGGACTAAATACGGTCGGGTTCCGTGGGTTCGGTGTTGGACACTTCGGCTCCGTGCTCTGTGCGCTGTGACTGAGCCGCTGGAACTGAGAGACTCCGAGCTGAGGGGTACAGGTAGCAGGAGATAGACAGCATGAAGAGAGAGAGAGAGAGAGAGAGCGCGCGAGAGAAAAAGAGAGAGAGAGGACAGTGCACGAGAATGAACACAGCACAGAGATCCGAGAAGTTCCGAGAAGCGACCGACGACAATCTCTCCGGCAGTACAGAATCTTGCTCACCGTTTACCGCGAGTTTGAGTCAAACGAGTGTCCGTGGCAGAACTGAAAACCTTAGCAGCGGGCGCAAAGAGAGCATCAAAATCTAAAAACGTCCATCTATGTTGCTGCATGCACAAAAAGAGAAACCAAGCTAAAACAGACGTCAAGTATCTGCTTTGTGCGATGCGGACATTACCTATTACAGCGGCGTAAAATCTCAAAAGCAACAATGTGAGTGTGTCACTTTCAATCTCTCCCGTCTCCCCAAAAAAATAAATGCGGGCTTACGCGCGGACGTGAACGGGGTCGAGCCGAAAGGGGAGTGGGGAGTGGAGGGGTGAGGACTGAGAGCAACGTGGAAGTGAACAGGAGGAGGGGAGGAGGGAGAGACGGTGCTGTCCCCAAGTAAGTAATAATGCATTCCTGTATAAGTTTCAATAAACCGACTTAGTTTGAACTAATGTTTATTTCTAGGAAAGTTTGACTGATTTAGCAATTTTTAATTATTTTTGGTGCCGCCTGTGTTGACATCCGTTTTAAAAGCTATTAGTTCAACCATTTGCTTGCATTTCTATTGAGAAGCTGTTTCAGATCAATTGCACACCGGTACCTATTTTCAGTGCATTTTACGCGATATGAATGCATCGCTGTCTTGTAAATGTTCACTTGTTAAACCGAATTAAATGATACAGAAATGATGACTGATCTGCTCGACAGACATTAAACAGTGATATGGACATGCAGTAGAAAGTATGCAACGTGCAATATTGTGTGGTGGTGGGGATTTGTGGGTTAATGTCAGAACGGATAATGGAAAAATCTTGTTTGGAAACGATGGATGAGGCACTTTCACGTGAACACCGACGACTTAAAATGCAGCTAATTTAGTTTCTGTGTCGATGGCGGAGTTGTTATTGTTTTAACGGAATCACCTTCTAATGGCTGATTTCTCTATCATAGCACATTGGAAGTGACTCATCTCTGGTGGTCCTGAGTCGGGGGGACAACTCACAACAGCACAAATGGGACAAGGGACTCTCTGTCTTCATATGCTTTCACCACTTTCAAATCACAATACAAGCTGTCAAAGTTGAACCTGAAAACGTGTTCTAGACAATATAGTTCCTAAAAATATCCTTCGCAACCGTTTGTTCATTTCTACAACTACGGCCTCAATTTGGCAGTCTTTAGGCTATCTCAGAGCTATACACATATAAGCTGCATCACATGAACATTAAAATGCATGCTGACGTTCAGATTTACAGGTATTATTCATATGTTTGTACAAAAAAAAATCTTACCTTTGTGATGGTTTAATGAGAACTCATTAACTGCACAATGGTGTGTGCTGTTGGCTGCTCTGCTGCTTTGAGACACACTGGGGTGTGAGCGAACGCTGGCTGATTCTCCAACCTCATTCGTAACTATTATAATACCAGATAATGATCACGATGATGATGGTGTTGGAGTGTTGCGTGACAGGTAAAATGCAAAATGGAACTGTGTTGTTAATACGGACTAAATAATGCAGTCGACCAATTTATATTATGTAGAACTTGAAATTCTGGTGTCAGCTGGTCAGAATGAAGCCACACGAAACACAATCAAATATTAGTTGGATGTCACTTCTTAATTGTGCTCTTCGATGAATTTGACAGAAGCAAGTCATTAATAATATATGAAGTACTGCATGATGCCTGTTCATCTCATGTAAACTTGAATAGGTGAGTGCAATTGTTCCTATTTTGATGTATAGTGGCAAACGAGTTGGTGGTCACTGACAGAATGAAAACATCTACAAGAATGTTACCATCAGCTAAAGTTTTGCTTGTTTCAGCAACATGCTCCTTTCCTTTCACAACTCCACTAAATAAACGTAACATTTATGGTTGAAAATACGAATCATTTGTTAGATGTTAGTCTTTACATTACATGGGAAAACATTATTATTGTTATTGTTATTATTGTCGTATTATTATTATTGTTGTAGCTCTGTGATTGTCAATGTTTCGTTCACTTTTATGAAAAACCGCACATTTCACAAGAGACAAACAAAGATCCAATCAAAATTATTAACAAAATTATAATCGAAATATTTGGGTTAATATTTGAATCCAAAATTATCAGATCGTTGTTTGTTATATCTTACATGCTCAATAAAATTCATAAACATCTTATATACAACCCTGAAATCACAGAATGCGCGCTTTCTCTGTGAATATAGTTTCTTTTGGTATTTGAATGCAAAGTGAAACTCTGCTGACTGTATTCCGTAAATACGACTTCCGTGAGAAATTTAATATTTTATTGCCTTGCCCACATAACTGCAGATTTACAAGACGAGTAAATAAACTATACCATTTACCGAATGAATGATTAGATAGATAGATAGATAGATAGACTAGAATATTAGAACGGTACTATAACTGTCACTATGCTGATTTCTACTTATTATTCACCCATATATTTTACTAGTCAACAGTTTCAGTGTTTCTTATAATTGCATGACCTATTATATTTGTGCATTACATTACATTGGTTAAAAAAATCTAAATAATTGATCAAGATCAATTATGCTCTGTAAACATTAATATTAACTTTATTTTATATAAATAGTACAGAAACAGTAATAAGTGCTATGGCATTGCTCCATGGACACAATCTTTAACCAAATGTGAATGAACATTACTAACAACATTACTGTGGTGTATTTGTCGTAGAAAATGTTTCTCTAATTAATGTGAACTTCTTGCACGCAAAAGCTTGTCTCGAGCACAGCTAAATTACTGAGCTCTGGTTTTGAAAACCTTTTTCGAGCATCTTTCTTACGGTTCCCATGAGCTCTCCCTTTTCCATTTCTGGGGATCTAAAATGAGCTGACTACTAAAGTCAAAACTACATTCAGCAGAAGACGTCAAAAGTGAAACAATTTAAATATATATATTCTATATATATATATCATGCCTGAGACTCAGGGAAATTAGAAACACAATTCTGTTTGAGAAATCATAATTGAAAAGATGTCATTTCCCCGACGAATTTGTAAAACAAGGTAATAATTGCGTGGCGGTTTGCAACGCGCGGGGCTACTGTCTCAAAGTAAACCAAACTCGAATTTATTGAATGCATGTTCGATCAAAGATTCAACAATATATTTTTTTAAATATGGGCTTATTAATGAGAAATGCTGATACCATTTCGTTTTTTTTTTTTTTTTTTTCCCGCCCCTCCTAAATAACGTCCCATAAATGTAATTAATTAAAACGACCGGGGAAGCCCTAAATTATACAAAGGTTTATGGCTAGTTTATGTAGATCGACAGTGAAAGTTTCTAAAATCAATGATGACAATAACTAGACCAGTTTTAAAAATAAAGTATAGGCTATAATAAAGTATAGAAAAAATAAAGTATCTGGAGCAGTCATATGTATAAAAATATGAATGTATCTAAAGGATTTACACATGTATCTAAAGGATTTCAACTTCACCTAACAAAAACTAACATCAGCATAATCTCGAATCACAAATGTTAGTCGTTTTGTATGAGTTATGTCTGTGTTGAAAAGGGGATAGCGCCTTTGCTGATTACTCTGACTGGTCTATGAGTAGTAAATGGGGAAATAGCATCGTCTAGTGGCCAGAATCAAAACTACACCTCTATTGACCGTGATTCCAGATTCAAGTATTGAATTGTAGCCTATTGTATTGAGTGTGATCTTTTATGCTTATACACAGGAGGTGAGGTGAAGTGAAGGTGGTGGGAGATTCAAATAATAAATGAATACTGAATTTATACAGCTACTAAATTTATGCATAGTTTACATGGAAACTCAGGTGAACTACTGCAATCCTGAAAGGTGACGATGATCAAGCCATACGGAAGAACACACATTTTGTTAACATAACGTTTAAACACATTTTCCGAAATTATTTTTGTAAACGAATTTTATGAGCATTTGCTCAAACCATATAGCTACAGTTTCTGATCAATTGTTTTCAGACAGTACTAAAGAGTAAATAAGTCAATAATAGAGACAATCAGCAAAATCATTATGCTCATTCTATTCGGTTCGCTACAGTTTCTTTAATATATATGAATTATGTATGCAAATCAATAGACTGATTGCGTTCAAACCAAACTGTACGTTACATTACACTATAAAGAGGCTATTATCCGTTGTAATTCAACATTATTCCTCCTTTAATAGACTACTACTACTAGTATTATAATAAGATGATAATAATAGTAATAATAATAGCAATATTATTCAAGTATGCATAGTCTCAGAACAGTAAAGACGTAAATGGTCTTTGCTTTCAGCGTATCACAAGAATTTATGGCAGATTAATAAACTGATGCATGTTGATAATTGCAAAGTCAATGTGCACTACTTCCGAGAATCGTTACATCACCTTTACAATGAAATCCTGCAGTCTGTGCATGCCACGTGACAGGCCTGATTTAAGGTATAACTTCTCGTTCTGGTTCTTGCATATTGCATAATGGCAGACAAGTAGTACGACAGTTATCCCATTCATTAATATGTAGTTAATTAAGCACTGATATTTATAGGCTAAAAGTCTGTCTTATCAAAACAATTATTTCACAAGCAATATATTTAATCATCTAAAATTCAGAAATAAGTTGGCCTTATTAAATCTCTAAATGCTTTCATAACGTGCAATATATTGGTTTGGGAAATAGGAGTTACTTCAATCGTAAAACGTCCGACATAAGTTAAGATGATTTTAAAAGTGTGCTTTCCAACGTTACGCAGAAAACAAAAACTCAATAAATTAGTAATCACTAAAAATATAAAAATATAAAATATTTTTTCCCCTTAATATCCTAATTCCAAATCTTTAATTGGTTTATTTTTGTTATATTAGCAATTAGGCCTAAACGAAAATAAAAGTAGTGAATGGTCTCATGTAATTTTATTAACATTACACTATGAATGCAATGGTAAGAGATTAAATATGCCGAAATTAGAATTTGGTATAAAAAGAAGAAAAGAAAAAAAAAACGCCCCACATAAATGTTAAACCATTTGTTTTAATAGAAAGAGCACAAATTACTTACACTCAGATGTCACGATTCCCCCCGTTTTCTCTCAATGGGTGGACTGAAGAACCATAGTCTACATATTCACAAGATTTAGAACAAAATTCAGTAGACGGTAAGGCTATTATTATTCTTATTATTATTATTATTATTATAAGTGCGAAAACGGTATAGGAGAGGTTATATTAATTCTATTGATCTTATAACAGTATATGTTCTTGCAAATCCTATAAAGGTATGATCTTTTACGATAACGTTTAACACGGAAGTAGTGGAGTGGGAACTAGGATTAAATGTTCTTTATTATTATTATTTTTTTACAACAAATGCAATCTTCTCAGTCGAGACTCCACAAAACACCCTTAAAAGTAAAAACTAGCTACGGATTCTGCAGGTCCTCGCATTAGTATTTACCTGTAATGAAATCCGCCTGATCTGAGACATTCATGCAGGGGTTTGGAACGCAAACGCGAGTTGTTAAGCGTGAGCACTCTGCACTATGTCATTGGGCAAAAGTATTTGACAGTTGGAATGATCTGTAAATACTTCATTAGGCTGTGTATGAGTTCCCCCTTGTGCCTCATGGTCCAGTTCTGGTAAGATTTACAAACGATAACATAAACAGGGTAAAAAGAAATGGATCCCGCGTTTGAAAGCGAAGGAGGGGCCCTTACGAATGTGATCTGCCCACTTGACAAGAAAAGCAGTACGTCTGTTGGGCAAGATGAGTTTTTGACCCACTACATAACTCGCGCAGTGCTGTTCCTAATGATTGTATTCAAGTTCAGCTGATAAGGAACTTCGTCAAGGGACGTCGCAGGTCTGTGCTGAAGGTAAGAAGCACAGCACAATTATTGGACAAGGGGACCAGAATGTCAAGAGCTGCGGGTGTGCAATGTGGATGTTGTTGTCGATCTAACAACCCTTGCTCAAAATGGAAACTAAAAAATGTTTAATGAAGTAGAGCTTAAATAATGTTGCCTTTTTAAGTATGATAAACGTCACGTGCGTATTTGTATTTAAATTATACATGTTTTGTAAAAGAATAGTCCATTGAAAAGCCATCATATTTCATTCTTTCGAATTTTATAGACACTTTGATGCTGATTCCATTTGCCTTGCCACTAACCTAATAGGGACTGCAGATGAAAATGAGGCTGTATGGCTAAATCTGGCACATTTACATGATGGACACGTGCTCATGCCAATAAATGTGCATTGTCCCTTTTTTAAAAAAAAAACAATAATAATAAATAAGTCACAAAAAACCTTGTGAAATATATTTAGTAAAATTACATTCCAACTGAAAAATGTACAAAATTATATTAGGAACTAAGAAACCAACGTTTTTTTAAGCAATACAATCATATAACTGTCCTTATAATTAACTATATTTTGCAATTTTACTGACAAAAATTAATTTATTTGATTTTCAATTAATGTTACAAAGGCTTAATCAATGCAACAATATTTTCTATGATATACTTTGCTAAGAGAGAGACTATCTTTGAATTTGGTGCGATGAATGAATGAATAATAAATTAAAACATTTGAACAGCAGCTTATGCCTATTAAAAAAATTGTAATCAATATGAAGCAGCTTAAAACTGAACCCACCAAATTCTACAAGGTTTAGCCATGATCTTGTTTCACTGGCCCATCCTTTTCCCTCCCTGACAGTATCCTTTAAATCCCAACAATTCAACCTGAGAGTCATCTTAAGACAAGTGGATAATTTCATCACTAGGAAAACCACAGGGAGCACGAAAACAGGCAAGCCAGTAGATGTCTAGACAGAGAATCAACATTTACATAGACACATTCACAACACTCAAGGAGAATGGGCTCTTATCAAAGGTTCGTCTCAGGGATTTAGGTGATGGAAAGGACGGATGGGAGTAGTTTACAGCTACTGGTGCTGATGCCATTTGTGTCGTCACTAACTTAATAGGGACCAAAGTCCACTTTCTTATAGTGACCAGGACAATAAACAAACTCCTAAGAATGAGTTCCACAAACACAACCAATCACACATCTCAAACACACCCTTGAGTACACAACAATACACTGCTGCAGCAATCAGTAAAAGCCATCTGTAAATTTGGGCTTTACAATTAATGCAATGGTGAAAGCTTTCCGAAAAACATTTAACCAGATATCCACAGACAAGTCTCTGAACTGATAGATATCAAATGAAATGATCGTACCCTTTTTACTCACCACTTGTTAAAGCAGAATGTAAAGGCAGATGACTCTGCACGTTCTTCATCAGGCCATCTGGCTTTTCTGACTCTCACAGCCTTCGCTGACAGCAGTATGGCAGAAGAACGGCCTAGTCAATCAATGAAAGCAAGTGGCCTGCACAAGTTTGGTTTCACAACTGGGCGGAACTATGACACTTAGTGTGAATCATTTACTGCTACTCACCAATGAAGAACTGAGCCATTGCCAGCTAATGTCTGTGAT